>KN831828.1:7760-85882 GCA_000827355.1 Hebeloma cylindrosporum | reverse complement strand
CTTTCAACGGGTATTTCCCCATGTCCAGCTGGTATTCCAGTTTCGCATTCCCCTTCACCCGCGCTCTGAGCCGGTACCTTCCGCGGGTATTGCCCAACATTTCCTACCGACAATTTCCTACCGGTATTTTCCCCCTTTCCTACCGGTATTTTCCCCATTCTTTCGACCCGCGTTTTCTACCGGTACTTTCCAGCGGTATTTTCGCAACATTTTCTACCGATATTTTCCCCATTTCCAACCGGTATTTGGCCCATTTGGGAAGCCTAGTTTTCAACCGGTACTTTCCAGCGGTATTTTCGCTACATTTTCTACCGGCATTTTCCCCATTTCCATCCGGTATTTGGGCCATTTTGTACGCCTAGTTTCCCTATTGTCTACCGGTAGATTCCAACATTTTCGGCATTTTCACGAATATTCGGAACTATTTCCCCAACATTTTCCACATTTATTTTCCGCAATATTCTTTTTTCTACCGGCATTTCCCTATTTTTCTACCGGTACTTTCAACAACATTCTGCTGGTATTTTCAGAATTTTTGTTTTAACGGTGTTATGGGGGCTGGGGAATATGGGCAATGGAAACTGGCGTGCCCGGGGTTTTACAGTACACCGGCCCCCGAATTTGACCATCCCCCGCCCAAAATCCCCGCCAGGATTAGCCTCCGCTAGCCGGTCTTTAACAGAAAGTTTTGGGGATCTCAGCTCACCTGTCTTTAACTGAACACTGTGTGGGTGTCAGCTGAGTCCGTTGGCCCGGTGTATAACAGGCATTTTACACATCCGCTGGGCTGTCATTAACAGGTGGTCTAGCTATCATATGTGTGTGAAGAGGTCAGAGTGTGCGCCTGGCTTTGCCGATTATGATGCATTGGTTTCGGACTTGGCTGGAACGAGCGCCGACCGTCAAGGTATTTTTTTGGGGGCTGATTGTTACCTTCTCGCTTTTACTTACCCACTTATTGTGGCAGCGAAACCGCTTGTGCAGCATCAATATGAGAAATCATACCTGTTACATAGCTCCTTTTGCCAGCCATCTTCATGTAGCTGCGAGTAGGCCTCCTGAAATGGTTTAAATTATGAGGTACAGACTTCTTTGAAGGAATAAGGCGAAGAAAGCAGCTGAATTTGGTCCTCGAACGAGCTTGATCAGTTTGCATTTGATTTTTTTCCCTATACGAATGGCACTCTACCTCACGTCGTATTCGAGGTCACCTCAACCACACAAGCTACTCCAAAGCGTGTTTACAAGCCTATTACACATTTGTATTTCTCCTCGTCATTGTACTATTGTATAATTTGTAAACGCTCAGAAAAGTTGTGCCACGGTGAGCACCCATTCAACTATTCCTTTTACTTGTGGTTAATATTTGGTTCTCAATGGTCTATTCCTTTTTTGCCACGCAGTTGCAATTGATGCCCATGTCAGAATAGAAACTGTGATAACACCCTCAGTCTGCTAATTATAGCTTATCGCTGCGGGACTGTAGGCTATGCTCGAGGACATACCGAACATACCTCTCAGGACCCTCGGACCGTTGCTGCTAATCTTGTCAACTTGGACATACACAATATATTCGTTGAAACTCAGTTTGACAGCGCCTCATTAATGCCCTTCAATTTGCGCCTCTGCAATCTTTTTATCTTTTCTTCAAAGATCAATAGATCGCAATGCCTTGGAAGCACTCCCTTGGCAGAGGACTCCACCACCTTGGGCGGGCTTTACTCTGCTTGGTTCTCATATTCCTGGGTTTCATGTGGACTGTGGCCTGCTTTACTATCATCATGGCAGGTTATTGTGTATTAGGATTTCTTAGGAATATGGTGGAATGCAGAGAAGGGGGTTGCCACGACCTTCCTCTGCTTTGTGAGGGCATGAGGGTCTCAACCAATTGCTCTGCTGATGGATGGAAATGGCTTTGGAGTTTCATGGAAACTGATGAAAGTAGGTGCATTCATGAAATAAATTACTTAACTCACCTTGTTCCCTGACAGCTGGCAATGCTTCGCCTGAATTACCAGGACTGCGGCGGTCACTGCATTATGACCATTCGGAAGATCATCTCCCTCAGGTGAACAACACCATACCTCGTTCGCCTCAAAGCACACTTCGATATACACGCGGGCCCAGGGATAACGCCAATTACTTGATGTACCAACGAAACGAGCACCCAGTTCCAGCACCCCTCGAGATATACTCATCTCCATACCATGGAATAACCCGGTCGCCTACATCTCCACTCCACAATATCCATCATGAACAATGGTCTGAATCGACTCAATCTAGAGAATGGCCTGCACCTCCACCCCCAGTGCATCAATCCCCGCACCACTCCCCACCGCTTTCACGAGCTGATTCTCTATTCACCTCAATCGCACCACATGGCCCTTCCAATAATACCACGCCGCCGTTGTCGCCACAGATATCTCTACACACTAGCTTTCACACTTAAGCGAAATGTACCACCATTGCCTTTTGAGTCCTTGCCAAGCTGATCTCCGACCGCCTTACTTGATGGAGGGAAGCAGACGGGCGCTTAACTTGAATGTGCACCATAGCCGGAACCTTTCAAGCGTAAGGTGGCGGAATTTGTTTCGTATGAAAGTTTAGTTCACATCATGCTGCTTGAGCCCCATTCCAATCTCGTAATCCCCAAGTTGTTGCTTATTTTTTTCCTTTCGTTTATTATTCGGAATTCCTCGCCGCGAGTTCAATTTTCTCTCGACCCTACTAGCACTGTGTTCATGACATGTCTGTATATGTAATATTAGGTGACGTACGACTCATCCTTGGATATAAACTTATCTATGTTCGAGTTCTCGTTGTCGTCTACACGTCAAGATATCCAGCAGCCAATATTGCCGGGGAGACGCGGTTTGAAACTCACACCTCGTTTCAGATGGATATTCCGTATTAAATCCCGTTCATGCCGGGGAACGTTTGAGTCCATTTCCAAGGCGGCCAGTGTAATGTTGGTTCCTGTTGCGTTTAAGTTGCTTACTGTAACCTGAAAACGGCGCTTGCAGGAATGACTATGGAGGAGATAATTAGAAAAACATTTTGAAAGGTTGAATGAATTAATGAAAGATCTACCAGTCAATTGAAGACTCTTCGACCGGCGGGTTCCAAATTTCGCAAAAGGGACACCGGTATTTCCTCCTGTAGGTTTGCTGCACCATTACAACACTCATGACAATCGTCGTGCCGCTCTGAATGACGCTTGACCATTCTTCCTCTAGATCTTCAGTCAATGGGAGATTGTTCGCCTTGCCGTCGTCAACGGTCAGATCATAAGCGCCGCAATCCATATATTTGTGCAATACTCTGTCTTGAGGCGTCGCTGGTTCGAACAGGACTCTGAGAGCTTTGCTGAGTTGCTGTGAAATGTAAATAGGATGAAATGTAGTATATCCAGAAGCACACCTCAAATGAACGAGCCATATTCATCGTGAGCGCGTGTTGCCGGCCTGTTGCGTCCATAATGTATACGAGCCCCACCGAGACGGTCCGTGGTAACTGTAAGCGACCCATCATCTCTTCCAATCTCCTGTCGTTCATTTGGGCATGGATATCCATCTGTGGTTTAATTTCCTGGGCTTCAGCGGGCTTCCTGATCGAGTAGGTAAGAATTGGCAAAGGCTTACAGCGCATTCAACTGCCATTCGACCAATTTCTTGGGGATCTGTGTACGTTCATCCTCGCTTTAGTAGTTGTGTAGTTTGTGCGTAGCAAGATTTGAATATTTACTTACCTGTTCGCTGTTGAATGGTCAAATCGCCTCCGACATTATAAAACTCCCCGCCGTTTAAAGTGAAATTTCTGGCGCCGGAGAAAAAGGATCCACTGCTGAATATGGTGCGATGCGCATCAATGGTCATCGTGTACCACTCTGAATGGGGAGATTCATACCTTGGATGGATATCGATGTCTGCATCATGAACAGTATCACCTGGAGAAGAGGTTTTCGAGGAAACGTCCGATTGTGGATTTGCATGCCGCGGAGTAGGCGTCAGCGAGCCGGATGTGCGAGGAACTTGAAAATCTAAATCTTCATGCCCATTTGCGAGGCTGTTTGCATTTAGGTGGCCGGTTTTTCCCCCATCGACATTGAGTGCCTTCCGTAGGATTGCGAAGACCTTTCCACCAAGCTTGAAGTAAGACTTCCAAGAGGACATCTAGATCGGGAGTGAGCGGGGGTTAAAAAAGCAATATTGGTAGTCAATGAGGAAGGAATTCGTACTTTCGAACTTGAGGGGCAGTGCCAACTAGCATCGTGGATGGTCATGACATGGGGCGATGTCAGAAGCTCTTCCTGGGATTCCGGCGTTCTAATATGATGGCTGTGCCTCGACAGTTGGGAGACCTGGGGTCATGGGCGCCTGTTCCTTGATAGGCGATCGGCGTTCATCCAGCGTGCCATCGCTGTCCCACGACCAATGGCCAGTACTAAGTAATTTTAGTGGTATATACGTTACATATTCCCAGCGTCGATATTGACAAGAATTCGCTGATGCATTTCAGAGCAAATAAAGGTTAGATCATAGTCCTCAGTGATGGCCATTGTCGTACAGAAATAATTACCATCTAACCCACAACGTTCGGCCTGGCGATATGAAAATAAAAAGTCGTGCATCCGCAACCGCTCACATACTAGGGCCCTTTCTCACGTCAAAAGAAGGGACCTAAATATATTCGGAGTTTCTTGACACTTGGACACGAGGCTGTTGCAGGCAAGTTGTAGGGGTTGTACATCGTTTGACCTACATCCTCTTCGCATTTCACCAGACACCCCGGACCCCGTTATCCACCACAGATCACCTCGACATCTATTCCACAGACGGGAACCTAATTACTTGATGCCTGCATCTCCCGCACATGTGGAAGCTGCGACCATCCGAAAGCAACGATGGTGAGACATAGAATGGGTGGAAGGGCCAGTCGGCGAAAAGGATCGACGACGCCTTAAAATATAAACCTCATCTCGGGAACAGCAATCTCCAGCGTATTCCCTCAGGAGATCTCACAGGATCACTCAGCAGTGTCAAACATGAACGACCAGCGTTACCTGATAGCTTCCCAATGGCGGAGAACGACGTGTGGCAAATGGAAGATGAAATGGGGACAACGGATGAGGTGAAGGTACGGCGAAGAGGAAGTCGTTGGTCACGCATCCAAGTGGTGGAAAACCAGGAGGAAGACGAAATGGAGGAAGTTGTTCGAAGATTTCAGGAGCAGGCGGTGGAAGAGGCGCGGGAGGCAAATGTTGAGGCATGGATCGATGAGGACGTACGGCGGAAGGAAGTATGGGTACTGGGAAAGGAAGATGAGGCGCGGTTGCACCAGATGGAGGAGCAGGCAATGCGCCTGGCGCACGAGGCTCGGACCGACGAGGGTGCTTGGAAAGAGGAAGGCGTACGCAGATTGAAGCGGTTGGAGGAGAAGGCGGAGGACATCGCGAGGTTAAAATAGGTGATGGAGATGCTAGAGATGGTGACAATGAGTTGGGAGGAGGAGATTCTGAGGCTGGAGCAGGATATGTTGAGGCTGGAGCAGAAAATGCTGAGGCTGGAGCAGCAGGAGGAGACATTGAGGCTTAAGGAGGAGGCGATAACACTAAAGGAAGAGACGATGAGGCTACACGAGGAGGCGATGAAGGCGGAGGAAGAAGAGAGGAGGCTGAAGGAGGAGAAGGAGGGGAACCATCGAGATCAGGAAGCCCAGCGCCGGCAACAATTTCAGGAAATGGAACGGATGTTGCAGGATGAGGAGTTCATCGCCAGCCTTGATCCCAAGGTCGAAGAGCATGCACGGCTCCTTCAGGAAGTCCAGTTCCGGAAACGAGAAGCGGAAATCAAGCGCCGTACTGAAGAACGCAAAAAACGGTCTGACAAACAAAGAGAATCCCGACGCAAGCAAGAGAAAATTGAGGCTGAAATCCGAATGCGGGCAGCGAGCATGCCCCTCTCCCAAGAAGCAAGGATGTTCTTATATCATGAGAGATTGTGGCATCGAATTGCTCTGCCTGAAGCAGACTCGAAAAAGCTGACGTGGAGTGACATTCCATGGCCTGTGGCAATGAATCCGAGGAGTCCAGAGGAGATATCGCAGCATCTGGTCGTAGCGTATATGCAGAGCTCTTTTTGGGCAGAAAACGACAGCGTGAAGTCAGCGAAGAAACGCATCAAGGAGAGCCTGAGGAGGTGGCATCCGGATCGGTTCGATCAAATTTGTTTGGCGAGAGTGATCGACAGTGACAAGGAGTGCGGTATTTGAACGAACTCTTGAGGAAGGAAGATGGTTATTATTGTACATAATTCTTAAGTTCTGATTGCTAAAATTTATGCTCTGTTTGTGTTCTCTGGAGACTGAGTACGAATCCAGTCATAATACATAGGGATTCATCAGATAGACGCGAATATCATGTGCCAAAGCGTTCTAAGAATTTCACGTTTTGTGCGAAGTCTTGGAGAGTTTGGGGCGATATACATATCATTGGAGATCTTGGCAAAGGGATTTGAGTAGCCGGAAGCCGTCAGTCACACGTATGTCGCCCGACCATATTCTTTGCACCACTCGTTCTGGGCTTTTCGTGGTGCGTAGCTAATTCACCGTTCTTTCGGGGAAAAATCCGGCGCGGTTCTTTGCCCCAACGAATTCTGAATTGCTCGCGACGGATCAACGTTCAACCCCAGCGGATCGCTCAAGCAGTTCTTGCTCGCCACAACCACCACCACCACTACGACTACATCGAGCAGGGTTGCGTATTGACTAGCAGAAAGGGGGTTAGCCCACCATGATCAATGAAACCGGTGACTCGAGGAGCCCCTCTCCACCACCTTCCTCATACAACCATCCCCATGAGAGTGGAGGCGACGATAGTCCCACCAGCAGCAGCGGTAGCGACAATGGAACACGACCAGGGAGCCGCAATGCCAACACCAATGACAAAGACACGAACACTACCAGCATAGGACATACCCCGGACATCGTAAACACGCCACCAACACCCAATGGAGAGCGTGAGCGCTCGGACGATGGCGAGAGCAACAACGTGCTATCGTTCACTCCCCGTCGCGCCATGGCGTCGTTTGAGAACCTTGTGGCCATGGCAAACCACCAGGAGCGACTAAAGGAAGCACGAAAGATGGTCTGGAGGGACCGTGGCCAACCAGTGGTGCAAATGGATACGTTGGAAGAGTGCTTGAGGCACGCCATAGCAGGCGGTTTTAGTGAGTATATTTCGTAAATAACGAGAGAAGAAGCAGACGTTGACGGAAGCATTACCGACAAATAGGATCGGCTACGCTCGCGTTCAACATTCGCGCGTCTATAAATCTGGTGTTGGCACTCATAAGAATTCATCGTGTACCACGGTAAGTCTCCTCGCCCTCTCCTCACCAACTCTCAGCCTCAGACTTTCATAGGGACTACCGGTTGGCTATGATACGGCATGCCGTCTTCGGTACCGACACTTTCAGGTTTTCAGCCATGATCGGTGAGCTCTCCTACCTCTACTGCTTTTATATAACGCCTAAATTACCTCTCCGTTAGGAACCTTCACGTCCCTCTACAAATTCCTCATCAACGCCCTGCCCATCCTCATCCCTGCCATAAAGCCCCAACACCTGAAGTTCCAGAACCGGTCGTCTGCAGTCCTCGACGACGACGAAATTGACCTCGAGGCAGGGAGCAAAAGGGCCATCCTCGAAGTGCCCCTGGAGAAGCGCAAGGCGCGGCTGTCGCTGACGAAGAGGGCACAGATTATGTTGGTTAGGAAACAGACGCGGAGGTGGCATGCGGCGCTTGCTGGCGCTATTGCTGGTGGGCTGGCGATTATGTGGGAAAAGAGGACCAGGAGAGGACTCATTGCGCAGCAGATGTTTGTTCGGTGGGTTCTTTTTCTGTTCTGTTATAGAATGCCGCCCTGATGGAATGTCCCTTTTCTAAAGCGGTTTGCAGGGCTCATATAACGCGTATACTACGAAGAGGAATTTGCATGTGCCACACGGCGATGTTATTGTTTTCTCTATTGCGTACGTTCCCTGTAGCAAGTGTGTTTTCCTTGAGCTGACGAAGGTATATGCAGATGTGGCCAAATTCTCTATGGGTTCCTCTTGAGGCCAGATACATTGCCACGCTCATACACAAGCTGGTAATTCTCTTTCCCATCTTCAAACTGGAATTTTCCCTCATGCACACCTGCAGGATCGGGCAGGCAGCCAAAGTCCCAGCGGAATGCGTGAGAATGAACCACGACCTCGTCCGCCAAGGCGTCTTCAACCTCAAAGATCTCGACCAACTAACAAATAGAGCGGTATGCAATGGATCTACCAGGCCCACGCCTCCTAGAGTATCTCTGATCACTTTTTCCGATACTGGCAGGACATCACAACTTTCAATAAATCCGACCTGCTTTCCTTCCGTTCGCAATTCCTCAACCCCACTTCCACCATTGACGGCGTACCACCGGCTTACTTCCCTAGGTATGCGCCGTGCTCTGCAGTGCACCCTGCACTGTCGTCATGTGCGTCCGTCCCCCTGGATCGTTTCTTCGCCGTGTTCAAGTGGATGTTGCCCATTTACGGCGCGCTGCATTTCATCCCTGCCGTGCTGTTCAAGTGGAAGACGTTCGTTCAAGACCCAGGAAAGATGTTGCTCAAGGCGACGACGGGAAGTATGAGGAGTTCGGCGTTCTTGGGGGTCTTTGTGGTCATTTACCAGAGTGCGTTTTTTTTTGCTCTCTAAATTCCTACGAGTTATTTATCATCAAAAACTACCCTTTTTTTTCTCGCAGCCATGTTTTGCTACAAGCACCAACTTCATAAGTTCCTCACCTTGCTACGTACGGGCGCCCGCTCCCCATCCATGGTTACATCCCCACTTAGGCATATCCCACAATGGGTGGTGGACATGCTCATCTCGAAGGCGTCGTTCTGGGTTCCTGGGTTTGCTGCTGGGCTGTCGCTCTTCGTTGAAGAGAAGAGGCGCCGCGGGGAGTTGGCGATGTACGTGCTGCCGAAGGGGTTGGAGAGCGCGTGGGTTATGGCGAGAGGTAAAGGATGGGTGTTTAGAACGGGCAAGTGGGGTGAGACCTTGTTGACGGCGTTGGCGATGGGGATGGTTATGGTGCGTTCTATTTCGTTTTGCCTTTTATCTTTTTTTTTTTTAAGAAAAAATGTTGACTCACCTTATTTTTTTTCCGGTGCAGAGTACATACCAGAATGACCCTCAGCACCTTTCCGGCTTGGTTAGGAGGATATTGTATCAGTTTATTGGGCCGAATTGAGAATGCTTAGAAGTGGGTTTAGGATGAGTTGTATTGTGAACTTGATATCAGGATAAATGGCTAAGATAAATGTAGAATATGCTCTACCGAAGATTGGAATTTTGTACCTTTGATACACCTCACCACAAGGGCTCAGCAAATAGCTGGGAGATCCTCAAACAACTAGTAGGAATCGAGATATATTTGTCAGATCATATGGTCAAAAGGCTTCGTCAAACCCTTCCGAGTCTGGCTGGAAATCACCCATTTCTTCGTCTTCATACGAGTCAGATCCCTCTAAAAAATTATCGAGGTCGATCTTGTGCTCCCGTTTATGATGACCGGTCGTCGTATCGCTCTCGAACGGGCTCTCGTTCTCCTCTTCCCCGCCCCATCCTCCCCATCTAGCCTTATTCGCGACTTCGTAGTTGGTCCAGTTGATCCCCCTCCACTCCTTCTTCCACGCCTTCACCTCCTTGCGCTGTTGAATGGAGCTCTTTCTCGGGATTGGCTTGCCTGCACGTTGTTGTAGAGCGCCTGCAAATGAGAATTTACTGCACAAGTCGCCGCTCATTTCCGCGGTGATCTTCCCTCCATCGAGGAAGGTGAGGATGCCGCGGTTAGACTTTGAAAACGTCATGACGTCCTCTCCTGCTTCACGTCCGCGCCACTCGAATGGAATCCCTTGGTTGGGAGAGTTTGGGGGAGGGCCTACGGATCGCATGACCCCGGAAATAATTCCAAAGTCAAACGAAGCCCAAATATGGGCGGAGGTCGAGGAAGGGTAGACTTCGAGTGATTTTATCCCTTCGGCGTCGTCCCAATTTTCGGCAAGCTTTGGAACTGTGACGTGATATTCTCCGATCCATTCGGAAGGATCTGCGGTTTCCTATTATTAGAACGGAATTAGCGCCCGAGGGATTATACTTGGAATTTTTTTTACGAAACTCACTCCTCCGTATTTCTTTCCGTTGGTGGTAGATTTAGCACTGGGTCCTTTTCCCTTCGCGATAGTGGTGAACTCGGCTTGGAATAACTTCTCAGCCGCAGAAAGATTCTCGAAGATTTTCTTGAGCAATCCCTGTGCTTGACTTTCGCTCAAACTGCTGATTTTTTCGAGCATCTGGGCTCTGGTCATCTTCATATTGACAGCGACTATTTCGGGTTCGTCGTCAGAACCATCCAAATGCATTGGCACCGCAGAAGTCTTTTGAGTGGCAGTCTTCTTGGTGCCTTCGTGGCCTCTTTCCCAGCTGGTTTTGGCAGCTGGCGCGTTCGCCTGTCCCGCGGTTTCAGCATTCTTCTCATTCTCCTTCTGTAAAATCATAGCAGCTCGCTCTTTCTCTGCAACCTCTCTATATTTCGCCATCTGTTCCCTCTCCTCAGCTCTTATCAACTCCCTCCTCTCCTCCATCTTCGCATCCAACTCCTTCCACTCCTGCCGCAGCGCCACTTCAAGCTCCAACACCGCCTCGGGCACCCCTCCAAAGTCTTCCCATCCGCCCCACCGAACGCAGCCAAAAGACGCTTCTTCGCTGGCTCACGGGTCTTAAGTGGCTTCAAACCATAATGGATGAGCTGTGCCGCGTAAAAATGCGCCTCTTCGTCTTTGTGGGTGTCCTTTGGCTGCCGTTTGGCGACCTTTCCGGCTTTGGTGAGGGCGGGTGGCGGAGGGGTGTATGTGAGGAGAGCGTAGAGCTCCGCGGTGTCTTTGCGGGTGTGTGTATGGTAACCGATTGCAACGTAGAACTTGTCGTCCTTGAAAGAGAAGCCGTCGCGCGTGATGGCGGGGGTGTTCCACGTATCCGGTTCGCTATCAGACCAAGACATGCTGGGAAGTTGAGAAAAGTGGTGGTGATTATGGTAGAGAGATCTAGATGATCGATGATTTCTGCGTCCTTGACGCGTTGCGTAAGTACTTAATTAAGGCGTCGCGGCGAGCACGTGACCGTGGTTAGCTTCAACAGCCTCTAATTCAAATTGGTGAATCTGGAGTGAAAATCTCAATGAACGCTGCCCACGATTTGGAGATGATTTCGTATCAAGGTCGATAGTAGGCAAACAGGCATACAATGTGAAGATAAAGGTAGGGAGTTGTAAATATTTTTGATAAAGAGCGAATTCAAAGTATTATTCAAAATTGCTTGCCTCCAAGTTCACCGTACAGGACTTGCGCCGTTCCCCAGGTGGAGAAACACTATCATAAATGTAATCAGAGTCATAATCCTCACTTGACTCCCCATCATCGGAGCCTTCTCGCTCCTGTTCGCGACGGCTGGCAATCCGATTATACTCCTTTAGCCACCCGTTCCTTCCGGACCACACTACATCTTGATCTTGAGTATCGGTGAGAGTCAGCGGACCAATTTCTGCCAAGACGGTTTGGAGAAGGTGTGGTTTACTCTTCTTGACATCGATGGTTTCGTCGCGATCCTCCGCCTGGATCGGTTGGCCAGCTTCGCGAGGCGGACGGACAAGCTTAAGTTGTTCTGTGACTTTGGTAAGATCCAGCGAGCTCTTGAGACGCCAATATATTGGACCAAGGTCCACCTCCTAATGACGATCAGGGTTAGATAGAAGCAACGCAAAATGGTGAGCCCTACTAACCGACATAAGACAGGGATCCACAGAAACACCGAGAGTCATACAAGTGTTGTAGATGTATGTGTTAGCGATGGTCCATTCGGGCACAACTTGTGGTGTGCGGGAATCGACGCCGAGCGCAGTAGCGTTCATGGGTATGAATTGGCGTCGTAAATTTTCCGGAAACTCTTCTAGACCCTCCTTTCGCATCATGAGAGGATAAACATACAGAATCACCCCTTTTCTTCCTTTACGGACAACAACATCGCGCTCAACAGATGAAACAATGGCTGGTCTGTAAGAAAACTCCCAGTCTTTAGCAGCCATCGATGGAGGCTGCCAAAAGCTAGTATCCGTAACGACGCTATTGAAGCGTCCGCCGAATTGAACAGTTTGTGGACCGAGGAGTTTGAGCTTGATGAAATCACCAGGTCGGATTGAATCGAGTAGTTTACGCGCACTCTCCGTCACTGTCGATGAAGAGTGGGCTTGCTTCATGATAGGGGCCGCAAAATCTGACAGAAAAGCTTTAGTGACTATGGCGCAAGATACCACAACCATCAGGCACCTTTGGTATCACCAGTTTCGGACCAGTCGAAAGGAGTATCCGGAAAACACCCATGGAGTTTCATGTCATCTAGAAAGGCCTTCTGTAGACCGTCGTAGTCGGGTTCCTCGTCAAAATCGAGTTGTCGAGCATGAGCAAGAAGGACTTTGAAAGCGTTGGGGATACCAACACAGAGTCTTTCGGGAGTCCAAGATCGTTTCTTTTCTCTGACCCTGTCCTCAAACTGCTTCGGGGTTCCGCCGCTAATACGTCCCCATGGTAAGTCTCGCAAGCAATCTAGAAGAGTATATGCCAGGCATTCGATGTCATCCCGCCGCGTCTGTGCTTTGGCAAAAGATGAATCTCCTCGAACAGAAGTACCTCTGGAACCTCAACAACTCACCTATTCCGAGATGAGTATTGAGACTCGCGTAACGAACGGTGCCAACCAGCGACTTCCCATCAAGAAATGGCATGTGGGCATCGTTTCGAGGATTTTTATACCGCCTAGCAATACCGAAGTCGACAATGTAAACACTAGTCTCGCTGTCTTTAGGTCCCAAAAGCAGGTTTCCGGGCTTTATATCTCTGTGGACAAAGCCTTTGGAGTGGATATACTGAATAGTAGGAATCTAAGCAGAAATGCGAAATCAGCGAGATACAGAACAAAAGTCGGGAACACACACGAGCTGAGTGGCCAGCATCAAGGTAGTCTTGATGCTAAACCGACCTCCACACCGTTTGCGGATGGATTGGAGATTGGCACCCAATAGATCAAGAACGAGAGCTTGTGAGTGATTGGGTTTATCGTAGCCATAATCTATCATACGAGGGATGCGCGGAGAGTCATTGGCATCAGGCAGGATCTTCAAGACGTTAGCTTCGTGTTCCGAAGGGGGTCGTGGTTTCTTTTTTGAAGCACGTTCAAGCTTTATCGCATATTGTAACGCCTCTTTCACATCTGCTACCTGAACAACCACTCCTAAAATGGCCATTCGGATGTCAGAAAGGCGACGAGGTGTGTAAGGAAGGAATACCATAAGCTCCCGCCCCTAGACGCCCCCGAACATGATATTTGCCAAGAATTGGAGAAGCTGGTGGCATGTCAGTTTGATCTTGGCCGTCCGTTGCTCGCGAATTTATGGGAACCACTTGGAAGTTGGCTTGGCCAGTATCTGTCGATGGTAACGTTGGGAAGCCTCGATGGCGGTGACAGTAGTCAATGGGACAGTTCCTAGAAACTTTCTCTGTGAGAGAACCATCACTTAGTAGTGCTCGGACAGGCCAACAGGCAACATTAAATCAGATACGGACAATTTTACTGTCCTCGTCAAGCCTGAATATATATATGTCGTGTCATTGAAGAGCGAAGGAACATAGCCTAGCCCAAATGTTTCTCTTTTTCCCGAAAATGGCAGTGTCGGAAGTTGCCGGAAGTGCACGTGATCTGCATTTTGTATTGGCTGAGTCCGTCGAGACAGTTCATGCTAACTACTTTCAGGAGTCAAAATAACTGATATTCAACGGTTCTATTGACCCCCAAGAAGGTAATTCATCCACGCTTCTAGTGACTGTTTTTTGTGCGGTCATAGGCGGTTAAGATGAGTGTGGTGGTAGAAGAAGTTATTACGTCTGTTGTAGAGGCAGTACAATATGTGTGGTGAAGGAGGTTATTATGAATGCTGTATAGGTAGTTACATTGGTATAGTCATCGTGAATGGCCGAAAGAGGTCCTCGTCCCGTGACTGGGGAAACTACCCTCGACGATGCCATGGCACTGTCCTTGATAATTTCCGAAATTTCTGGCCGGCTCCACTGGCAGTCCGCGTCGTGTGCGGTGTTGCAGAGAAGAAAGGACCATCCGAATTGAACTTAGGACAGTACTCAACCTCTCGGGATCCAATGAAACAACGGATTCGCATTAAAACACAAAACGTACATGAGCCATGTAGACGATGGCCGAGTCCTATTCGCAGGTACCTCCAAGCTGTGAATTTCACCCCAATGGGCTGTAGGCCCCAAAGCTCGTTCCTGTAATGCAGAGGATAATTTATTTTCCAACGCTCAATTTATATTTCACAACGGCGTCAACACACCATAGCGGCGGAGAGCACCCAATTCATCGACATCATCCCGTTTGGGCCTCTTCCTCGACATAGTAGCTCTCTGGCGCTTGGTAAAAGGAACCGGTGAGGGCCCGCTGCCCTTCAGCGTGGCGACAGTGACTGGATGGGAGAGCAGGACCTTCGACGACGAACCCGCATCATCATCATGATCAGAGCGTCTTAAATTTGAGCACTTGAATATATGTGTGTCGAACGGCAATATCTCCACAGCATACTACCAAAAGTTCAGTTTATGAGACTGTGCCAAGCAGTCAAATCTAGCTTACCTCAATGATGAAAGGTATGAAATCGGACGACGGTGGTAAGTCCTTCGCTAAATGTATTTCGCCCTCCAACCGCTTCGTGTAGTCCTCTTGAGGAATGTCTTTGGGAGGAACCCACCACACGGCCATTTCAGCTTCATCAACTTCCTCGATGATGTTCGGCTCCTTCCCTTGTAACTTTTGTTCGATTCCCTTGCCTGGATCTTCGAAAAATCGGATTCTTCGAGCAAGTCGTACGTATTGCATTTTGGGATTAAAGAGAAGCTCGAGAGCTCTAGAATCCATGCTGGAGAGCACGAGGTAACAGGGAATGACACTCCCCCTTGTGTAACAGAGCTAGAATGGCAATTTAATTCAGTACATGAATGGTACAACGTGTGACTGACAGGATACGCCAGGTGCAGCTGCCAGAAATGAATAACGATGGAAGGAATTTACGTCAGGGTCGACGTAAC
This sequence comes from Hebeloma cylindrosporum, assembly GCA_000827355.1. NCBI lineage: Eukaryota > Fungi > Basidiomycota > Agaricomycetes > Agaricales > Hymenogastraceae > Hebeloma > Hebeloma cylindrosporum. The sequence goes on along the minus strand of KN831828.1, from coordinate 70,646 downwards.
GCAGTGATAACAGGAGCCTACATACAGTGAGTTCTAAAGCCACATCACGCTGCTTTTGGAAGACGCCTGTGACAGAGACCTTTGGCAAAGCTACCCAGCCCTCTGGGTCGCGAGGCGGTAATGGTAAGTAGGAACCTTCAAGATATGCACTTTGACGCTTTTCTGAAGGTGGATCGGGAGCTATGCGCGGTATGAAGATAATAGGTGCTTTGATTCTAAGCAGTGAAAATAGGTAAGATAGCGGAGAGGAAAAGCTGCCAACCAACATACTTGCTATTGGTACGCAATATTCCGTGAGATATTGTAAGGACTAGCTCATACTCGATATTTGCCTTGAGATTTCGTTCCAAAAATGTTTGCGGGGTAAATGTGACGACTGGAGGTCGCGATGCACGGTTTCCTTTGGTCACGGCGCGGGATTCAAGGTTTATTTCAGTCGGAAATGGGAAAGAGAAAGGAAATTCAATGTCGCCGGAGAGTCTGCCATCGAATTTTTTCCCAATTGAAGACCGGCGAGGATCCCCGTCCGATTTATTCCAGACATTGTGTGAATATTCGAGGAAGGGGTAGGAGCCTCCTTCGGTAAAGCTTGTGATGATCCTTCCTTTCAGCTGCAAAGAAGGACGATCAGTTGAAGCCAACTGAGAAAAGAGGCAACTTACCACCAAAGTAATGGAGCTGACGATGTGCGGCTGGTCAAGCTTCAGATCGATGGTGCCAGCCACATTGTCGCTTCCATACAACCTGGGAACTGTATGTGGAGTGCTCGAGGGTCGGGTCTGAATATGCAGCACGACCCAGGGCTTATTATTTTTCAGTACTCCGCCCTGTAGTATGTGGTCATGTTGCGTCGGGGGTGCGCCAGCGGGTACTTGCTCCTCAGGATCTCCAAATATGTCGGAATATGTGGGCAGATCTGGGAATTGGGACGAAGTTGCACTTGTGGGAGGGGAAAACTCGGAGTATTCTGGAGGGAATGCGGACTCCCTGGGCCTGTGAGAACGATCGTCTGGGTGGGACATTATTGTCAGTCCCAGTGATTGGGCAAAAGTGAGGTCACTGAATCCTTTTCCGCGAGAGCAGGGAAGACTTCGTATCCTTCAAAGCCCAGGCGCCCAGGACCGTGTGCCAAAATAGCCTGTGGTCAGATGCCTGGCAGCCCCTTCCAACCACGAATGTTCCTCCTATCGCGAAAGACGAGAGAGGGGGAGCCTTGTTATTGTTCTCTGAATGCGGATTTGGCATTTGCGGTGATTGGCCAGGACATATTTGATTCACTTGACAAGAGAGGCGTTGTTCGTCAAAACAAAAAGAAAGATGCGCCCATCATTGTCAATTCAAGGGCGGCGTGTCATTGCATCCAAACTCTATCTTGCGAGCAACGTTAAGTAGTTATCTTATCTTATCTTATCTTCGCCTTTTAACTCAAAGATACTACCATGGCCACACCATCCGCCATTTGACCGCTACTAGTAGAGGCATGATATGTCCTGAATCACTTCGATTCATTCACATCGAATTCTTATTTACCGCATCCTATCAAGTTCATCCCCTCGCCATCGTCATCGCAGCCGTTGTCCCTTGGTTTCCCATGATCCATCGGTGGACAAGGAGTACGCGCACGGATAGCGGGGGCGACCGACGCTTACGAGATATACAACCAAATTCCTCTTGATAGCCAGGGCTCTTCCATTCAACGTCTTCAACATCGCGGCAATGGAATAGAACGCCTGTAACGTAAGTACGTCAGACGTGGTTATACTTAGTTGACAACCAATCATGTTCTTAGATGAGTTCATGTAACCATCGCGAGCGCGAGCTCTCGAACGACAAGGTGATATCAAACGAGGGCCGTATCAAGTGCAAGGCAGCAGTCAACCGTGAATACTCTATATCTAGCATTTACAATGCAGTAGCTGCCTTCAATCACCATCACGTCTTTGTGATGAAAATGATTCGTTATGAGATTGTGGGTGGTTTTCGGACTTTAGGCAAGCCCTTAGTGGTCTAATCCTTGTTACAGCGGAGGAATCCGCGATCGTGAGGGTAAGTGCATGGGCTGCGACCCACCTCGTCTCCAGGATGGCGGATCCAAATTATCCTGGGCGCTCATGATTTATAACTTACCATAGGAAATATGGTCTAAGACCATCCTCGTTTCCAACGCATTAATTGTCCCCCATTCTCCACCTACCATTTGCCTTGCTTTATCCCAATGACTGACTGGAAACTCCCCGCTGAGATTCAAAAGGACCTCGAGGCCTTCGGGAAGCTTATGCATTCGGTCGCGGGTATTTATATGTGAATTTTTGCCAGTTTTCTTCTCTTCACCACATTGACTTATCCTCAGGTACGAGTGGTTCATATCCCTCGACTTTGAATGAGATTTTATCTCTGGAAAGAAGAGGTTCCATTGGCCCATGGTAAGCACCATCGGCGTCCTCAAAAATTGAATGCAGTAACGTCAGAATACAGATATTTTATTTTTTGAACCGATATTTCCTGCTCTTATCGCTCATTGGAATGTAGGAGAATCTACTTTTCAATGGTAAATTTTCATTGCTAAATCATTGCAGTATTATTTCATTCGACAAAACTGGGTACGCCTGCCAACGCTAATTCCCCTCATGTTTCTCATCGATCCTTGAACTTGAAGAGGGCTCAACTGTCAAGCATTATTCACTTTCTTTCAAGTATCTCCTTTCAGACTCGCATTTAAACGCGTGGCTGATTAAAACCCAAATCAGCTAACAGGAAACGCAGCCATTGGTTTGGTGAGCATCAATTTGTCGATCCGAACGTAAGTTGTAGAATCCGACGCTATCTCTGTGTAACCTGACACCCGTGATTTTAGCATGGCAATCCGCAAAACCGCTACATCATCGGCGGCCTCGTGCTTATCATTCTCGGACATTGGTCCATAATCTTGCAAGGTTCGCCTTTCCCTTGCGAGTTGGACTTCCACTCTGATAGACTTATTGCGCTCTTCATAGGAGTTCAAGTGACAACAATTCTTGTTCCTGGAGTAGGATGTCAGATAATGCAGAGCCACAGCAAAATCTTGCCTGCGATCCTCATTTACTCGATGTGCTTCGACTTCATCGTGCTTTCGCTGAACACATATAAGCTCATTGGAATAAAGTCTTCCCCCTCCCGCGATTTGATGGGTCGAGGGCGCCTCACTCATATGATTTTTACCGATGGCCTCATTTTCTTTATATTTGCGTGCGTGTCTATTTCACTATGGATGAAAGGAGTTGTCGATCATCCCAGCGTTCCAGTTTCTTGTCCAATTTTGTTGCGACGGTATTCCTGGTGTTGAACCTTAATCAAGTTATGGGCGTCATATTCAATGTCCCTGCCGCAGTGAGCTCGACTGTGGGTACTTCCCTCTCTGGGCACTATGTCCCACTGACGAGGCCGTCGACATGTCAGATTGTAGCATGTCGTGCAGTACGACGGCTGACGAACTTCACGTACAACGGACCAGAAATAATCTAGTGAGTCCTTCTTTGCCAGTGAAGAACGTTCGTTCCCATAAATTTGTTAGTGCAGCAAGCTCGTCTAATAATCGGCCTGTAATCGGCCCACCACCAGAGACGCTGAGAGAGCCATGTCATCATTGAATTTCAAAAGCACGCCGCGCTAGAAGAAATTTATGTCCAAGTCAGTTTTCGAGAGTCTTTGTTTTCCCTTTATGTGAAGATTCTACCCTCAATTATAGGTGGAAACCCAGAATAACATTTTACCCGAGGTGAGAGAAGGTGGCGAGAAAGATGCGGAGATGACTGTCGAAAGCAAGGGTCATTTGTGAGATTCCTTTCCCAAGTCAATCACACGATAAATTCTGCGTATATACCTTGAAAGACCGACACGGAATTCGATAAGTAAATTCCAATTCTAGCTTAATTTCGTTCACCCGCGGACTTGAACGTCAGAAAACCCGTTACCTGTAGTTCACCTGGATACCTATTGCGGTTGAATAATTTACGATCGTGCACAGCGCTCCTACCCGTTTGAAAAGTCTTCGAGTAAAGGTATTGCCAGCTGTACACAGCAATATGAGGACCCCCACAAAAGCAACGCAACAGATATTGGGCATTTCATTCCCGAAGGCTTTCGAACCCCCCGATGTTCATAAGTAGGTAATGGCGAATCTACAATTATTAAAGGATCTACGCGTTCAAGGCTTCTCTATGATATATCGGATGACGCCATGCGGCGTTCTAGATGGATATCTTAGATATACTGTAATGAGGATAACAGCGCGCAACGTCCAAAGCGAATCGTTGTGTCCTAACTACAAATGATCTTTATTCGTTACCTAGCGTGATCCGGCAGTTAAATAGAATTGTCGGCTGATAGTTGAAGGCCCCGCATGAACGTTATTTCGTCTTTCGTGACCTTGAAGTAGCACCAGCCGAGATGACATCCGCCATGAGATATTCCCCGCCAGCACATATTCCGGCAGACCAAAGCAGGAGGAGAGAGGCTATACAGAAGAACGTGATCGATTGGCCGATCTCCAACCACGAACCCGTGTCTTGAACCTGGTAGAAGAACGTGAGAGTCATTCCTAAGAAACAGCCTCAGCGAAAGTGTATTTGGAATGCAACGGAAAGTGAGTTGTTTACCATCGGTGATCGTGAGGGCCACAAGGAGCAACGAAAACGGCGGAAGATGCAGGGCGTCGTTTAAGACGGCGAACGTGACGGACAGCATAACATATGGAGCAATTATTTTGAATATCTTTGTTTGTTGCGTCAGGACACACGTCGAATAAATGATGCAAGAAACCTTACTAGCAATGTGGACATGTAGAATGGGTTGAATATGGGTATAAGGCGGTACACGGGGGCGAGATAGAAGGAGCTAATGATGGCGTTAAAACCCACTAGGATACTGAGTCTGCTGGATAACACTTACGATATCGATGCAACGCTAAACAACGACCAGCCATCAAGTCAGAAACAATTATCAAAACATATTGTTATGCTTACTTTCCAGTCCCGAAAAAGCCAACCTGAACAAAGAACAGGAAAAAGAGAGCGATCCGGAGGTCATCCAAGTGGAACTGGTAAGTCGTGGGCGGGGCCTGGGACAGCGACCGTTCAGTCGCTCTGTTGAGTTCCTTGACAAGTCGGGCGCTTTGGCGGTTAATCTGCTCAACTCTAATCCAGGCGACTAAAGTGACAGAGTATGCGACAAAGAAGAGACCCTCAACGCTGATAGAGAGGATAACAAAACAAGGTCCAAATCCGAGGAAATACATCAAAATCTTGGAGTACTTGGTGTGGCCTTTAACCCGGCTGAAAAAAGGCAGGACGGAGGATGAAACTGGCCGTCGTCATAAGCGTTTTTTCGCCGAAAATTTTCGAAGACGACTGACCAAGTACGATCCAACCAGTCCATTGGTTTAACGTTGGAAGCCCCTGTTTCGCTTGCAAACTCTTCACAGACGAGGCCGTTATCAGCATTGTAATTGCGATTAAAAAATTCTGTGAAGGGATTGCAAATTAGGCTTGAATTAATTTAATTGAAATAGGAGAAGTTCCCTACCTGGACAACAAAAAGGCTGGCCAGCTTCTTTCCGCGTGCGTCACTTTCGAAGCCCCGCAAAACATAGAACGTGGACGATATCCCAACGAACAAAATAACAAATCCGCCTGTAACACTGAACGAGTTCAGTTTACCATCGTCCGAAACGCTAAACAAGGAAGCTCACATGGTAGCCAGACTCTCACTCTTATCGACCGGGAGAAGCGGAAATATGGCAGTTGCCAAACATGACAGGCCCCACAGTATGCAGGTTTTCAGGTTTTGGGAGAGGAGACCTTTTGTCCAGAACAAGGGCCAGAAGACCCCGACGAAAACAAATCCGGCACTCCAGATAGATCTGTGAGTATAGCCTATCTATAAACGAAAATCGTGAGCACATAATGAGAGCGCGTAAATAACACGAAAACATACCACCATGCACAGCAACGCGAAAACAACAATGAGGCATCTCATGAACGCTGAGCCAAACTGCTCCATAGCATATCCTGTGCGAAGCCTTGAGAAGAGACTGGCTTGAAGGAAAAACTTTTGCCAAAAGTAACACGGGAAGGCAATATAGATATAAAACGTCCAAGGCCTTTTTTGCAAAGCAAACGAAACCCAAAACCCAATCAAAATGGTCCAGCTCGCAAATTTGATGATACGAGCAGTCGAGGTTGCGTGGACAAGAGAGTCTGAGCTATTGTCGGATGGGCGAAGGATATACAGCGATGCATACACCGCCCAACCGAGGTAGGCAGCGGTAACAAACGCTTTGATTAAGAAGCGGTCGTACGTTTGAAGATAGTGGAGGCCTTTCAGACTTTCGTGGATAAGGTCAAAGCATGCCTGGCGGGACAATTCCCATTTTTGTTCTTGCAGAAGAGTTTGAATCGCAACAAGTTGTGGAGCAGTGTTAAATACAGAGACTTCGGCCAATGGGGCAAACGGAACATAGAAAAGGGTGTGCTTTTCCTGAAGCTCTGATAGAAAATAAGACAATGTGGACAAAAAAAAGGCTCAAAATTGAAACGAACCGTGTTTAACTCTGTATTGCTCCAAGATGACCTTTGCATTTACGAACGCAGCCCTCGCCGCGGCTTCTTCGCCGGTTGTTGTATCCAAATAACCAGGTCTTCTCGGGTCCACATCAGGTAACACCCCAACAGAGTTGGCAGGCCAGTCAATCCCAATGAGAGACGCCATTAAAGAAGCGATATCAGCTTGCTCGATATCTCGCCGGAAGAGGTGCCCAAGTTTCCATGGTTCCGAATATTCATCATGGGATGAAGGGTTAGAATCAGGTAGTGGACCTCGCAGCCCGCTACCCCAAGCAATGAGAGGGGTTCTTGTATTATCCGGGTCTATGCATTAGCTGAGTATCAGTTTCTAGAGGTCGCAGATGATACCACTTACGTCCATCGCCGTGATTCCCGATGGTTGACATCCCGTGGTCAGCGGTGAAGATGAAGCTGGTACGGTCGTCTTGGTAAAAATCGGAGAGAAGGTGCTCTGTTTCACGAACAATTTCGTCAACAATTTGGATGTTTTTCATATATTCCTGGGCAAGGTATTAAAGAAGGTCATAACATTAGATAGAACATTATCGCACCTTGGAGTGCGGTCTATATGAGTGTCCCGTGGTATCCAATCCCAATAAATGCAAGAAAAATATAACTTTGTCGGAGCGAAGTTCGGCGTCTAATACTGTGTCTTTCGTTGCGTTTTTGAACAAAGTCTTCATTTGATCCAACACCCACACGTCCAACGCAGTGGCGTCTAGAACAAAGAACGTTGAAAAGTACACCGTCATGTGAGCCTTAGCACGAACCCTTCGTAAAATCTTCCTCGTCCTCATCGTAACTCCAAGTTTTAACTCTTCCAGGAGTGGCTCCTCTTGAAAACATTGGCAAGATATCGGGAGACCCAAATGAGAAGGTAACCCTGGACTGGTTGAATACCGTGTCAAATTCAACCTGAAGTCTTTGTCAGTGAATGGTAATTGAAAGAGGGCTACAACCAACCGGATTTGTTTTCCATCCCTTTTGAAGTTTCCATCCAAAATCAGCGAATGGGTACTCAAGTCGAAAACGTCCGTGGAACACCCAATACCTTCGTAACTGCAGAGACGTCCTCATACATCCCACCTAGAAAAACATCAGGAAGACCCTTCGTCAAGTCCTGGAAAACAGACCAATTATTGCAACGTGTCCTGGGCGACTCTCAGTCGGCACTCGGGTATGAGAGATTCCAAATGCGCCGCGTTCCTCCACAATTGACCTTAGGTGCGGTGCAACAATTTCTGGCGAGCCAGCAATATCCGGAAATGCGTTGACATTGAAGAGGAGATCCGCACGAAGGCCGTCACCTACAAAAGTCAATGAATATCAATACTCAAGGATAAATAGAACGCGCACCAACAATTAGTACGAGTCTCTTCGCAGCAGTAGAACCATCCGTTTGGGCACCGTGCCTCTGCATTCCGTGGACGACTGGGCTGGTGAAATAGCAATCGAAGACAGACCCAATGTAAACAACATGGAAGACAAGGCCGATGAGCAGGAGTTTGGCAACATTGTAGTTACTTGTGGCTGGGAGAGAATGCTCTTTGGCCACCATACTAGAAAATCGAGTCAAGGTTGATAAATGTCGCTCATATCATCGGTGGATTGGCTGTGAGAACATGGTCAAAAAGTTGAGACTTGTTTGAAGCTTTGTTATGACCTGTTGGCGACCACCAAACTTGAACTCGACACACCAATTGCAAGACCGCTATGTACGCGGAAAAGAAAGAAGTACTGTCTCCTCTCTGCGATAATGAGTCTCTTTTCGATGGCCGACAACCGATTAAGCCTGGTTCTTGTTTTCGATCCATGCGAACTGTTCAGCTTCACATTCTATTCTGTCTGGAGTAGCGGATATTTCCCTTCTGCAGCAAACAAGTCCTGCTTTTCGGGCGATTTTCCTTGAAATATCATCAGGCTGGCTGCCTGGCGAAGATATTAACGGACACATATTCTTGGAGACGGACTCACCCCTTACTCTAATTAAATCTTGGGCAGTGACTAGGAACCTGTCTGGACTCTGGAACGATTACTAGGGTGCCAGAGAAATTACTTTGAAACCTCGTTTTTATCTGTGTACTTGACAGTTTCCAGCCAACTGATGCCAGAGTTTTTTAAGCCTATCTGATATCGTATTATGACACGCCAGCGGTACTGCCATGCATGCTGCTACTCCTTCCTTTGATACCCGAAAGCAATGCGTATTTTTCCATCTGTCTTACTGCGCGGAAAGCGCTGAAAATCCATCGACGGCATTCAAACTGCTTTCTGCACAGTTTGTCGACAATCCTTCACCTGACACGTCCTTGGGGACCCGTTTTGCAGCGCTTTCCTCCAACTTGAAGTATCCTCCTCTTCATGATCACGCACGAGCTAACTATACTTAGATTGTATCGAGAATCAACCTGAGTGGTCACGATGGACTAGTCTGCCGATTTTTGAATGCATATTGTGCCCAGGGATCAGCAGGCACGACGAATGGTTTGGCTCACTGAAGTAACTTGTGGACAGGGGTCTCGTACTACGATCTCCTAACGAAAGAATGAGGCCAGGCTTGATGAAAAAGGAAGGTGCAAGGTGGGTCTGGAAGGAGAAATCTCTCGAATAATTGAGAAAATATGACATCCATCTTGAAAAAAAGTGTAAGTTGATTGCATCCTCTGTTGTACAAGATGGACTGAGTACTTACCATAGGATTGAACTGATTTCAGCGTCAGGCGATGAGGGCTTTGCACGAAATGATATCGTACCCAAGGCTCACCTATAAGGGTCAATAAATTCCAACACTCAAGGTTCAAAAAATAGAACGAGCACCAACTATCAGAATGAGTCTCTTCGAAACAAGAAGAAACGCGTCTGGACACCGTGGCTCTGCTTCCCGTGGACGACAGGGCCTAATACTATGGTACTACCTAGGCTAGCGAAATATCAATCGCGCAGCAGTTTGGCATCTTTGTAGTTAACTTGGCTGGAGCCTACACGCCTGGTGCACTGAAAGTCATATTCTTTTCCATATTAGAAGAATTAGCTATCGAATACTGGATATTGAAGCTTGAAGACTCAGACTGTCCAGCACAAGTCAAGCTGAGGCGTTCTTGGTGGGTAATCTGATCTAATCTATTTACTCCGATCAACGCGGTCGTTGATCTGGGCCAATGTCAAGTTCACCCAGGTTCAACCAGGACCACGTCAACCTCTCAGGCGCTCCTGGTGTCTGCACATCCAGTGCTGGGAACGCTCCTTCATATTGATCCCTTTTCTTGCTGCAAAAAGGCGAAGAACATCAACCCAGGCGGATTTATGCCATGGTGAGCTTCGCTCCAATACTGGCGTTGGGTCTTTGAAAGCGAACGGGAGAGCGTAGTGCCCAAGCCATCCTAGTTCCTACGGCATGCCATCCTTGCAGCCCCCAACTTAAGCGCAAGAGAAGTATTTCAAGGGAACCGCTTGAAATCCTCCCTTCGGACACGCCGATATATACCCTGGCGCCTTCCTACCAGAGAAAGAAACCGAAAATACTTCGAATTGAAATACCCACAGGTCTTAATTCAGGACTGGAGGATGTACATGAAAACGAAGGAAGCTCTTCCCATTCGCTGTTTTCTGCCTCCGATAACGACTCTCTTTTCGACGGTCTGGACAATCTGGACGAAGACTCATTTGCAACGGAACTAAACGTTAATTCCGACCATTTTTTGGCTTACAAGACTGCACCCCCGATACCTGGACTCTTCTTCGATCCATCTGTACTTATCCCTCAGGAACTAGCGGATTCGGTTGTCGCATTTTGTATGAAAACATATTTCCGTTCTGCAGCAGACAACCAAGTCATGCTTTTTGGGCGATTTTCACCATCCGACTCTTCCAAATCTACCTCAGGTTTACCCCCCATTCTATCAAGCCTCCTCAAGGAGTTATCCAGCCTTCTACAATCTGTGCTACCACCGAAGACGTATTCACTTCTATTCCCTTTGAAACCGACAGCAGCGCGACAAGCCATCATAAATTTATACCAACCTGGCGAGGGAATATCCCCTCATGTCGATCTGCTCAAACGATATGGAGACGGTATTATTGGAGTCAGCTTTTCCAGCCCGTGCGTCATGCGATTCGACAAGGTGGACCCAGTGACTGCGGACGGATCGGACAACCGATGGGACGTTTTCCTACCCGAGAGAAGCGTTTTGTCCTCTCGGAGGAGGCAAGGTACGGATGGACTCATGGAATCGATAAAAGGCGGGGAGACTTTGTCTCGCAATCGCCCGATTCTGAGGGTTGGGTCGAACGCGGCGTTCGTATGAGCGTTACTTTTCGGTGGTTACTGCCTGGCGCAGATGTTGTTGGTGACGTCGACGATACCCATTAATCGATATTGATCACCATGTGTATGTTTTCCCCAATGTAAAGTGTACCCGGCCAAGGAATAGAAACCTGGATTTATTTATAACAAGCTTTATTGTGCTCCATACTTCAAGCTTAAATTTCCGACATTTACATATTGTACAAAACAGTCCTGCTCCAGCATAGTTATAGCTCTCTGGCTTCGATTCTTCTTCCAAAAATTTATATGCTATAATTCAATACACACTCGAAGCTCAATGGATTTCTGCCGTGGATAAAAATGAATGGGCTAAGAAATACAGTGTTAAGAAAACTGTGCCATACCTCCAAAGTATTGCAATTGAGGCGGAGCACTGAGGACATCCTTGAAAACGGCTTCTTGGAGCTTCTGCAGTTCTGGACTAGAAAGATGCTTCTTGCCGGCTTCCAGGTCTGTTTATTGAATTCGTGGTTAATCATTAGAAAGTTAAAACCCAATGGATATGGCACGGACCCGTGTACTCTTGCTAATTAACATCCACAAGATGTCAGAATCATCCAAAAGATGGGAAAGTGGGGAGGATTCACATATACGAAGAAAGTCTGGCCATCGGTACTCTTGGAGATGCGATAAATTTCCTAGATGCGATAATGTCAATGTCGGATTGCGGACAGAATTGAACAAATGTATTGACCGTTCCAGCTTCGTGGGCGGATTTCGCTCTGACTGCTTTGAGAAGGCCCTCAAGTGTCGCCTCCTGGGGCCAAACAGGGATCAGATGATATCTAGAGATCAATTGAAGGGAACAACGTACCTTCCCAGGCTTTACTTGAAGCTGAGAGATTGCGATCAGTCGGCCGTTGATGCCCTCTCTGCAAAAGAAATGGGATGGGGAGAGTTAGTACATCGAAGTTTGCCATGGAATTACGGATTAAACTCACGGAATTTTAACAGACATAGCACTTTCTGGATAGCGAGTAGTGTGGTGGTGGGGTGATGAAGAAGTGAGCCCTACACTCCACACCCTTTTATCCATTTCTTACGGCCGCCCATGGCCGCCGAATTCGCAAGAAGCAGCTCGGGTTTCGTCACCTATTCTAGCCCGATATAGCTATATCATCAGGCGGATCCCAATCAGACCTCCTCGTAAGTAGCCTTCTGTAGCGGGATTTCTTGCATACAGCTTGAAGCAAAGATATCGTATCTCAGTTATTATTCAACTCTGTCACTTGTGCGGAATGGCTGGCAGAGGTTGGGCAAAAGGCCATTGTAATCGAGGACGAGGCATACAGGAAAGATTTGAACGAAGCCCACGAGATCGCAGTTACCAACATTCCGGCTGGCAATTTGGCCTAAACTTGAAACATTCTCGCTGTAAGTCCTTGCTTATCGCACATGTGTTTGCTATTTGACAGACAGCTCACATATGTTAATAATCTACCTGCCTCTTCCAGGGGCAAGTATGCCATGGGCCGGAGCAGTGGACGTTAAAAATAACGGAGTTTCGAGTCTCCGACATTGCGTTCCAGGGAGCAGAGAGGAGCAGAGAGCGATGTGGATGAATATATCATTGGAGAGAGTTTCCAGATTGCGGGGAACAACGAGAGCTCGAGACGGCGATGATTCAAACAGGTCCCACCAAGCGATTGAACGAATATCCGACTCCCATATACTTAATATCGTTTTTTGAACACTTTGTGGTTGTGGAACATCGTGGGAGTTTCGGCAACTTGTAAGCCGTGCCGGTGCTATTCTTGGCCCGACAGCACCTCACACCAGGATCCCATGATGCTCAACTTCATTCAAACGTTCAAGCTCGTTCAAGCTTTCAAGGCTGTCAAACCTTGTTTTCCTGATTACCCACATTCAGACCACCAAATTAAGCACTCCGGGTAGATGCCCGACGAAGGCGATACCTTCGACTTTACCCACATTGCAGGAAATGCGTCGGATGAGATCAAAAAAGCCGTTGGCAATCCTCGACATTTCCTCGTAAACCGGCGCCCTCGCGAATTCACGACTCTCATATTTGGCGAAGCTATACAAAAGAATTTGAAGGTTACCGAAATATCCATAAAGCAGAAGGAAGAGGAGGCGCGCAAATTGGAGGCGCGCATGGTATTTGAGATTGATGTAACCGAAGGCGAGTGGGAATTCATTGGATAGTCAATTCTTGCTCATGGCAGATCTATAGATATGCTTAATGCGGGTGGAAATATCCATGGTGGCTGTTCTGCCTTTTTGGTGGACTTGTGGGTCATTCAAGTTGATAGCGAAAAGGCGACCCTCACCGTAAATCCAACAGATGCTCTTCCCTCGCCCTCTTTGTCCTTACCATGGAGACCACGGGGGAACAATATCCCAGTGTTTCTCAGTCTCTCAACATTGTATATCACTCCCCTGCAGCATTGTAAGTTTCCTTGGCTTCATCTCCGACTTACTTGCTTATTTTTTCTCATGCTCTCAGAGGTGAACGGCTGCGTATTGTCAACGTAACGTTGACCGCTGGAGCTAGGGCACAGTCCGCGCGAACGGAGGTAGGCCATACTATTTTTATTATTGAAGGATTGGGGCACTAAACTGCAACGCTCACAGATCTGGAATGTAACACATCATCGCCTCGCGGTGTCTGGAACACACATTAAGATGATGCCCTCTATTCCAAAGGCAAGTCTGTAGACCTGGTACAAGTTGCTTATGTAGAATCCTGATGGGACAATTTATGTGAATACTCTCATTCCAAGTACTTATTACAGTCTCGGAGCGTAGATTAACTCCTGTGTGGCATACCTTATGTATCTCTCACCCATCGATACCACCATTCAATTTCAAAAGCGCGTTTACTACTCCTGTATGTTTTCCGAGTCGCCAATATGAATGTTCGGGCCGGACAATGCAACGGAAGCTTTTCCACGTGCTGCCGCGCTATCAGCGTTTAGCTTGAAGACTGAGCGGAAGCGTAATATTTCTTGTCGACTTCAACGTCCACTTATCTCGTCGTGATACCCAGCACACCATAACTGGCTGAAGCTTGCTTCCGATATACCCCTTTCTACATTTATACCCCATGTCAGCACTGTCTAAACGCAAGGTCGTCTACCTCTATGACCGTATGTCTTCCCATTGTTCATTCCTTCTCGTATTGACGTCTATCTACAGCGGATATCGGCGCCTACACATATGGACTCGGCCATCTCATGAAACCACACCGGATGCGCATGACGCACGAACTGGCCATGTCATATGGGATGCTGGAGAGGATGCATGTACTAGTGAGCAAACTGCAACGCCGGTTCTTTCCATTATTCTAACCGACACTCTAGAAACCCAAACGTGCAAGCCCAGAGGCAATGACTGCCTTTCACACCGACGAATACATTCATTTCCTATCTAGTGTTACTCCAGAGACCGTTGAGAAAATGCAATACCAAAAGGCGCGATGTACGTCTCCTCATTACCCCATGCAAAAGACGTTTCTGACGGGTATTTAAAGTCCTGGTTGGGGATGATAACCCCGTATTTGAAGGCGTCTTCGAATTCTGCTCAATTTCAGCGGGCGGCTCGATCGGTGTGTTCATTCCCAATTCGTAACCCCATAGTTATCCTGAATTGTTCTTTTAGCTGCATCTGAGAAGATTAACTCTGGAGCCGCCGACATAGCTATTAACTGGGCAGGAGGACTTCACCATGCCAAAAAGCGCGAAGCAGCTGGATTCTGCTACATCAATGACATTGTCCTCGGGATTCTGGAGCTCTTGCGAACTTATCCTCGTGTCCTCTATATCGACATCGATTGCCACCATGGTGACGGCGTCGAGGAAGCATTCTACACGTCGGACAGGGTTATGACGTGCAGCTTCCACAAATTTGGCGAATTCTTTCCAGGAACGGGGACACAGGATGATAGAGGCCACGGAAAGGGAAAAGGTTACTCGGTAAACGTGCCGCTGAAGGATGGCATGAATGATGAGTCGTTCAAAAGTCTGTACGATCCCGTAAGTGATGTTCTTATACGTTTCTGCTGAGATGTCAGCTCATCGTCTCTGTAGATCATTTCAAAGATTCTCGACGTGTTTCAACCTTCCGTTGTCGTTCTCCAATGCGGCGCCGACTCGTTGGCTGGAGACAAACTCGGTTGCCTCAACCTTTCCATGAAAGGACACGCGTACGCTGTGCAGTACTTCAGAAAGAGAAACATTCCTCTTATCCTTCTAGGCGGAGGAGGCTACACCGTGAAGAATGTAGCTCGAGCATGGACATATGAAACCGCTTGTGCGATTGGTATGGAACATGACATGGATCTGAATATGCCGTGGAATCAGTACTTCGAATGGTTTGGACCTACATATCGGCTGGATGTGCTAGAAAGCAATATGGTGGATGAGAATGTGAAAGACAACACATTGGATCTCCTCAGGTTCGTTTTGGTTGAAATTTTTTTCGCAGTCATTTGAACAATTTTTTTAATGGACATGATTTGCTTCCTAGAGAAGTCGCACTGGCTCAATTGCAGGAGCTCGAAGGACCACCATCTGTTCAAATGCAAGATGTGCCACGTGAGAGTGTGGGTCGGCACCTTGGTTTTAAGAGGGAAAAACGGGATGTAAAAGACGAATTAGACGAACGATTAGCTCGTAAGTGGATAATATTCATAGCCCAGGACAACATCCAAACCTGACGCACATTTACCTGCTAGAACATTCGCGATATCTCTATAATCTTCAAGACAACGGTTCCACCGACTCTGAAGGGTCCGATTCATCTGACACCGACGAGTCCACTTCAACCGTCAACACCTGGCGACGTGGACCGTATCGCGCGTCCTCCGTCTCCCGTATAAACGGACGTCATCCAAGACATCAATCGCCATTCGTATCTGCCTCGGAGCGCAAACGCATGAGCATCGTCACTGGGAAATATTACGATATCCCAATACAAGAAAATGGGTTCGGCCATTACGACTGCGGTATGGCTTCGACGAGGGGTACGAAGCGCAAGTTCTTCCAATCCGTGCTGGAGTGGGATGACGTTAGCGTTGTGGATGCCAGCGTGAATTTGCGGACGGACATCGTGAAAGGGCTAGGCTTCTCGTCGATCCATGGGTTGGCTAGTGCTGTTGAGCGTGGTGCACGGGATTTGGATGAGGATGTTGAGGATGTAGTGGTTGAAGCGGAGGGTATAGACGAGGAAGACCTGGAGGAGGACCAGGAGGAGGATGAGGAGGATGTGGAGATGTCGGTGGATTCATGACTCGGGAATCCTTAACCTTGCCATTCTTCCTTTCCTCTCGCTTTATTCTCGCTGTCGGATATTTTAGCCTAATATTTTATGTACTTTTTTTTTCCTTCATGTATACTTATAATATTAGGAAGTTCAAGAAGTCGGATGGTTTTCGATGAGGTTTAGTACCGTTTCTGACACATACATATTCCAATAATCAGAACACTTCCACAACACCTCTCTCCGCAGACACCACACCGACAACTTTACTCTGCAAGTCCAGCGGCCCCCCAGCTTCATATAGCACCAAATCCGGGATGGAAAACCTTCTTCTTACGACCCCCAGAGCTTCGTGCAAATTCGTTGTTGCGAGTGCCAGAGCTTGGGCCTTGGACATGGTACCATTTGATTCGAGAGCAGTCTGAATTACCGGTTGTCAATCTTTTGCAAAAAAATAAAAAGCAATGAAATAAAAATGTATGTACCCAGGCAATCTCGAATCGGGTATTCCGCGCGCTTGCTTCATCGACAACGCCAATAGCAACATTACACCCGCATCCAGGAGTGTCAAAACATTGCTCGACTCGGACAGAGGTGGTCCAGGAAGACTAAGAAACCAGAAGAGTCAGGATGACGAAGGTGATGATTCCATCATAGTCGAAAAAGAATTCTCACATTCTTCGTTGCTCCCAAAGCCCAGGATAGGGTCTCGACGATGTCACGATGACGCTTACACCTGCCAGAGCGATATCCTTGGCGATGAGATGAGCCTCGCTGCCCCCAGCGAAGGTAAGTTTCAAGGTCTTTCCTGACGTCTCTTCGTATTCATATTTCAGACTAAGCAGTGTGGCCATGGCATCTGCGCTCTCGACGGAGACAACCAACGGCATTTCTCCCTGAAAAAAAGAGAGGCAGAATTAGAGATCTCTTCAAGCGCGGATGAACATTTTACACAGTCACCTCTTGCACTTTGCGCCACGCCGAGTTGTCTTCGGAATCTTGAGCGAAGAGGACTGACCGAAGCGCAGATATCTGGGTACTGACGCTAACAGGAAGCGTGAAACTAACAGAAACATGGAGAGCCGTCTCGCTTTGGACCACGGCACCCTTGGCGAGTGCATGGGGTGCACCAACGCTGAATGCGGTCGCGATTCCCTGGAGGAAACCGCCGCCAGATGGCGCAGTTACTGCAGTTGTGACGCCCGATCGATAAGCGAGTCTATTGGAGCAGAAACATCATGAATATCAACGATTTATGGGGATATATCAGAGATACTCACAGGGTATTCCTGCCTTCGAAGAGCAGTCCATCGGCTGCTCTTATAAGTCCCTTTTCACCGCCTTTCGCGAGAATCGAAGGTAGATCTCCGCCGATGAGTGGGTCAAGTACGTTCCCGTCATTCGTCGATGGTTCAAGTCTAATTTCAACCAAGCCGAGTGGAGATCCATAGGTCGTCAAACCAGGGCCGATCGATCCACCTCGAAGGTCGAGTACCACTTCGTCGTCGCCTCCGAAAGGCGACGTGCAAGAATCGACAGGTCGCTGAACGCACGTAATCCTTCCGTCCTCTATCACCACGACTCTTCCTTTGTCCTTCCCACTGTCATCGAATACTGTTTCGAGTTCGTCGTGGTCGCTCAGTTCATTGAAGCCAACAAGATTCTTCACATTCAGAAGCCTAACCCTTCCCCTATGCCCGCCGATCTTCCATCCCGTCAATGGGGGTAGACCATCCCATAGCACGGTGTTATTCTTTTCTCTATCCCAGTTCGGGGTTTCTGGAAGATGTTGGAAAGCAGCTGGCTTCTGGAGGGGATATGGGTTTGAGAGTTGTGCGATACCGTCGACATATACCTGCTCCGGTGTCGCACCGAGAGTGAGGGGATGGGAGTCCCAGACGACAATATCTGAATAATAAATAAACGATAATTAGAAAAAATCTCCCATGTCGAAGGTAAGTCAAAATGCTTTACCAGCGTCATATCCCTCCGCAATCGTCCCAACTCTATGGCCTAATCCAGCGGCGCGTGCTGGAACGGAAGTCACGGAAGCAAGAGCCAACGCAGGGTTTAAACCATAATAATGTGCTTGTTGCGCCTCGAACAGCAGGTATCTTGAGTTCACAACGGGGTGGTCTGACTGAATGTGCGTTGGAGTGACATTCTGTCAAGTAAACGCATACAACTGACTTTCATGACCACTGGAATTCCATGGTCGGCAAGAATGCAAGGAGCGAACTCGGAACCACGGTAGGCTTCTCGTTTCTTCCTGAAAAAGGTTCAATCGAGATTATGGTGTTAAATTTATGTTCGAATTACCTGAAGTTACTTGCAAAAAGAGCAATAGAAGGTGCCCCACCCTACCGTGGTAATTTAGTAAATGGGAGTGCAAGCAGTTTTGTCTCGTTACCCAAGTTTTCTTGAGGAGGTCGGGAACAAGATACGTTTCTCCTGCATGGTGGAAAGAGGCTACCGGGAACTTGAACTCGTTCGAGAGGCGAACAATGCCATCCAAATCGACAGCCTAACCGACCATCAGGGAAAGCTTGTAAATACGGGGAAATTGGTGCTTACTTCGTAGCAATGAATGGAAAGCTACAGAGGAAAAGATTGAGCAATCTAAATGCCATTTGTAGAGCAATAAGCCCACCTTTACGCGCCCTCGCAAAACGTCGACCAAAGATTCCCATTGTAGCTCCTCCGGGAACTCTGCGCCTTCTGCTTCCAGCGCAGCCCATTTCCCAGCTACAGCCTTGGCGCAAAACGCATCTTGCGCATCTCGAATCTTTCTTGCCTCATCATATGCGTGCCGGAAGTTCCACTGGCCGTCCATTCGTGTCTGGCCATAAACCCTGTCCGGGTTTTCACCGCAGGCGTGTCTGTAGAACAGAAAGTCAATTGCATGAAAGGAGACTGAGAGCGACGAGGTGTACTTCATGTGCCTCCAGCGTATATAATCCGTTCCATTTGCTGAATGGGTCAAGGTGAGCGGGGGTTCTATAACCTTCGAGGTCGCTGATTTTTCGGCTGTGGGTCGAAGTTTGATGACAAAAGCTTGTCCACCTGCAACCTATCGTGTTTAAAAAATAGGTAGGTGAGAGCAACATGGTACGTACCTATATTGTTCGCGCTTCCAGGAAGAATCTGAGCAGTCGTCACGCCTCCTGCCATGGCAAGCTCATACGACGCGTCATGTGTGTTCAGCCCGTCAATGCTTCGAAGTCAGGGTAGGATGGGAGCCTTGTGCGAGTTCCCGTCGGACGCACCTGGGAAAAGGGATTAGTACTACTTTTGTGCATCGAAGATGGTAGAAATACCGTTGAGGGCAGGCGAAGAATACACGCCAATATGCGAGTGCAAATCCACGAGTCCTGGTGTGATCCACTTCCCGGCTACATCCAACACCTTCACTTCGCCCCCACCCCTCGTTTTCGCAGCGGCCAACAGGCTTGGGGGGATGTACCCAACCGCAACGATCAACCCTTTGTCAAGTAGTACGTCCCCATACACCACTTCCGTCCCATTGCGTGCGCCTGTCCATATCTTGGCGTTCCTTAGCAGAGTAGCAGGTGTCCCAGGGACCCAACGATCGCTTCCTTCTCGTATACGCGTTGCGGTGCTGAACGACGGTGGTGGGCCTGCCGGGGTATGAATGTTCGCGCATTTCGACAGAAAAGCAGCTCTGTCTGCCTTGGTAATGGTTGCAACCGCAGTGTCTCCTAGGGAAGACCGTGACCAATACACAGTGTGCGCCACCAAAGCACAGAAAACCAGTCCAAGGAACCTCCTGAATGCCTTTTGGGTTGGTTTTGGCTGAGAGGCCTTGTTGGATTCCACCAACGAGCCTGGAGACTTGGACATGACGGTTTAGGTCAAAGTTGGGTCAAAGTTCCCATTCACGACGCCTTCTCAGGTTGACCGGGACGACTATATGGACAATATCGATGATGGGAAAGTTCAGATCCCAGCCGGTGGCAAAACTTGTTGGCCGTGTCCATGCCCATGCGGTCCAAAAATATTTACAAGTTTGCAGTTGCCACTGCCAATAATGCGCAATTCGGCGCCGGCGGTCTTGAGGTTGTCGATCTAATCTAATCTCTAGCTGTGGGTTCAACAGGCAGCCCTGCGAAGATCCCCGTCTCTCTTGCTTCCCATGGCAAGTTCAATGGCCTATCTCTATTCCGTCTTACCTGACACCTGAAGCAAGGCCACTTTGGATGAATTTGGAGGGGTACGTAACTGCACGTTACGCGGTACTTTGTCCACAGTGGGTTCAAGGTGCCAAACCCAAATCTAAATGGGAAGGCCTTGTTTTATTCACAGTTATTCATATCTGAACCATCATGTCGAGCACCCCTCCATCATTGCCCCAGTTTTCTGGGGGTTCTCAATCCAATCGGCGGTCCTTCTTTGGCAGACGTTTCTCCAACTCCTCGTCTTTCAGCCTTGCAAGTATTAACACCATCCTTCCTCAGTATAGCGCAATCGATGCCTTAGGACCTGGATCGCCTCTCTTATCTGATGACACCTCGCGCAGCCCCAGGTCCCAGTCGACCTCGCGGGCAAAGCCTTCTCCAAAGCCCCCCAACTCTAGTTCACCTTTGGGAAGCGCAGCGGAACGTTTTGAATACGTGTTCCCCATTCGGCCCAGTAATTCTTGGTGCACTTTGCGTTTATTCACTGAAAATCTCCCCGCTGGAAATCCAAGGGTCTCTCACCACAAACCAAAGACCCCGAAATTCTGGGGCGGCCAAATCATCGCAGGTTTACTTGAACTCGAACTGGATCGTCCGCAGACCATCCAGTCCATTTCCCTTACGGTTTGTTGTACTTCCATTTCTGAACCTTCACTGATCGGTACTTTTCGCAAAATAGCTCCGAGGAAAAGTCGTTACTGGGTCTCTTGAAGGCGGCTCTTACAACTTTCTCGACCACGATATTGTACTTTGGGATAAATCATCAGGAGATGCTCACTTCGATGGAAAGTTCGTTGGGGACTATAAATTCCCCTTTTCATTTCCGTTTCCTACTGACGTCGACCTTGCTAATTCATCGGCTGTTCCTGCGTCAACCACATCCGAGTTTGCAACAACGCAGCCTCCTTCAAGCCCGACCATTTCAGCGGCCAAGCCGAAAAAGCATTCTCGCGGGTGGTCTTTTGCATCTCGTTTTAACTCGACTCCTGAAGAACCTTCAAGCTCACCGACTTCTAGTAGCGAGAAGCGCAAGAGCAAACCAAAGTCTATTCTTTCTCCACAAGTCCTCAGTTCTTTTTCTGCCATTTCTACCGTGCACGATGCCCACCTCCAGCCGATCACCCGTAATCGGGATGAGAATGCATCCGCCAACATTTACCCCATGCCCCAAAGTTTTCTGGAAACTCAAGTAACGGTAAATGTTGGGTACGAGCTTAGCGTGCACATCGTGCACGGTAGGTTTCGTCCGGACAGCAGGTAACTACCCACCTTACTACTCATGTTGAAGTTTTTATTGGTTTATTGAATGACTGGCGTTCAGGATCAAAACCAATATATCATACGTACCCTCCATCCACGCTAAGCCTTGTTCCTTTGCAGGAAGCCAGCCGTGCAGAGAGACGGTTGGTCAACGTCACTCAACCACTTGTTGGTTCGCTCTTCCAACCGTAAGCCTTGGGGTCGGGGTTAATGGGAAGGAAGAGGAAGTTGAATGCACCGTAAGTACAAATATATTTTGTTGGCATTCACTTCGCTCTGACTTAAATTCGATGTAACAGCTACAACTCGCGCAGCCGGTCAGCATTTTTTTCACCCGGACCACGAAATATTAACCCAACTTTGCGTTCAATAGTTATCTTACACTCGCGGCACTTCAATTTCATGCCGTCTGATGCTCTCTAGTTCTAGCAGCGAAGCGATTAATATTGCCAGTAAAACAGATGTTCCTCGTGTCCGACTTCGACGACAGATCCGTTATTTCGGCGCATCCGACACCCGTGGGGGAGGCTTGGGAAAGAGCAATGTCTCTCCCCTTCAAGAACAAAGTGCGATGGGGGTAGGACAGATATCATGCGAAGCTTCCGCGCCATTCCAAGGACACCTTCCTGATGCCACCGCCAGATCAGGCAAAGGTAAAGGAGAATTTGTCACGCTGGACAAGGAAGTTGGGACATGCCTGTGGCGGGCGCCAGGGAGTACCCAATCCCGTGCTTGGGAATTCGGAGACGAGAAGGTGAACTTGGATGGCAGGGTTTGTTTGGAGGGTGAAATTCCTCTGGCTCACGATATGCAGCCGAGCTGCGCTTGCCCGATTTTCTGTGTCGAGGTACATACGTCTTTCTTTGGATTTGGAACAAACATTTTATAGCTGACGACTGGATAGTATTTTGTTGAACTGGTACCCTTCCACATCGCTGGAATGCATGTACCAAATCAGGATCTGCAGGATTCCAATCTTGGAACTGGAGAGGTTCTCACGAAGCAGCTTATAGAAGTTGCAACACTCTATCCCAGCGACGAAGAGATCATGTAAGTAGGCGAATGCGTCTTTTTCTCTCTCGGTTCAATGCCCCATGGAAACATTCCTATGCTTTTATGCACAACCAGTAACTAGTATTTAATCATTAATCAATGTTCAAAAGTCCTTGTGGAAACTAGTCTTGAACAGACACTGCAATAAGGTATTTTTCGTGACCTCAATTCCTCATGATTGGGGGCCAACGGAAAGAGCAACTCCCAGACATTATCAGCATCATTTTCTCTCTTGAATCCGTTCTCGGCGTGCGAGATAGTAAGCTCTCGAGAATATTAAAGAGTCCAATTCACCTTGCACAAATAATTGACAACCCCCAGGATCTTCAGCGCGTTCGAATCCTTTATTCTACCCGCAACTTGTTGAGATTTAAGCTTCCTCGCGACTTCGTTCGCCCACCCAATGAATGTCTTTCTTGTTGGAACAATTCCCGAGCCATATGTAAGTAGCTGGATGCAAACCCCAATCACTTCCAATTCGGAGGTTGATGAATCGCTCGTAGTGTCAAGACCCCTCATAATCTCTGAATATTGACCGACGGACGCAGTCTAAGTTGTGCTTGAACGATAGCCCGGAGAGCAAGCACGCAACTAAGTATGTGTTGGTGGGGCCAAAAACTTTGCTGTCCTCGTCAAAATAGAACCCTCGAGGAATAAGCTCAGTAAGGCCGCTATAAAATAGAACGCCTCTCTGAGGGTCCACGGGACGTCCGAATCATCTTGCATGTCAATCGTGGGTGCGTCAGAGCCACGAGCACAGATGTCAATGCACCTGCACGAGAGGGATTGTCTTCCACTGCGTTGATGTAGAACAGCAAAAGCTCTCCTATAGCACGCCCTGTAGGATGAGCCTTGATAAGGTTCAGAAGCTCTGGCGTTGGATCGGAGAGGGCATAGGCGCTGCAAAATAGTTGCTCTGCGTTGTCGAAGGCGTCGTCCATCATAATGAATGGACTGGTTTCAAGGTGCAAGACATCTCGTAGGCACTGTCAATGTCATTGTAATCGCAGAGAGCTGGACGACATGTGGCTGTGCCAACGAACGTGATCTGAGATTTGCTTCAGATTAATTTTTCTTAAAGTCCAACAACAATGGCGACCTTACTCCCTCCACCCAAACGCCAGAAGATATACCACGGAGTCCCAGAACCAGAAAAAGAGGCATCCGAGCCAACGCCAAGCATCGTCGTTCAATTTGTTTCCGAGGATGACGGCCGACACCTCGCTCCAGCCGTCAATATACCTGCAAATGTCTCGCGTGAAGGACTGGAAGCCCTCGTGAATAGGCTCAGCGAACAGGTATGTTGTGGTCTATCCAATAAATTGCCCTTTTGTGTATATTTATCCCCTAACTAACAGATTCAATTCATTTATCAATAGGACGAAGAGCCCGTGCCATTTTCATTCCATGTCAAGCTGCCTGAAGATAAAAACGCGCCGGCTGGTGCTCCAACGCAAGTCGTGATCTCAAAATCTATCGAGGCAGATGTTCTAGGTCATCCAACAGGCGACTTTACTACCGAGGATGTAATCGTTGTGCATTGTTCGCCCCAGAGCGTGTTTCGCGTTAGGCCTGCTACAAGATGCTCATCCACCCTATCTGGTGCGTTTTGTTATACCGTTTTCCTTTCTTATTGTAACGTATGTTAACCTCATATTAGGTCATTCATCTCCAATTCTCTGTGCATCTTTTTCGCCCACAGGGAATTTACTTGCGACGGGATCTGGAGACACCAATGCTCGGCTCTGGGATCTCAATACCGAAACTCCGTCCCATGTTCTCTCTGGCCATAAAGGATGGGTTTTATGTGTGGAATGGGAAGCGATGGAGCGGAAATTAGCAACTGGAGGACACGACGGTCAGGTCAGTCGCAAATATTTTTCTCCTCGAAAAATATGGCTAACTTTTCGGTTTTTTTAGGTTAGATTATGGGACCCCAAAACAGGGAAAGCTATTGGTGAAGCTCTGAGAGGTCATACGAAACACATCATGTCCCTTGCATGGGAACCCATTCATTTGTGAGTATCGTGTTCGGAGGATAATCGTCTGCATCTTACCTTCTCGAATGCAGAAATCCTTCTTCACCTCGCTTGGCGTCGTCTTCGAAAGATGGTACTGTCCGTGTATGGTCGACACTTACCCGTAGATCAGAGTACACATTGGGAGGGCATAGCGCGAGTGTCAACGTCGTGAAATGGGGAGGAGCTGGTGGAAAGCGGGGTGTCCTTTACACCGCGAGTTCCGATCGAACTGTGAGGATATGGGACGCAGAGACCGTAAGTCTCTTTCGGCAGCGTCCTGTTGTTTACCTTTATCTGATTTCTTTTTTCTTACTAGGGCCGACCGCTACATACGCTGAAGGAACATGCGCATTGGGTGACAACACTAACCTTGAATACCGATTTTGTCCTTCGGACTGGGCCATTTGACCACATAGGCAAGAAACCGGTCTCAGATGAAGAAGGTTCGTCTTTTTGATTTTCCGTCTTGATTCAAACTTAGCACGTTCGATGCAGCTCAAAAGTTGGCTCAGGCTCGCTATGACAAGCTCCTGAGCACCACCCCCGAGCTCCTGATCTCAGGCTCCGACGACCACACCCTATTTCTCTGGTCCCTTTTCCCTTCCACTTCCCCGGCGTCATCGGATACCACTACCAAGCCTTCTTCCACAAAACCCATTGCACGGTTGACAGGGCACCAAAGGCAGATCTCCCACGTTGTTTTTTCGCCTGACGGTAAATGGGTGGCCTCGGCTGCTTGGGATAATAGTGTGCGGATTTGGGAAGGGAGGACGGGCAAGTTTGTTGCGACGCTGCGTGGGCATGTGGGTGCTGTTTACCGGCTTGCGTGGAGTGCCGATGGGAGGATGTTGATCAGCGCGAGCAAGGATAGCACGTTGAAGGTTCGTGTTTTCGGTCGAATATTCATCTGGAGCTGGAGCTGGAGCTTATGTTTTCTTTCTCTCTCTTCTAGATCTGGGATCTGAAAACGTATAAAATTAAAGTGGATCTGCCTGGACATACAGATGAGGTTTATTGCGTCGACTTTGTCGCTGATAAGGTTGTCAGTGGTGGGAGAGATCGGACAGTTAAGATGTAGGTTGTTTTCTCTTCTGGTTATGTTCTTGCTCACTGAATTCATTTGTTCCTAGATGGAAAAATTAGTGCAAGGTTTGCCACCTTCCTTACAACTTGGAGATCATTACAATTTTGCACAAGGAATAAATTTAAATATTAACACCTTGCAATTACTTTCACCCCCACCCACCATCAGTTTTGCATTAGTCCTGTCCAAGCAACATGCCAGGAGTGAGTTGGATCGCGCAGCGAGGCCGCCGACGATTAGATTAGAACCTCCGGTTAGAAGATCACGGGACCGTGACCGAGCCAATGAGCATTTCAACTTCAAACTTCCATTCTTCAACTCTCATGGACCCAGGCAACGCGAAGGAGAGTTTGCAACAGGAATCTGAGATACATCCAGTGCATATTATCCCTTCCCTCTCTTCAGCGTGGATTTCTGACTATGTGAAAATAGGCAGGGCTAACGACCTTCACGCATCTCCGTATCGACAAGTTTGGACTGTTTAACGAGAAACACTTCACAGGAATTTTCCGACGCTCACGCACTTTTCCTGCCGCGCGTTCGAGCTCTTTGTTTTGCGGAGGACGAGGACATCCCGCCTGCTCCGCGGAAATCCTGGGCCCCAATTCGCGTTTCCAAGCTCTCTCCTACGCGTCTGCTGAACCTTTCTCTTGAGAAGAGATTGGGAGAAGGGAGCTCTGCAACCGTTTATAGTGCCACTGTTCAATCGTCGACCAACTTTGACCTCCATAAGACAGTCTGCGTCAAGGTGGCCAAGAGGAGCCGCAACAGATCCCTCGCTCGAGAGGCGTGGTATTATGAACAATTATCTCGCGAAGAAAATTGCGAAGGAGTGGCGACTCCTCGATGCTTTGGCTTTTTTGCGATGTATGAAGCTGATCCGCCAGAGGCGGTCATTGGCAGCACAATTACACCTTGGCAGAACATTCAATGTGGCGATGAAGAGGATTATCTGCCCGATGACGATCTTGACCCATGCGATTTTTTTTTGGGTCTACGAGACGAACACGGACTGACCAAGAAGTCCAAGTGGTATCGCTTCACGCAGGATGATGAAAGACCCATGGTTTGTGTTCTGGTGATCGAAGAACTGGGGGCACCGTATCCATCCCCTCTAATGGACGATGAGGCACTGAGGTAATATTCCAGTTCGCCTCAGTATACTAATCGAAGACCCAGGGATATCCGAGAAATTTTGGAGGACCTTGCTCACGTTGGGATTGTTCACGATGACGTTCGCTTTAATAACGTTCTCCAGACCCTTGTCACCATTCCAAACTCCCTTTGTTCTCGTCATAAGAGGATCCACAATTGGCGTTTGGTCGATTTCGATCGTGCTATGAGATACTTCATCACTGACTCCAACACTGATGACCTTGCCAATTGTTTCTACCTCCCGTTCATGGACTTTGATAAAGGCCAATGTTCTTATTTTATGCGGGGGATTCCATCTTGATTTTCTGCCGATATCCACGTTATATTCAATGATTCATTTCTTATTAGACAGATGGCATTGCTCTGCTTCCTCAGTGTACCTTCGCTCAATCGCTCATCCAGAATATTTGGCAAAGATCGGGTTGAGGTTATATCTGAGCGTTACACAGCCATGTCCGGGAAACACTCCAGGACCCCCAGCTGTATATGCGGAAGTTCAAGCGAGGATCGCAGCCTCCCAGTTTTCGCGTTGGGGCATTAGGAGAAGTGGTACCTTGGGGATTTGCTACCGCTGCCGCTTGTGTGAGGATGGCATGCTCGTAGAGAAGTGCATTATGGCGATCGGTGGGGGTACATCGTGAATCAAGGGGACCCTGAGCTGAGATCCAGATCCAATGAGGTGAATACATACATGGATTGTTTGTTATGCATAATGTACGTACCGATGCTTATATCCACATGCAGGCAATACCTCCGGGCTCGAAGAACGTCGTTTTCGCTCGGGGGGAAAACGGGTGCAGGGGGCAGTTGTACTTTGGGATCGTTCGGTGGCGCAGGGAATGCAATGGGTTGGGGATTGGGAGGTTGGGGGGCAGGCTGATGTAGGGAAGCCATTTGGGCGAATTCAAGTTACAGTTGTGGAAGAAGAATCGAGTTTCATGAAGTCTTGGCTAGCGCTGTCACAATCTGCAGCCTGCTGAAGTAACCAGCTTGTGATGTATTTGGGGACATGTGTTTCGGTCATATAACAATAGACGCCCGTCCTTGTTCTGTTCAGGTTTATCAGGCACTAGCAAACCAGTAAATCAGGGAGTGCTTGAAAAATGATACTTTATTCAATTGACGGAAAATGTGCATATGGATCTGAGCTACAAAAAACGCGAAACAAGCGAGGGCATATAGTATATAATACAGGCGGCTTAGCACTCGTTAGCTAGCAAGCTATTAACTGCGGGATGTTGTGTTCGCAACATGATCATTACTGGCCAGGGTTTCTATCGCCTCCAGACGCCTCCTCCTCCAGTGGCTAAGTTTAAGGTACACAAAGCCTGTGCAGCAGATCACCGCCGTGGTCAGAGAACGATGTGCCATTGTCAACAACCTGCGCTCCATGTCCAGAGCGTTCGGCGGAACATGGCAGACTGGACCGGTAGACACGCTTGGATTCATGTTGAGCATGATTTCTTGGTTGGCTGAAGGCTCGCCGCCGCCTCCAGCGGTGGTGGTGGTGGTAAGTGACCGGCGCCTAAGAGTTTGCAGGCCCCGGATGATGAACAGGAGGCTTTCGCATCTCACTGCTGGCGGCATCAGTAACATATAAGACATGTATAGGCCAATGAGTGCGAAACTCGCTACAAATGCCAGATGGAGCCGATTTTGTAGCACCTCGAGGTCGCTGATGGCAGTCTCCGACTCATGGAGTTCGCCGATTGCAGAGATGACCCTGTAGTCAGCTTCTGGGAGTACACTCTGCAAGGGTGCGGAATTGGTTCGTTGGTTGCGTCTGCGTGGAGCTCCACCTGTAGTAGGATCCTGCACGTTGTTCAAATGCTCCATGAATGGGAGGCGCTGAGAGATGATGAAGGAGAGAAAATTAAAGGCCCCACTCTGATCTTGACGTTTTTATACTAAAGTTGAACAACACAGCCGCAATGCTAGTAACAAAAAAAAATGACTCGTTCTGGCTGAAGGACTCGGAGGCTTCCGTACATCAGACGATAAGTGGGGCCAATAATTCCCGGATTGCACTCATGATGTATACTTATCTTGTTCCACTTGTCAGAATACTACTTGGCAGCAAACCATGGAATAGAAGCATCACCTGAACAAGCTGTCTCTCCCAGAGGTCTTGATATGCAACAGATGCCCGCCCTTGTTCTGTTCGAACAATAAATTTACTCGGCCGGTGTATATCCGAGAAGATGAGATGTTATTCAATTTGAGGAAATGTGCATATGTATCTAATAGATGGTTACAAAAAAAGACAAACTGAAGCATAAAATAAGTACAAGTGGCAGTATGTGGCATGATGGGAAAGCTACATGACAGAATCATTTATGATTTCAGTCCTAGGCCTTATTCCAAGCCCTCAAAGCGACGGCGAATGGCATCCAGCCTCAACCTCATCTGCTCAGTGGAAACCACACTCCTCATCATGCTCCAGGTCAAGTTCAGGAAGAACAAGTTTGCCAACACAAGGAAATCAATGGCCTGGGCATCCAAGCAGGTCATCATGTTTGGTTCTGGGCCAACTGGCGCCCTGGAGATTAAGCGCCTAAGGGTTTGAAGGCACCGGATGATGAACAGGAGGCTTCTACACCTCATCGACGACGGTATCAGACACACGTAGAGGATGTCTAAAAAGGTGAATATCATGATTGCTACTTGCGACCGTTGAAGCCAGAATTGTGCCAGGCTGGCCATGTCGGAAACAGAGAAGAGAGGGCGCATTTCAGAGATGACACTCTGGTCGGCTTCCGGTAATACATCCCGCTGGACTGCAGAATTAGCTCCTTGGTTTCGTCTGCGTGGAGCTCCGGGGTATGGGCGAGGCTGGTTTTCGGTCGTAGGATCCCGCGAGTTGTTTAAGTTCGAGTCCATGAGTGGGCGCCGAGAGATGATGAAGGGGAGAAAGGTAAAGGTTCCCCCGATGTTGGTGTTTTTATACTACTTGAACAGCATAGCCGCAATGCCAGTAACAATTGTCATGTGTACAATTGGTATGACTTGTTCTGGGCTCGGAGGCTTCCGCAGATCAGTATAGGCGCCCACAATCATCTCACACATGCCGTGCCAAAGATAGAAAAGAGGCCGTGATGCTGTTTTTAACTTTCAACAAGGCACAAGTGTTTCAAGAGGACACCAGTGGGAAGAATCAGGAGGGCGAGCGTCGCACCGCAACCAATTTACGTGACCTGAATGTCCTTATCCGGACGATTGACGTCACATATTGGTCGTGGCAGATTTGGCTTGGCAACTCTAACGAACAGGACGGTCACCGGTCCCCGTTCTTTGCTTTATCCGCCATCCATAGTGTTCACATTTTTTGCGTTCGCTGTTCCAAGCGTGCCCCGCCTCTCCCCTCCATCATGTCCCCCTCGGCGGTCCGCATAAACACCCTCCCTGCCTCCTGGCTTCCCCTCCTCACCTCGCTATATCTCTCATCACTGCTTCCGTCTTCAAGAGCATACTCCTGGGCCTTCCAGTCGACGCCCCAGCAATGCTCAAATCTCACTGTCACTGTCTCTGGGAGCGATGGCAAACCCCCTTACCGGATTCTCATACTCCCGTTTGGACCAACCCCCCTGGCGAACAACATCGAGGCTCGGACAATACTGGATATTCCGTTTAACGGCCAGGAGAGCAGCGTCAGCTTCAAATTGAAGTACCCGGAGAATTCACAGTTCGTTGCGGTGGTATGTCATTTATCTCTTGTATTTCTTTCTTGTTCGTTTTGTTTTCTGTTTTCCTTCGTATTTCTTGTGCCTTTTACCCTTCCTTTATTCTGCGATATTTTTTTCTTTGCCTCTCTGTCCAGTGGCCTGCAGACTGTGATCTATCCTGCTCCATTTGATCCCGCCGGGTGCGTTCAACGATCGATGCACACCACCATCCATCCTTCTAGCATCACACTCGCACCAGCAGTCAAGCTACCCTCAATCTCCTACAATTGCAACTCAACGAAGCCCTATCCGCCTAATATTTCCATCACTGGCCCAGGCCCTACTTACCTCCGCATCCACACATACTGGGACGTCCCTACCCAGCTCAGCTGGGCAGGGTTCGCCAGGAATTCAAATGTTCAAGGGTCTATCGTTCGTTGGTCCCCGAACAATCTTTGATGGTGGTGTTTCGGCTCCACCGAGAATGACAAGCAATTGGGTATGCACGACTCGCTGTTAGATTCAGCCAAGGACCGTTCGCAACCATCCATGCACCCCCCACCGACTGCCGCACCTGCTACAGATGGACGATGCAGATTATCGTCCAGTGCGCTGTATTTCCTCCAAATTCCCCACCCACGGCCCTCGGTTGTTACTCGCATCGCAACTTCTTCAACTAAAATGCTCCACAATTATCCACACCATCATGAACTTCGGAAAACGAGACCATGGCAACGGGATGAACACTGAAGATTTCGTGGAGGTTCTAGTTGCGGGGTCACTTTTATTTTATCCGTATTCCTTTGGGTTGGATTTCCCTGCTCCAGTCTCCCGACGAAGGAATCCAGCGGCCTTCTTCAGCTGCGCAGGCGCCATCGGGTCGTGTTACGGGCCGGGTCCTCGACATGAACTCGGTGCCCCACTTCTGCCGAGTGCCTATCTTATCATGCGTCTTACGACGCGTTCATCTGACGTGGGACAACGCGAATCAAGAAACCCGTCACGTCGAATTCAATACACCTTTACGCAAGTTCGGCCCGCCCGGCTATTGGTGGATACGATTTCCTAGCGAAGGACATTTCCTCAGCTCGGGGTGGGTAGACATCTCCGAAGGTCGTGCTATCTTGCTTGTGACGATGCCGATGAAGCTTGAAGCTTTGAAGATGGAAAGGAAACACCGCGATACGTATCAGCATTTCGAGGGTCACTGGATCGTTGAGTTCCGGGCCACAAGTTCGACCTACCACCGCCGGCTGGTTGAGCGAAACTCGGCACGCGTTTTTTTCCGTGTTTCTTCTCCCTGCTGCGGACGTGGGTTGCCATGCCGGTAGCTCAGCGACGTACGCACACGCACGGTTGCCCTCGACCCTTCATTCAATTCAGTCTTTTGACAAAGACATACCCACATCTACAATTACCTCTCACGACCGTGGATGAAAAAATACCGCAATAGATCAAAGGAGGAAAGATGGACGCGCGTGGATAGAGTTTCATTATGGCCACGCGATTACCATGGCCAGCCCAGCGGGTTCTCATCACTCTTCATGGACCCATCACTGGTTTCATTTCACTTTTTCATTCGGACCTTTGGATGATCCCTTCCATTCATTGCGATCGACGTTCTGGCGGGACCGATGCTATAAATCGCGTGACGTAACGCGCGTTCTTCCATCATGGAGGTCACAAGCGGCCTTTCCCCTGTTCATCATGATTATCATGATCACCACCTCTTATCCCTTCGGCTCTTTCGGGTGTAATCCTGCTGGGATACGGAAATTTTTGATTCATTCATGCATAGTCTTCTCTCCCCCGTCGATCTCGAGCATTCGATGGGCTTATGCTCAACAGCGCTTCTCCGCTTCCCAATCATCACCATTCATGATTGGTAGATCCAGACATCTGTGCTTTAGAGCGCAGTTCATGAAGCTTATTGTGCTTCATTGCGCCAACTCGATGAACTTATCGATCAAGACTTTTGTTCATCGCATTTCTTGCCTCCCCTCCATCTACCCCCTCCATACTCGACTTTGTCTTTTCCGACCTGTCCGTCCGATCGGATTGAATGAGAAAGCAACGGATTTTTATCTGTTGGCCTGCTACGCACATGTTTTTAAAAAGGGGTCGAAGTTCGGAGGGGTTGGGTTTGGGAATTTAAAGAATTGGAGGCTGGAAGGCTTCGTGGTTTGAGCTTGCGCCGCCGGATTCGATGTTGCTTTTTTGGTTCGATGCCCCAGTCATCGTTACCTTGTTAAGCGATTCTACGCCTTCCTTGTCTCGCCGTGGATCTATTCCCCTCCTTGTTCGTCCGACATGGTCATGGGTCGAGTGTCTTTGATTGGATTCATTGGGAAGGGAACGGATTTTGCTTTATGGGCCTCTGCCTCTTTTGCGTGTGTTTTATGTCGGATCGTCATGGAGTGGATACTTGGGAATCACCATGGGAGGCTGGAAGGCTTCGAGATTGAGCTTGCGGCGGCTTCGACCTTTGTGGTCTATCGTTCCTTTGCCTTTGCCTGTTTTACCCCAATTTTCTTCTTTTTCTTTCTTCTTTTTTCTGCTTTGTTTTCGCAGCTTTTCATGCTTCTTTCCTTTATTTATTTCATGCTTCATGCTCTCTTATCCTCCAAAAAATTCCTTCTTTGATATCTGAGCTCATCTTCTCGTCCTTTCTTCTAGGTCAGCGACTCAACAGGTTTTGGTTCTGGAGGGACCAGTGTTGCCGCGCAAGTGACGAACTCGAACGATGCTTCATGTTTTGATGCCAAAACCAATGTTTCGCCGGATTTCTACTTTTCGATCGAGCCTCCGAATCAGATTGTGCAATGTACGGATACTAGGCTGTGGTGGGACAAGTCGGTGGTGCAGGGGTATGTTTATGTTTTCGCTTTCCTTTTTGCATATCCTGTTTCCAGACAAATGCTAAACTATTTTTTCTTTCTACCAATAGCACGCCCAATTTTCTCGGTGTCATCCCAGGTGGACAATCGTTCGCTATCCCACAGGGAACGATAACGGATGTCACTTCGCAAGGGACGGGCTTTACTTGGAAACCGTCCCTTCGTGGTGGGACGACGCTCATTATCGTTGGTGGTGATAATAGGGGCAACGGTACCGCTGGCAGCACCTTGAACGTCGTTAGCTCTGGTGTGAATAACGATGGGAGTTGTTTGAGTAATAGTAGCCCTAGCTCGACGCCAGGCAGTCCTGCGGGTGGCAGTTATCCGACTGGGACTGGGTAAGTTGTTTTTGGTTCGTCTTTGATGGGATTTTTTTTGATGATTCTATTGGTTTAGGTCGTCGTCGAATAATTCTTCCTCTTCTTCAGGTGGATCGAACGTTGGTGCTATTGTTGGTGGTATTATCGGTGGTCTCGCGCTCCTCATTATCCTCCTCGTCCTCCTATGGTTCTTCCGCCGGAAATCAAAACAACAAAAGCGATTCAAAGAACGGCCAGTCGATCTAATGAACGAAGAGTACGAAGATGGAGACGAGCCTTCTCACGTGAACAATGGAATTGGCGGAGGTGCAGCAGGTTCGGTGCGGAGGAATGAGCTGCCGCAGTATTACCAACCCGAGCCGTTTATGGTGCCCGATCCGACGTTGACGATGGACTCGTATTCTGTGACGAATACGGGGACGGATGACATCGAAGCGCGCCGACCGTTGAGCGGGGCGACGTCGAGCTTTTATACGCGTGCGACGACGCCTGATGGGGTGGGCATCGGGGGCTCTGGAGTATCTGGGTCGGGGTATGAGAGGAGGAAAGGGGGTCCGCCGAGGGCGATGAGGGCGGTGAATATTATTCAGCATGATGATGCGGGGCCGAGTTTGCCTTCGCCGGAGGGGGACAAGGATGGTGAGGAGCCGGTGACGATTGAGTTGCCGCCTGCGTATACTGCGCTTGGGAGGGGTGGTGGTGCTGGCGCTGCTGCGGGGGCTGGCACCACGGGGGCTGGGGCTGGTGCAGGTGCGGGTGCTGGACATTGATTGTATGTATCTGAATGGGGGGTTTTTGCTGTCCCTCATTCCTTGATCTTCGACTTCTGCTGTTCTCTCAACCCCCCAAGATTTATCCACACTTTCGGAATTGCGTTCAGTCCTATGCATTTTTTTTTTCGTTTTCGTTTTTATGCATCTTCCCCCCCATTTTGTTGTTGTTTTGTTTTCTCCTTGTGTATTTTATTCTCCCTACATATCACACACGTATCGTTAATTGTGCCCACACCCCTTCCTTGCCACGAATCTGTTCATGACCCCGAGATTTCGACTAACGAACAATTTTTCCCCATCCCATCGCCGTGCGTAACGGCATGCATGCATGTAGTCAGTAAGTAAGTACTAGTAGTATTCTAGATATGATATGTGGACAATGGACGGATGAACTTGATTTCTTCAGAGTTTTCTTTTAATATTTTCGTTGATCAAAATTTTTGTTACATACATCGTTATATCAACGTTATACGTATACGTATGCCTCTCTAGCCGTTCGTCACTTACGACTCGACCCACCGTGAGGCGTCGTGGTGGTACTCACAAAAATTTCGTTTTCATAACTTTCCAAAGATTTCAACTCCGAGTCTTATTGCGATTTGTCGACGTCGGATGCCGAACGGCGGTATTTTCAGGTAGTGGTGGGAGGTTGAGGTTTGCAGCAGATGCGATACACTGCTCCACTGTTGGTTACCCATACGGGTACAAGGACTTTGTTAGCGTCGTCCATCCATATCAAAAATATCATGATTGAATCCACTCGCCTGTAAAATCCATCAGCTCATTTCTACTTGTCGGATTGGGTGGTACGAGCTCTTCTGCCCAACTACCATCCCTTTGCAGCAACGACTCCGGGGATGGCATGTACGTCGTAGGGTTATACAGCGGTGCTCTGTTGCTCGCTTGGCTGTTCGCGAGGATCACAGGGAGCTCGTCCGCCGTTCGGCGCAACCGCGCGACTTCAACAGCAAGCTCCGGGAGCGAGGCTGCTGCTGTTGCGATGCTGGTGCCGTTGATGTTGGAGAGATCTGAAGTTCCAACATCGTTGCGGAGACTGGTGACTTCGCTGTGGACCCCGTGGATGCTTTCGCGGAGGGTGGCGACTTCGAAACGGAGTGCGTTGACGTTGGTGTCGAGGTGTTGGAGTTTGGCGAGGAGGTTTGTTACCCAGACTGGCTCGGCGGCTGCGAGAGCGGCTGGGATGTATGCGTGGTCGTCCAGTGTTTCCGAGGTCATGATTCTCGTTGTTAGGAGGCTTTGACTGACGTCATGCTAACATTTTGAAGCAACTACTGTAGTGCTGACTCATGATGATGATGCAACGAGCGCTAATATCCATGTTTGCCATATCCAAAGCTTTCCACATGGTGCGTTAACCTTCCATGGCAGTCTCACCTGATTCTTGTCAGCTCGAGGAAAGTCTAAGGGAAACATTTGTCGTAAAAGTTTACCATCGGATGGACTTTCCTTGTTTTCGTACCGAAAATATACACCTATGGGGTGTAACGATGTGAAACGTTCATTCAAACGCTTTGAACGTGCAGAAGTTAAATCGATTGACACCCAAGAAAGCTAGCGATTCATGCATGGGATTATAATGACATAACCCAGACCAAGGAAAGATTTTTGCACTTGAACGCATGCAAATATGATCATTATTCAATGAATGACCGGACTGACTGGTGGAGTCATAGTTTTCGACAGACAATAGACAGACAGACACAGAGTCACAGACCCACACAAGTTGAAGACGGGGTCGGAGCTTCGCGCGTAAGGATTATTTGGTGCGAGGAAGAGAAATCAGTAGGTATTCAAATAGTGGCAGTTTGACAAGGCGTTGTGCGGAAAGGAGGTGTGGGCGCGATCGGATGTCGCTGGGCAGGTACCATATTGCAGCCCCCAATGATTCCAACGATGAGGTTTCAAGAACAAATTCATTACGGAAAATCAGATCTTTACCGCGTCACGATTGATCATTTTCGGACTCGCCGGCCAACCTATTTGAAGTTCCACTTCCACTGCTTCCACTGCCAGATGACCTTCCTGCAGCATCCGGCGGCCCAGTAAATGGAACTAGTATTGGCCCATCAAGAGCATGAGATGTCGCAATTTCCACACGAGATGATGAGACAACCCGCATCCGAGGGTCGCCCCAAGTATTGGGTTCGGGTTCGAACCCAGCAGATACGAAAGGGTACATCTCAACAAAATACTGGGGTTGGGGGGGGCGAAAATCAACATACGTCCCGCAAGTGGAAGAAGAATAAAATAGGTGGTAAGTACCTACCTCGATCACAAACAACGGGCACGAAGAACTCGGGTGCAAGTCACTCTCCAGATGGATCTCGCCTTCCAGATGACGAACAAAAGTATCTTGCAGGACGCCTTTCGGCGGTACCCACCATTTGGCGACGCCAACCCCGTGTTTGATGGAGTTTAAAGAGCCAGATTTGCCTGAGCTATCTCCAGCAGGTGGTACTATCCATGTATAAGGAGATGAGGGGTCTTCTCGGCCAGCGAATAACTCGCTATCCTGTCTTCCTTCACTGTTCGTGCCGCCACGGGGTGAGAAATGTTGCAGCCGCCGCGTTAAACGAACAAAGGGAGATGTTGGAGTGGAGAGAGAACTGAGAGCGTCAGAGTCTTCGCTCGAGAGTGTCAGGAAGCACGGTATAAGAGACCCGCGGGTGTAGCAGAGCTGCAAGCAAAATGATTACAGATAGGCACCATGTACAGCGATAAACAGAAATTAAACCTACAGGTGTCGCAAGATGAAGCTGTTTGATAGAAAATGCTCGTGTTAAGTGATAATTCGAATGCAAAGCTAGGAATGGACATACTGTACAATCTACTTGGACTTGCCGTCCGCCTAACTGCCCTTTGATCACAGATTTCGGTAATGCAAACCATCCTTCTGGGTCTTGCAACGGACCTGGAGGCAGGGCATTTGTTTCGTATGCTTCTCGTCTTTTCAACGAAAATGGCAGTGGTTTCAGGACGGGTAGATAAGCAATATTTGTATGGATCCTAAGAACATCGAGGGTTAGTGGACGGTCGAGTTGAAGTGCAACCTGAAGAATACGCACTTGCTATCTGGCCTGAATCGGCCATGAATAATGCGGACAAGAAGCTCATACTGCACTCTCACGCTAACGTTTCTTTCGGCAAAATTTCCAGGTGTTGGGTAAAATAAACCGGGGGACGCCGTTGTACTGGGTATTCTCGTTTGTGGAAGATCAAACGGGCGCTTCTCTGAGGTGTTACCGGATGGTAATGGAGGCGTACGCTGAACTGAGGTCGTATCTGGCACCAAAGATCGTAACTTGGTGTCCTGAACGGCAACTGGTGGTCGTGTTGTCGGGGTAGCTGTGCTGGCACTGGAACCCGAAGGATCCATCGCCAAATGAAACGGAGACACAATACTTTGGACATTGGTGTATGCATCGTTGTCAATATGGGATGGAAATGGGAATGAGAAGGGGAACTGATATGATCCCGTCAGCCTTCCATCACTCCTCTGAGTTGGTTGCCGCGGGTCTCCCATTGACTTGTGCCATATGTTGTGCTTATAGAGTAGGAACCTTTGGATCTCCATGGCCAACGATCCAGTGAGTATCGTGCCTTGGATCTGTAAATTGAGCCCTTTCAGCGTGAGGAAACATGAGGCAAAACCTCAAAACATACTGTAAGGATGATTTGTTGGATGGTTTGGGTTCCTTCCAGGTCGAGCTCCAGCATTCCGTTAACATTACGACCCTCGATGAACGTTGGAATATTCCGCTTGGCCGATCGAGGTTCATGAACAAGACCATGAACGGATTCCGGGGTAAATGTGTATAGCGTTGCCCACTTGGAAGGACCAACAAGTGGGATAGAATGTTCAATATGGGGTTCACCACCTCCATCACCTCCGATATATTCCGAAATAATGGAATATCTAGGTGGCCTTGACATTTGACTGGTGCTCGAACTTCTTGAGAGTGGTATTGGGGGCAGTGGGCGGAATGGGCGACGCTGATGGGCAGGGGCGACCGGCTCAGAGTCTCCCAGCGAGGCGCTCGACAATCTCGGCGGCGCTTCATCCGCTTCGATTTGCTCCTCAGGCAGCACGTCAGAGTATTCTGGAAGGGTTGTGGTGATGGAGGCGACGCTGGTCGTCGAAGCGTTGGATGGTGGACGACGAAAGAAAAACCTTCTTCGGGTCGGTGTAGCTGAGGATGCCGCTTCATTGGACATATTTTAACCAGGATGGAATTCGCAGAGAACACCAGCTAGATCTAGAGGAAAGGTGTATTTATAAAGTTTCGAGCTGAAATTCGTGGGCGCTGATGTGCGGAATCCGTGAGGAGATTTATTGTTCTCCGACATCGTGATAAAAGTACTGGATTCTCTGGGGTTGCCGTTAATGAATGATGGCCTTCGAATCTAAGCCTGAGGAGGATGGAGGCTTGAGCTCGATGGAGGCAGTTCAAAGAATCGTGGGAGCAGGATCGGCGGAAACGGGCCGCCAAAAAAACCTAAAATTCATTACCATAATTATCTTCTTCACCGTCCGCAATGTCGAGCTCCAACATAAACGATCCATTCGTTCTTGCGAGCTACACCTCATCTTTTCGCGGGAAGACCCATCAGAAATATACGCCGGGAGTTTACGCTTCTTCATACAAAAGGCCGAACAAAACCAATGAGTTTGTGAGCGTCGCGGTGCAGGCAGATGGTTTGCACGTCCTGGATGTAAGTTTTTATTTTATGTCTGTGGTATTTCTCAAATTTATTCTTTAACCCAGGTTTCTACTCTCCACCCATCAATATCCCGCACTCTCGGGCCATCAACATCATTTTCTTGCCCTCCTCTGACTTTGCCATCTGCTTCAAGTTCAACAACATGTGCGATCATATCCACATCTCCTGAACTCCCATCACCGGAAGATGCTTGCAGGACTTTATGGCTGTGGGATGGTGATGTGGCTAGCGCCAAACAAAAAGAGAGAAGGAGTAAAACCCTGGTGTGTTTTTGAGTTATTGTGTGGGCGCTCGAGGTTGATGAGAAAAAGTTTGCAAAAGGCAAAATTGTGCAAGGTCTTTATTCTTGCGAAGCACTACCTGGGAGGATAGCTGCGTTATCTACATCTGGAGATGTTGAAGTGATAGACACCGAATCACTGGAAACCAAATCTTCATTGGCGTCCTCAAAGTCTTCAAACCATACCCACGCTTGGCTATTTTCAGCCAGTACGTCTTCGTTATCTAGCGCCAAGAGCGGCGCTACTCTGGTTACGCTCTCATCGGGAACATCAACAACGATACATCTTCGAATCTTGGCCATTGACGAGGCAGACTCAATATCTGAGGAGAATGAATGGGAAATACCTATCGACGCTGAGGTATTTTCTGTTTTGTGATAGAAAATTTCATGCATTGATCTAACCCTTCTCAGAGGTTGGCTAGTGTTTCGTGCAGTTCTTCTGGGGTTCTGAGCATGTTAAGTGCGTCTTCTCTAGCGTAGCGTCATTGCCTTTTGCTTATCGGATTTATAGGCATCGACGGCGTGTGGAGCTCATATAGACTATCATCGGAATCACCTACACAGCTATCATCTCCTATCCAGCTCTCCGGGTTCTCTTTTCTCTCCACCTCTTCTAAATACCCCGTATCTCTGCTCGCCCTAACTTCATCACATGTCCTTCTGGCAGCTGTCGCCTCCCAGGAAATCAATCTCCTACTCTGGGACATGCAATTCTCCGTCCTCCTCTCCTCACACACACTTGCCGTACCCTCCGCACTATCATCCTCCCAACTCCATATCCGCTTACTTCCAGGATCACAAACTCCAACAAAAAACCAAACCCATGTCGCAGGTCAAGCAATCCTCATCGTATCCTCGATGCCTACACCGGATTCACCGACAAAATCGACATCCGTTCTTTTAGTTGTCCCTTATTCAGTACCAACCACTTCAACGATCGCTGCCGCTATGGGACGTGGCGGAGCTGGCAAGAAATGGATTCGTGCTTCCGAAGAACGAACGTCATCTGAAAGCGAGCAGCTCAGTGCCGAGGAGATGGCGCGAGTCAATGTTTTGGCGACAATGCGGACTGCGATGCAAGGTGGAAGGCCACAGGCTGCTGTCGCTGCTTTCATGAAATGGGCACCACAAAATGACGAGGTATGTCTTCTGATAACCAAAGGGTGTAGTTGCCGATATTGATTGAATTTTTTAAAATGAAGACAACACCGGCTACGCTGGATTATAACTTCGTGAAGGATATCCTGAACATCATTCTCGGCTTGTACTCGAAGACGAATAGTGCAGCTGCTTACTCGCCAGACATTATTCAATATCTTCTCAAGCGGCGTACCGTGTGTAGCGCGATGGTACAAATGCCTGGTGCACTTCTAGGTGCACTGCGATCGAAAAATGACTGGGTGGGTCTTCAATTACCTCAATACTTTCCGCCTTTCCTGAAATTTGGCACCAGAAATCTATCGAACTGGCATTCAGCACCGTTCTAGACATCTCCGAATCAGAGCTCATGGAGACCTTACAAACAGTGGTTTCACGGCATCGGGAAACCCCCGCCACCGCTGCGCGCGATGCGATGGACGTGGACTCTCCTCCTTCTTCCTCTGGCGATGCCGTTCCATCTCTTCCCATTTTCCTCCAACACGTTGCAAGTTATCCGACATCTCGTGGTCCTCTTGTACTTGCCTTTCGAACGTACATGAAGGAACCAGAAGACTTGATGGCTGTCCTCCAAGTCTTGAACACTTGGCTTGTCAGACGGTCAAAGATGGATGAGCGTCTGTTGCCCACTAAAAAGGATCTGCGAAAGACGGAGCAGTGCGTATGGGTCGTTGTCGGCCGCAAAGGCGACAAAGATAAAAAGGAGGATATTCCCTCTCTGGAAAAGGTGAATTCCACACACACACACTTTTTTCGGGGAAAAAAAAATCAAAATAACTAATTCTCAAATCGAAAACAGATTACCGAGATTCTTCAAATCATTCTCGACGCGTCTTTCCTTACTCTGCTACAACACCAGCCCTCACACAAAATCATCCGCAGTCTCTCTGCGATACTGAGGCCCGAAATCGCATTCGCCAACACAATCGAGGGTTTACGAGGGTTTTCGGAGCCTTTTGCTCTTGCCCAAGATAAGGCTGTGAAGGAATCCCTGGTAACACCGCAGGAAAGGGAACGAGAGAAACAAAAGGGTGATTGGAGGCAGAGAAGGAAAGGAGTGGGCGCTGCTCCTGGGGTAGGGGCTGATATCGGGGTGTACAAGCTAGAAGAGTTGGTTCTGTAAACTTCTCTGTTGTGCTCTTCAGTCGTTCGGGAAAATCCAGGCGCTTATAGTCTTTGGTTTTTTTCTTGAATATCCTGTTATTCGAACCGTTCTTCCGTTTGTCGAGTTGGTAAATATCCGAAGTACAGTTGTGCCATGTCCCTTCCAATCTGGGGTTAGGGTTTACTCTTGGATTCTTCCGACTTCGAGACCCGACGCCGTAGGACGCTGTCCTCTGGCCCCACGAATATGTTTCCTCGCCTTCTGTTATCTCAGTCGTTGAGGCCAACCACCGCGCGTCTACTGTTCAACAGGACTAGGCATTCGACCTACTGCAGGTCCCTTTCACCCGTCGCAGCCCAAAACTTCCACACGAGCCGTGTCGCTCACGACAGCTCATTCACCAACTTGCTCGCGGACGATAACCCACCAGCCGTTCAAGTGTCTTCCATATCTGATGCTGGTATACAACTAGCGGACGGTCTCGTAATTCCTGGGGCATGCGTTTTCTTGGAAGGCAAAGTCTTCCTGTGGGATGTGCCGGAATCCACGGTTGCATCGAAGATCAGGGAGGAGAGGTGGAAAGGATGGGGGACAGAACGGTTTCAGCTTTTTGAGGTCGTTACGCCTAGGCCGGGTATGAGATGTTTTTGAGATTTTTTTTCTTTCTTCGGGATTGTTGAATATTTCATTTTTTTAATTTTCTTCAGAGATACTTCTTCTTGGAACTGGGAAAACACTTGTCCAACCTCCGCCGTTTATGCGAGATCATCTCAACGGTCTGGGCATTCAATTGGATGTGATGGATACGGTATTTCTTTCATTTATTTCCCGTGATTTC
This sequence comes from Hebeloma cylindrosporum, assembly GCA_000827355.1. Lineage (NCBI taxonomy): Eukaryota > Fungi > Basidiomycota > Agaricomycetes > Agaricales > Hymenogastraceae > Hebeloma > Hebeloma cylindrosporum. Next base: position 27,955 of record KN831828.1, on the reverse strand, counting down.
GCAGAGGGTTGATAAATGTTCATCCGCAATCTAGCGCAACGCTTGCTCGACATATAACTTGCTAGCAGAAGAAGGCAGACGCGTCGCCGCGGCACTACTTCCGTTCAAGCCCTTTAAATGGCAAAAGGCAACGGATACTGGAGCAAAAAATCAACCGGGTTCATGATGCCAAGGCAGCAGCATTGCTGCTCAAATATAAATCGCTTCATGATCAGTCCGCGTCCACGTCGCTAGCTGAGGCCACGCTAATTCCATATCAAAATACACCAATCGAAATGGCCAAATTACACGACCGACTGCAGACAACACCCCCTAAAAATCTACATCCTCTCCTCATCTTCTGGAGGAGCCTTTCGTTTTCCTTTGTTGGGACTTGAGACTTGAGGTTGGGGTGGTTCATCGCCTTCATCGTATAGGGGTGGAAGCGTGTAAGTTATTGGCAGAAGGTCGCCTGTTGAGTTATTGCATTAGGCTGCAGTAGCAATAATTGTGCGATTTATTGAAACACGAATATGATTGATTACCTGTCGCCCTATCTCTAAATTGTAAGAAGAGGACTTCCCATGCAGAAAGGCCAGCATCGCGAATTGTACTTGCGGCATTCAGAACTTCGAAGGCTCCTGTGGGCTTTCCTTTGTCCTTGACTGCGCGACACAATTCGAAATCTTGCTCTGTTTCAACATCAATTTCTGGAGGTTCCATAGCCATCACGTCCAAAGCATCTGGTGCCACATCTGACTTGAGGGCAGATAACGTTTCAGCCTTCAATTCACCAATCGACGTTGCGGGTGGAAACCCAGAGAGTAAGATTGAAAGTTTGTGCGACTTCACGTGGATATGATGGGCTTTAATTACACGGGGAGGCTGGAAAACGTTTTGATTCGTCCAATAAAACAAGAAATGTTAATGAAGGCTTACCATGGTCAAAAATGAGAAGAAACACGCGTCGCCGTCGCGTCCCTTATAATTAGTGATGTTCTTTTTTCGTACTCCGAATCCGCAATTCCCATAAATCACGTGAGCATTGTGAGGACCCGGAAGCTGGAGAAACCTTCGTTGATAACCACATCCAACGCCGGCGTCCACGATGAGCGGCACTATTCAAGCTGGATCCAGTCTGCCTACCAAATATGTCGACCCAACACCCATGCCAGCGGACGTGCCTCACGTTGAGGAGGTTGGCGCCACGAGCGCACCGTTGAAAAGTGCTGCGTTCTTCCTTGGTGCCTATTGCAAGGAGTACAATGGTTCGTCTCCGTTCCACAAGTTTGTGCCATTAATCATGATTTTTTGCCGGTTTTGTAGAGGATTTTATGCTTTGCAAAAATGAAAACCGGTCTCCGGCTCATTGTTTGAAGGAGGGCAGAAAGGTGACGCGATGTGCAATTGACCTGTGAGTAGCTTGACTTGTCAGTTTTCTTCGTGATAGCTGACGCTGTGTTAGAATCACTAAAATGCGGGAAAATTGCGCGCAGCAGTTCGACGCACACTGGCAGTGCCTGGAGAGAAAGAACCAGGTTCGTTTCCCTCACCACCAGGCTGCTCGTTGTCCGTTCGCAGTTCAACAATGAACTATGAGCTCAGACTCGTGCTTCCTTTGGCATTTCTGACATGTGTAGCTGACTGTGATTCCACCCTTCACAGGAGTACTACCTATGTCGCCAACCGGAACGGAAACTAAATGCCTGCATGTTTGAGAAGCTTGTGAGTCTTATCCCGATGCTTTTTCCATTGGCTCTTGTATTTGAGTCCCTTGATCTGGCATTATCTGATTGTTGGACATTATTGACATAACTCATTTCTTCTAGGGTCTTACGAAAACGATCCCTGGATCACCACCTGGCCAGACTCCAATACATGAAGTGCAAAACCCCATATACAAAGCGGTCCAGAAGTGAAGAGAGTGTTGGCATCACGTATGTGGGCTAGAACCTCACCAATACTTTGGTTCTGCTGGCGAGGCGGGCCAGGCGCTGCTTAATTATATCCACGTAGACCTTGTTGCACATCATGGTGGGATGTATGTATTCAAGGAGAATAGAAGTATAGGGAATCCCTATCCTGCAGAAACGTTTCGACTTAGGGGAGTTTCTATTGATTACCGGATGGTTCTTCAAATCGCGGTTTAATGCAACCTCCGGTCTTCAATATATTTCTTGTTTAGAACAGGCGCTCATTGTAAGTACATGTGGTGGGCCTATGGAGGTTGACATAAAGGCTCCGTTGCGGGAAATTAAAATAATTTGCGAGCTGCGGCAGGGTCGACCACGGTCAATTCCCCACCTGCTCCTAACCACATTCTCGTTGATTCCGCTTCGTTGGTTTCCTGGCATACGAATTGGGCTCTTTTTTGTGTAGCCCTCGACTTTACCCAAATCTAGGACCTTTCGACCGGCATTCTGGCAAATTAATAATACTTCTCTAACGGTCTTCACGGGATGCGTCAGTGGCAGACAGGACGACGCGTTTTGACGCGATTACAGCCGCAAAACGCGAGGTTGGGAATTATTCACTCACTGGCCTCACATTCCCGGCATAAACAATCCTTTCAGACCCTATCTACGGTCTCTCAAACCTTGGAACACAAGGGATTGAATGAATCTCTTACGCCGGAACATGCTATCTATGTCTCTTCATCCACGGATCCCCTTTTTAACTTGACTTTAGAGGATTGGTGAGTTTCTTTCAAGCTACTCGTTTTGTCAGGATTTTGGAGATTTACTCTCGTTCTGAATGCGGCGTTCACACACGCGTTGTTATGTTTACTTTGGATTTTTGCCACCTCCAGGCTGTTTCGCAACGCCCCTCGTTCTTCACCACTCCTGTTGATCTACCGGGACTCCCCGTGCGTTATCATCGGTCGGAATCAGAACCCATGGACCGAAGTGAATTTTCCGGCTCTTCGTGCCGTTGGCACCTCTTTTGTTCGCAGACGGAGCGGAGGTGGCACTGTTTATCATGTTTGTGCTTCTTCAACTCTCCCTTGTTATCTTGCTTTATCTCCTTTTTTCTATGTTCTAGGACTTGGGAAATACCAATTTTTCAATACATCTACCGCAGTCCTCGTTCGACAGGCGAGCCACGGGCAATGTTATCCTGGGGGCAGTCAGATCTTTAGGGATCGATGCACAACTCAATGATCGTAACGACATCTGCGTAGGCCCATACAAGATAAGTTACCCATCTAGATTTTTTGTCATTTCCCAGTCTTCCCGCGGACCAACACGAACGGAAAACCGTCGTAGTTCCACCCATTTATCACATTGCTTCACGCAAAACCATCTCTCACCTTTACCCCCTGTACTCATGTTTGTTTGTTCAAATTACGTTTCAGGATCTGCGTACAAAATCGCCAATAAACGCTCCTACCACCACGGAACTATGTTGATCTCGACGAAACTAAACGACCTGGGAGAACTGCTACGGCCACAAGAGGTGTGCAAATCTTGTTTTCGCGTGGCCTTTTCCCCTTAGAGAAGCAAACGATACTTAACGTCATTGTTGTGATCTACCACCGAGTCAGTGGCGTTCCGTCCACAGACCCCCGGATCCAGGGAACGTTGTCGGTCATTGTTAACGTGGAAGCCGCCGCTCATGGGGATACATCCCAGAGTGGTTCGTTAATTGTCTTCACTATCTACGTCACATAGCGAGGACGGGTCTGAGGCTCGGAATTTTCTATCAATTTGTGCCCGCCTTGTCAAAAAGCTGTTTCCTGTGCTAATCGATATTCTAATTTTTGGTAGAGCAATATCGTCACCAAAGGCGTCTCCTCAGTGCGCTCTCCAGTGTCCAATTTGCAGCTCTCAAATCCCTCTACTACGCACGAGACCTTCACGTCTGCCGTGGTCGACGCATTTCGGAAAGAGTATAGAGTTCATTCCGGCGTAAGTCCACTCTTTCCCAGCAAAGTAAAGGCTCGATCTCCTCGTTTCAGATATGCATGGTTGAAGATACGGAGGACATCAAGAACATGGAATATATCCGCAACGGAATGGCGGAACTATCGGTACGTATCTGGTATCTTTGCACCTCTGAACGTTTTTTCGACACGAGTTCTTCTCCCCGATAATAGACATGGGAGTGGGCGTTTGGTCAAACACCAGAATTCAGTCGGACGTTGAATAAAACGTTTCCATGGGGTGAAGTGGTTCGTGCAATCTCTTTTTGTCTGACAAGTCATTTCAAATAACCCGTTTTATGCAACAAACAGTCCGTGGAGATCCGTTCCAAGCATGGGATTATTCTGGACTGCGCTCTGGAATTCAAAAACGCACAAATTAATTCAACGACAACCATTCAAGTTGCCAAAAAGTGCAAGAGTTTCTGTGTGGGCCAACGGTATGGATTTTTGAGAGAGGCGCCTGAAGATACCCAAGATACGGGGTTCTCGGAGTACCCTACTTCTGGTTCTAGGCCCGCGGAATGGGTTGTCCCTACCCAAGATACAAAAAGTTGGCTGCTAGGCACCCTTCAATAAATCATTATTGTCGGTTTATTATTTTCATAGCGTCATGACCCACCGTTCTAAAGGTTTTTGTAATGTCTCGGGGAAAATGCTGAGCAACACCCAGCATGCTGCAAGTAACTGTTAAGCTGATGGCAGAGAAAATTTCGATGTTCATCAGGGACCAAGAATACACCAAACTGGTGCGCCAGAAAAGAGCAAGTGCAATCGTTTAAAATTAATGAACTTCAGGCGACAAATGTTTGCGTCTCCGACTCAGCAGATGATAACGTCCACACAAGTCGGCTCTTTCTATCCAGTGACCTTTCCATGTGACATACTTTTCAAATTCGTCGGTGTGAAAGAAGGCACATGGCCTCAACGGTCTTTCGATGGCCGCGGCCAGTGGCCAAGTTCAGGAACTCCCTGTAAATGAAGGCTTGAAGGCTCCACACACACCGCAGATGCAAAATGGAGAAGTGAGAGCATGCAAAGAGGATTGCGGCCGCATAATCGAAACGCGGACCACGAGCCTCAGGTGTGAAGAGGAAAAATGTATATTTGGCATGTTAGGTAAGACGTTCGGTGTACCACACACTATTGGTTGAGAACTCGGATGGTGCGACCGGATTGACCTTTGGTAGTAGTAAAACGTTAACACAAAAAAATGAAATAACCACAAAAGACCCTTTCAACGCACCGACTGGCCTCGTTGATGCCCCGTGAGCTGTTTATCGCGGTTCATCATCATGGTATCCCAATTGTCAATACCATACCGGGGAGGCTGAAAAGGCAAAAATTAAAAGACCATTCTCAAACAGCCTGTTCAGAACGCACCTTCCCGAGATTTTGGGCCCGCTGCGAAAGGTTGACCAACGTTCCCGCAGCGCCAAACATGGCGGTGAGAAGACCTATTAGAGAATTATGAGTGGGTTTAATATATTGTTGGCACGCGTACCGAAGGGTATGAGGGCCTCCCAAGGAACAGGCATGGCGAATAATAATATTGTGTCTAACGATCGTGGCGATTCGGTTGAGAGTTGATTTGTCCTTGTTTGATCAGGAACCTTTAGGCATCAATTCATCATTTCGATCCAACCTCTCCGTTATGCGTTACGGTTGCCTCGAGTCCATACAGAAAGAGACAGTACAACGAGGCTGATAAATTTTACTGAGATCCCAATGCATATAAAAATTCACCGGCATCTTTGTACGAGACACTAAGCACAGTACCTACTTGCTAGATTCCACGAGGTGAATATTGTACTATCAATAAGTAGATAAAATTAGATAAAATTATAACGACCCAACGAGAAAAAAAAATGCCTTCCGAGCTCGTGTAATTTTTCCCGGCCCGTGACCTCGCTTCGGGTCGACAGCCGCCCTGTCGAGCGCTTAATATGACCAACGGTCAACCTGATCCCAACTCGCCGTCCTTCGCAATAGCTGATGTCCACAGAACTCTCTAAGAATTCTCAACTTCAAAGTTTTCAAAATACCAGTCATATTATTAGATTCGAAACAGAAGACTATGATTAAGGAAAGTAAGTACTATTACACAAGAGAGGATAGCGGCCAAGGGAATAGGTAATACAACCCCCGTTCCGTAACGGTAGGTATGTCAAGGTTTATCAGGCTAGCATGTGGAAGAAATTGGAGCATAAAGGTGGTCTGTACGAAAGATTCGAAACCAAAAGGAGCCCGGGTAAATAAAACGGAACATAGGTCAAACATAGGTGATCGGTACGGATTCGAGTTCAAGTTCCTATCACGGTAGGATAAGGACTCAAAAGATATAAGACCAGTTAGGGTCCACCGGCAACGTATCTTGATCTGGAACGGCGAGTGGAGGAGACGATGTGGCACCCGATGGTTCATATGGTGGATTATGTGGTGACATTGAATGGTAGTCATTGGGGAGGTGGAGAGAAGGGTCGTTGAATGGATAAGAGGCGGGTGGCGGAGTTTGATTATGGGTTGGTGCCAATCGGGCCTCAGGGAGTTGAACGCTGGCCAGCGAATTGGCGGGAGCAGCATAATAATTTGGGAATATGGGGCCAACATCGGAACTCCAGTGGCGTTGTGCACCAGAATGAGGATTGAGTGACTCGAGGTGGTCCGCTTGCGAACAAGAATACATGGAAGGATTGGGCGGAGGGGCGGAGTATGGGACATAGCTTTCAGAGAGGTACTGAACCTGCGCGTCAAGCTGATAACTGGATCCCAATACCTGGTGAACCATATTTACGGAGCGAGCTAGGTTGCTGTCGTTTGCATCCAAATTTAGGTTTCGTGGCCGTTGCCGGGCATAACCCAACGGATTATACCGAACGTTAGAAGAGTTTGGCGTCCTTTTACCAATGTGCACCGGGATTGCCATCCCAACAGGAGAAAAAGGACGTTCACAATGCGAGGATGCGATTGAACGGGGTCCTTCTCTACCCGTAATCCGCACAGTCGTCTGCGGATTTCGCCCATTTTCAACAGGACTACAATACAATTGTTTGGTAAAAGAAATGCACAATGTGTAAAAGAAACTATACCTAGGATGTCGTACCGGGTTCCATGCGTTTTCAAAACACTGCAGTTTGCCTGATGAGCGGAGGAAGCATATACGAAAAGACTTGCGCACGTACATGGGAAGGGACGTGGTTCAGGCGCTTGTGGATCTTCTTTCCCGTGGCCTTCACTTTCATTGTTTTTGGTGACATGGGGCAACGGGGAGGGTCCCATTCGCTGAGTACATACCGGCTATATACTCAACAGTTGCCAGTGAGTCGATTTCGTCCGGGGTTTCTGCGCGAGGCGGAGAGGCGTGTCAACGGTCGCCCAGACCCTGAACGCAAATCGAATGATTCTCGTGAAAGACCATATCCATCGAGGCTGTTACAAACACGGGAATCAGATCTATCGTCTAAGTAGGAAGTCCTGATCAGTGATCATTGAACTCATGTTTGTACCTCATACTTATTTGTACGTGCTTTGTCCTCGATTCAAACTCCGTTGAACTGTAGGCGCTGATCAGAGTTGCTCTGAGATCGACACTGCTAAGCAACAATCTCGGCGCCAAAAAGCTGGTGGACTGGCAGCTGCAGGACTTTGCAACACCTCCACGCAAACTTCCGTTGGATCAGTGTCATTTCAAAGGAAATACGACCACGGAAACTCAAGTTCCGGTAAGTAGTCTGAGAAACGCGGCATGCCTCCTGAAGACACACCAATTAGTGACCGTTGATTGTGAGAAGGCCTCCCAAGGTCTGGCTAGCCCGCGCACGTCGGGTTGTCCTCAAGGAGGATTTTGACTTTTATTTGGCAGATTCTCACGGCGAGGCTCAGGGTACGTACATGCATGATGCGCATGATCTTGCATGTTTATCAGGGATCCGGACCGTCTCCATGGACCGTTATGAACCTGGCTACGCAGAAGTACACAAGGCCGATCTGTAGAGGAACTTTATTAACCGACCTATGTGATTTCGGCCATATCCATGTCCTCAGACCGTCTTATCAACAACATTGCCAAAAAACAACGTGCAGATTAAATCCAAGTCAGAATCATCGTGAGTCCTTGTGACGTATCTGTGTCGGGATTTATATAAGATAACAGACCTTGAGGCGTTATATACTTATCATATCACGGAGACCAAGTATGGGCGCTTGTCGCTGCGGTGAAGAGATGGAACGCATATGTCACCCTTGCCTGACGATCAGTCAAACATGACATCTCTACCTTCGTGGAAGAAAATTCACTGCTTCCGGCTCAGGCTTGCATTCCAGCTTTAGGTTCACGCTAATTAACCCCAACTTAAGTGTCGTGATGGTTCTACCCCTTACTCACGTAAACCTCGTGCCAACACTACGTTATCCAGAATCTTAGATAACTTGCCCTTGATTAAGTAGGATGTAGGTGACCTCCGGGATATCCGCGACTTGAAGTCCACTAGTAAATGGCAGGCGACAGTATTAATGAATCATTAAAGTTACCATATAGAAACAATCTCTTTGCCTCGGAGGAAGAGGGAATAACAGTGGCATGCAGAAGTATATCATGGCAGATGTGTGAAATGGAAATTGTATTATCGGGATTATATGTCCAATGATCAATCTGGTCTGGTGACACCCTCGTCATCGTGATTGTCCCTAGTATGAGTATGAGCTCCAGGCTTTAGTATGTAATTGTTGAGCGTCCTCAACAAACCCTGAACATGACGTTGCTACGGAGCCCTCAAACAGATTAGTAGCCCCCAACCCCACCGTGATTGATGGGGGGAAACGGAGACCACAATTCACCAGAGGCCGCGTCGTATTGGAAAATTGTGGCAGACTAGAACTTCCTGGTGAGCACCATTTATCTCCGCCGGACAATCCAGTGGCAGTGTACATGTCAGGTACCAAGTTGTTGGATTGGGGATTCGCCATGCCTGATGATTGGGAGTTCATCCTTGAGTGTCCAACGCTGCCGGAGGCCATGGGCGACTTCTTCGAAGGAACCTCCGGCTGCTTGAAATGCCTATTGCGCAAGTGGTGTTTGTCGGACGGAGTTCCATTCCTTTGTCGCATTCGGACGGGGCGCTTCAAGTCCAATGTTTTAAATTCCTTCCGGTCCCCTCGTTGTACTTGCGTCTGTCCTAAACCGATCACGCCCATGTACGATTCTGAGTCGTGTAAATCATTATTTGAGCGAGTTCGTTTCGAGAATATGGTGTTGGTGGTACTCTGAATTGAAAAATCAAAATTAAAACTGTGAAATAAGGATACGAAGTAAAAATGACTCACCTCCTCCGGCAAGTCCTTCAACCTTTTGTGACGAGCTCGAGGTACAGGGATCGATGGTGACTTTTTCCTCCTCATGTTAACTTGAGATTGGCGAGAGATAGTCATGAAGCTCTTGCACAGGCGCTCAATTATAATATCGCCAATTCGAGTCATTCCGGCTTATATTTGCCATTTCGCCCACAGATGAAAACAACAGTCCCTCGGTGCACGAGCTGCGCCGCATCTGGAAACAATATGTGGCTACTTCATACTATATTTACCGGGATGTGAATCCAGGCGCCCCGGAGATTAGTACAGGGGATATTAAGGTTGTGTCAATAATGAAGAGCAATCTCACGGCCGGAAAAATGTTTTTCATAGATGATTCATCTCATGAACGTTTCCGGGACAGCGTTCGGTGGAGTTTGATGCGTAACTCCTCATTGTCGCCTCTTTACCGCGTGTATCAGAAAGGTCGCGGTCTCAATTGTGCTTAGCACGGAGTACAGATGAGTCAGTGCAATATATTGCCGCCCTCGCACAGCGAAACAGGGCTAGTGGGTAAAGGGCGTGGTCCAGGCTGTTCAGAGCGGATCCCGCGCCTAAAACACGTTTTTTTACGAGGGACTGATGCTTCAAATGACTTGCAAAAACACGCTTAACGATGTATTTGCCTTCTGACGTATATGTTCTGAATGGATCTATTGAGCAGTGACTGAATAGCATGTGAGCATGGCGGTACGCTTCTCAATGCCTAAACTGAGAGATCCATTCGACTGATGGAACACGAGACAAACGTGCCCTAGAAAATTGGTATTGGACAATTGGTGTACCTGAGGCTAAGAAGGAAGGGTAGGCTAGAACCAGGCTCTATCACAGCCTCATTTTCGCAGAATTCGCAAAGTTTTCTTCTCGTCCAGAATGGCGACCCCCAAAAAAGGCAAAAGACGCCACAGATGGCATCTCGGCAAGGCGCTTTATCACTCAATTTGGAAGGTGATGTCAGCAAAGTGATTGTCCAATCAAAAACTTTGAACGTAGACGCCACAGATGGCATTCGGACTTGGGCTCCCAATGAACTGGCAATGGCCTTCTGATTCCAGCCAATCTTCGAAGGAAAACGTTGAAGCTGAAACGTTCTACTACAAGGGAAAGCGCATGGGTTATTTCATTCAAAGTTAAACCATACTAGTTGAACAAGTTCTGGCTCGCAAATACGAGGTTGGCAGGAATGATCATAAAAAATAGCAACGCGAGGCCGCCGGATAATAGAGTAGAATCAGACCATTTTGTTAGCATATTATCTTACAGCCATGCGTAAACAGAAAGGCGTCATCGGAGCATGCGGTATAATTGAATTGGAAGCGGTATGTAGCAGTTTGCGCATGCGGCAGACCCTCGGAACAGTGGCCAATACGATGATAAGGACTACGAAAGGACTTATCCCAGACTTTCTGCCCCAGACTCCAATTCCCAGTATTCCCAAGTTCCCGAGTCATTTATCCTTGTCGCAGATCTGAAGAAAATCGTTTGTGGGTACCCGGCTAAGCTCACAGCCTCCAGTAATTCAGCTGGTCGCGGCCTCAAAGGCCTGACGATGAAGATCTCGTACCTTCCTGACGTAGCTCGTCGGTGTCATGGAGAACACATGTAAATATGGGTATTCACTGAGTCATGCCGATTGCCCAAAATGAGTTCAACGATGGCAGATTTTCTGGGGTTGTCATGCTAATAAAGGCCTCAGTTCCCTTTTATTTTATCGAATCATTATGCAAAGAAGAATAAAATAGTCATGGGATATGGATACATATGCAGATGTTATGTAAGAGCCGATGTTAAGAGATGCGTAGTTCGTATGTGTTTGGTTCATTCTATAGCTTGGAAAAGACGGAAAAAAGGGAGCAGATCAATCGTATCATGTATTCCGATGTGTGCTTCGCTTGTTGGGCTTACGGGGTACTGGAGGAGGGGGAAGAGGATGATCGCTAGTGGAAGCAGATGAGGAAGCGCCCATCGAGGAATCATTCTCCTTGACATGATCAGCGCTCAGTGCAGCTTCGCGGGCCGCAGCTGCACGGGTTGGTGGCTTCTTCGTTGGGGCCCCCAAAGATTTGGTTTTCTGTGCGTTCCGTAACGGGGGTGATGCATGTCGAGTGACCCTCGCTCGAACCGAACGTACAGGGTTCGCAGTGAAGGTACCCCTTGCATTTCTGGATGCTGAAGAGCGTACAATTTTTCGTCGCTTTTCTTCTGGCTGAAGTTGTTCGTGATCCTGCTCGTCCGCAAGAACAGGACTAACCGAAGATGCTGTCGTCGCCGCTCCGCTTTCGTCAGCGGTGTCACTTCTGGTATCAAGGTTTTGCGCGTAACCTGGTTTGGCAGGTGTTCCATCTGGCGCTGGCCTTAATGTTGCGGAAATTTCGGCTGAAGCTTCCACCGCAGCATTCCCACTCTCCTCAATCTGTCGCACCCTTGGCGTTGCGGAATGTAAAGCTTTTTTACTGCGAGGGTACGAACGTTTCTTTCCGATGATGGAGGAGGAATCGGTATTGATGGGCTCTGGTGCCGAATCCGAAGAATCCGACGACGTGCTGGTTCGCAATGATGAACCATGGTCGATAGTGGTCAAGGCAGATGAGCGACTTGGCACGCTCACAGCGGAGGATCCAGAGGCCACGGCAACGAGACGTCGTGGTTTGATCCGAGACCTCAGGGATCCCAAAGGTTGAAGAGGCGTGCGAAGAGTGATATTAAATTCATCTTCCTCTTCGTAGTCACTCGTGGACATGCTGTCGTCAGCGTCCTCTCGTTCGTCCGAGAGGCGGGGAGAAATCCCAAAGGTATTATGATAGTCGCTCAAGTCACCAGCGGGGCTGGGATTCAATGGCTCACGAGGCGGCAGGAGCGACTTATGAAAATCCTGCTGGGATATTTCTCCTTCGATCAGAGGATCGAGTGACGAGGAAACTGTTACAAGTTTCGAGGTCTTCGTGATAGGTGTTGGTGGGTAGGCCGATGGTAATGGTGGGTATTTCCTCCATTCCTCGGCCTGTTCTTCGTAGGAAAGGGTGACTCGCTGGGAGGATTGTCGAACGGTAAAATCTGCTTCGATGGCAACATGCTCATCGTCCGAGTACGAAGACTTCGGTGGGTACCAAATGTGATGTCGCGAAGTCCCAGGAGATGTCTGGGTCTTCAAAGGCTTGTAGAAATTCGGTTCCAAGTTGGTATCTGTTGTGGCATCCGATGAAGCACGCCGTGTGGGATTTGGTTCCTTCCCAGACGGCGATCCGGAGGGACGCCGCGTCGGTTCTTTCTTTGGAGGGAAATTGGATTCAATAAGTTTGCCCCGTGAGATGCTTCCGGTTGTTGTATCAGCAGACGGACGGCGGCTCTCCGTTCGCGCAGATTTGGAAGGTGCTTGGACAGGCAGAGGTTCTGGGCTCGCATTAACGACGCCCGACGAGGCAAGAAATGAGGTGGGCATTTCTGAGGTGTTGACATCATTGGAGGAGTCCGTCTCCGTTTGGGTTTCTTGTTCTGTTTCGAAAGGCTCGTAATATAGCCCGTAACGTTTGTTCCACCAATCCAATGCTAGGCGAATGGGATATGTCGAGAGAGCGAAGATGAAATCGCCAGTCAAGAGGAGAATGTCGAGAGTGGCATCGAGAGTGCGGGTGTATGGTTTGATGAGAGGTCGAATAAGATGAAGGTATATGGGTTCCGCTCCCTGAATAGTTGGATAGTTGGTTAAAAATGAAAAGGAGCGATGATAAGTTGCGACTCACTCGTGCACGCGTCAGAATTAGAAATATCAGGGCCAACGATTTGAACTCGTCATAAAACGGAATGAAGAGGGAGATCACGCTCTCCAAAAGCCGCTCGTATATCGACAATGCCGCCTGATTTCTAGTGAGAATTTGAGCCAACTGATTTGGTGGTTGAAACGTACCCAGACGATCCAGACTGCCAGACATCCTTTCATGTCCCGCTTCCTTTGCGACATTGCTCGTATGCTCGGCCGTCCCCCATTCCGTGAAGATGGTTGTGGTTCCTTCAAGGTTTTGTACGAGTCATAGACATTCAAGAAGAGCATAAGCAGGCGAAGTATTGGGACAAAGAGAGGCATTGTTTCTTGGCGTTGTAAGTGTGTTCCAGGTTGAATCGCTGGTACCGGTGAATTGGCATGTATGCGCCGCCCGCAGCGTCTTGCACGCGGTGTTGGGCAGGTTGTTGAGGATGTGCAAGTTGAACACGACAACACAGGGCCGTTTAGGCCGCACGTCTGAATTATGTAATCTAACGAAGAATCCACCGAACGTTGAACTTCAACGTTTCAACGTTTCAACTACCACCAACAGTCTCCTAGTTTGTACAGGAGGATAACTGGAGGCTCAGGCTCAACTACGAGACTAATACCACCATGCCTAAGATTAGGACGACAAGGACGAAGGCACCACCGGAGGGATATGAGGATATAGAGGAGGTAAATCCTTTATCTTCTTCCTTGCTACGATATACCAACCATCACAACTACAGATTCTTGATGACTATGCGAAGAAGATGCGAGATGCAGAGAACGAATCACACGAGGGCAAACGCAAGGCTGAATCTCTCTGGCCTATCATGCGTATCTCGCATGCGCGCTCACGATATGTCTATGAACTATACTACAAGCGTGAAGCCATTTCGAGAGAGCTTTACGATTGGTTGTTAAAAGAAGGCTATGCAGACGCAAAGTACGTTCTCATGTATAAACATAGCATCCTGGTGTTACAACATTTTTTTCTTTAGCCTGGTTGCCAAATGGAAGAAGACTGGATATGAGAAGCTTTGTTGCCTTCGTTGCATTCAAACTAGGGTATGTGGCATGTTTTCCACATTTTCAGTTCTCATCCATCTGGCTACAGGACATGAATTACCAGGGCTCGACGTGCATCTGTAGAGTGCCTAAGGCTCAGGTTCGTTCAGGCACGGTCGTCGAATGTGTTCACTGCGGTAGGCTTATCCCGTCATTAAGCTTAAGCTTTCATTCCATTGACGTTATTGCGAAGGTTGTCGCGGTTGCAGTTCTGATTCTTGATGTTGTGGAGAAATTCCTTTCGAACAAAGATGTTGGCTTCCTTCTTATCTTGAATTGCGGAGAACACGGAATCCGTCAGACGGAACTCACGATGACATGTTTGCTCTTCATACACCCCACATTCTCCATCTTTGCCCCATCCAGCGCCTCAACCTCTGGGCAAATAATGTACGTTCCTCTAATACTTATTATCCAGGCTGGGGACTCCAATGTTGAGGCGTTGCTACCATTTTATGTGTACAGCCCAAACGCTTTGTATCTACGCAAAACTGTCATACTGTAGTGCAACCCGATCATTCGTTTTGATGGAATCATCCATCAGATGAATTCCTCACCCCAGGTTTCCCAAAGCCATTCATGCCTGGGACGTTTGCCATTCCAACTTTCGAGAGATGAACGTCGGACATCGAACACTGTCAAATATAGTGGTGGGTTGTGCAGTTTTACCCAGATTACATTTTCCTTCTTTCTGTGCCTATTCAGTCAGAATTGTCGCGCAAATTGTATGGACGTTATGTTTTTGGCATTTCCGGAATTCCTATGTTTGCCCCTGTGGGCCGGAGTCGCCATTGATTGCATATGTTTCGAATGTGACCCTGTCCGATCATCCTTATAAAAGATGCGTAAAAATGAAACCACATACTTAGCCTTCTGAAAGCCCCACCGTCATGGGTGAACTTACTAACCAGATTCTGGATCTCTTTTCGAGGGGGGCTTCAGAGCAGGTATGTCCGGCTCGACCTTTATCCTGAACAATGGATGACCTCTTGTCCTTAGGGAGGCGTCATTTCTGGAGATAATCCGACGAAGTACAATGCAGCGGATCCCTTTCGTCTATGGATCATCCAGGTCGGTGAGTAACGTGTTACGCTTTCCCTTGGACGAGCTTTGCGACTCATGCTTATATGTCAGTGATTATCATTTGTTTCACCCAAATCTTGTCGCTCGCTCTTTCTCGACTCCGACAGCCTCGCGTCATAGCAGAGGTTATTGGGGGCGTACTTCTAGGGCCAACCGTCATGGGCCGTATCCCTGGATTCACGGATACAATCTTCCCTACTGCTAGCATGCCAGGGCTAGCACTCACCAGCACGATTGGCCTTATCCTTTTCCTCTTCCTTGTTGCATTGGAAATCGATACCCGGTTGCTGAAACGCAACGTGGTCGCCTCAGCATCTGTCTCCATCGCCGGACTCGTCATTCCTCTCGGTTTGGGCGCAGCGTTGGGTGTCGCCGTATATAAGCAGTATATCGACCCTTCGGTCAACTTTGGCTACTTCTTGCTATTCGTCGCTGTGGCCATCGGTATTACCGCCTTCCCCGTATTGTGTCGTATTCTCACCGAGCTCAAACTTCTCGACACTGAGGTTGGTTTGGTCGTCCTTTCTGCGGGTATAGGAAATGATGTCGTCGGATGGATCTTGTTGGCCCTCACCGTGGCTCTTGTCAATGCCTCCTCCGGACTAACTGCATTATGGGTCCTTTTGGCCTCCGCAGGTTATACCATTTTTCTCTTATACCCCGGACGATGGGCATTCCGTTGGCTCGCGAAGCGTACGGGCAGCCTGGAGCAGGGCACACCTACCCCTTTGATGATGACCATCACCCTGCTAGTTGTCTTTATCTCGGCATTTTTCACGGACATCATCGGTGTTCATGCCATTTTCGGTGGGCTCCCTTCTTCCGCTATGCAAGTGGGAGTGCGTCTAATGTTTGTATTTCCGTAGGTGGTTTCTTGGCTGGCCTCCTCGTTCCTCACGACAATGGGTTTGCCATCGCCATCGTTGAGAAGATTGAGGACTTGGTGTCGATTCTGTTCCTCCCCATCGTACGTTCAATTTATTCAAGTGTATCGCAATACCAACCGCCTATACTTCTTACTGTCTTAGTATTTCACTCTTTCGGGACTGCGAACGAATCTTGGACTGCTCAACACTGGTACCGATTGGGGTTTTGTCGTATTGATTTGCGTCGTTGCTTTCGCTTCCAAATTCGTATCTTGTGGAGCCGCGGCTTATTTCAATGGTTTCAACTGGAGAGAATCTGGTGCAATTGGCGCGCTTATGAGTTGCAAAGGGTGTGTTGTCTCATTCTTCCGCTTTCGAATTGCACTCATGATGGTCGATCATACAGGCTGGTCGAACTAATCGTCTTGAACATCGGTCTTTCAGCAGGTATCCTCACGACGCGTACCTTCTCGATGTTCGTTGTGCACGCACTTATCCTTACCTTCATGACCACACCGCTTGTGCTCTTGTTCTATCCCGCCAGATACCGAATTCACCATCGTGGAGATAAGCCCGTTGTTGGGGACGAAGCTTCTACCTCACCACCCAAACCCGCTTCGGACGATGATACCAAGACCCGGTTCGCTCTCCTCCTCGACAAGATAGAAGCCCTTCCAGCTGCGATGACACTTTCTCAGCTCCTTCATTCTCCCAGCACTGTGTCGTCCGCTTCAGGTCTTTCGACCATCGATGAAAAGGCCGTTGAAGCCGGATTTAAACCTGCTCTTGTAGGACCACCATCTCCGGGAATAACCATCGAGGCTCTTCGTCTCCTAGAACTCACCAATCGTACCTCTGCTGTGCTCAGGTCTCAAGAAGCCGACTCACTCATCTACAACGACCCAGTAGTCTCAGTCTACAGGACGTTTGGCCAACTTAACCATTTCGATGTCTCTGCGAACCTTTCGGTTGTCAACTTCGATGAGTTCCCTGAAGCCATCGCCAAGCACGTCACTGATACAAAGTCCGAAATGGTCATAATTCCATGGCCCAGAGGCGCCACATCTGTTCTTGAGGAAGAAATCCAGGAGAAAGTCAGGACCCGCAACCCCTTTGACGGTATTTTTCACAGAACGACGTCCCAGGACCAGACGAGTTCCGTCGTTTACTCCGAGTTCATTCGCAAGGTGTTCGCCAAATCACCCAGTGATATCGCTCTGTTTGTCGACAGAGGCACAATCGGCCCTTTGAGTCCCGTCAGCAAACAACACCTTTTCTTACCGTTCTTCGGTGGTCCGGACGATCGCCTTGCCCTGAACTTCCTTGTTCAGCTTTGCGAACGATCATGGGTTACGGCGACTGTGGTTCGATTGAATAAAGCAGATGCGACGTCTCCTACAACTGAATCGGGCCCTGGTGCTCCTGCCTTACTGTCACCCACTATCCATAACGTGAGCCCTTTAAAAGTATTCTATTTGACCAATTCCCTGATTTTTTTCAACAGACCGTTGCCGCCGCTGACACCGTCTATGGTCAACCTAATACCGAAACCCGCCTTGCCTCTGATACAGCTGACAACATTATCTGGGACCGTTACACGCAACCAAATACATCTCGCTCCATCACCCTTGCGTCTGCCCTTTCCCACATCACCTTCCTGGCCGAGTCCAGTCCTACACCCCTGCGTCGCGTTACGGACTTGGTGAAAGAAGAAGCAGAGCAGAGTGTTGCCGAAAAGGGCAAGACCATCATTGTCCTCGCTGGACGCTCGCGTCGGCTTGCGGTGGAGTCCCTGAGTGGTGAATTGCGCAAGCTAACTGCGGACATTGCGTCCCCGATTAGCAGCTCGGTGCCCAAGACCCTTGGAGACGTTGGAGCTGCTCTTGTCGCGACCAATGTCAATGCCAGTCTGCTCATTCTCCAGGCGGCTCCTTCGACTTCAAGTTGAGGATGTTGGTTATATTTCACAGTTTTGTCACACTATTTCGCATTCACGTTGGTTGGGTTCTGGGCGCATGATTTATAATTCTGTATTTATTAGCTACTTTTACGACTATCCGCCTACTGTAATTTTACACGATTTCGACATGACGATTTTCTGTGCAATGAAATCCAAATGATATCATGTCATAGAAAGAATTCCGCTGCAGAAAATAGAATGGGACCTTTCACAATTGGATTTGGGCCATTCGAAACGTGGGTTAACCTCCTTGATCAGTTAGCCTTCAGGCGATGAAGACACCAGTGTTGTGTTGATATAGCACAATACATTGGTACCTAGGCGGATAACAGCAGCATGGGCAAGGTTTTTCGCATTTCGCTGTAATTAGAGAATAACGATCTGACAAATTAACTTCACAGGCGGAAAAATGTCAAGGTGAAGATCAAAGAGGATATAAATACATTTGACAGAAAATACCTAGAACTGGATAATTTGACTTGGTTAGAATCTAGGTCCTCTTCCGAGTGGATCGTCGCAGGCCAGGACTTTGCTGTGTCGGCGAAGGTGTTTCCGGCTCATCAACAGCCTCCTCTGCATCTTCTTGGTCAAGATCTTTTGGTTTGGCGGGTTTACCTTTCCTCTTAGGGGCAGCTTTGACCTTCTTCGATGGGCCGTCATCAGAGCCTCGGTTCTGCTTTCTTTTCTTGGTCGCTGTCGCTGTCGGCCTCAAATCCATGTCTTCCCAACCGCCCTTCTCGGCCAGTTGTTCTATGGCTTTCCATGCATCCTCTCCGACGCGTTGGACGCTGAGCCGTCCTCGCGTCACCAGGTCCATGCCTATAGAAATGCATAAGAAAAGTTGTTACGGTGAATTTTGCGAGTGCTTTTGTGTGTGTGAACTGACTTTTGAGAGCTGTAGTGCCCGTTTCCCCTACATACGAGATTTCTTCAGGTATATCAGAAACTGGCAGGGTAGAAATCTTGCGTAGGAGAGCGAGAGGTACGAAATTCTTTGCACGAGAAACGAAGGTCAAATCGACCATGAACCATTTGGGATCCTTCGAGTCTGATTTCTGTTAACGGTAAATATGGTTACGAACCGGCCCATGAAAAGAAGATGGACGTAAGACATACAGCGTCGTAATAAGGATGTGATCTTCAATGGTTTCCGTGCATGTCAGTGCATGTTGCAAGCGGAAGCGAACGAACGTACGAGTCCCACGCAGTATCTATGTTTTTTTGGAAGTTAGTAACTGGAACGCAGGGCAATGCTATTGCCTCACAATCTGGATAAGCTTCTTTGGAAACCTGGGGTTGCATGACCGTCAATGAAAAGTCAGTGACGCAAGGTCAGGGTATTTCTGCACCTGAGCGAACGCAGCGATGCCTGGTTGACAAGGATTGGAAGTTAGCGGTAGACATAGGCAAGGAGGATTGAAGGCCGACATACCAGGTGTTTTACAGTTTGAGTGGTAAAATAGTGCCTAGAACAGGTTTAGAAAACTCGGTGAATTGCACCAACATCACTAATGATCACTTGCGAACCTTGTCTCCTTCTTTCATCTCCTTCATCAAGTTTCGCGCCTCATAGTTCCTGACACCCTCCCATGGCGATGTCCCGACGTGTTCGAAGTCGTCCACGCTAAACTAAAGAAAGAAGGCATGAACTTTGAGGCACCTCCTGAAGAGGTTGTTTTTCAAATTAAACCTACCTTGACGTCCTTTCCCTTTACGACGCGTGTTTCGGGCTCGGCTTTCAGCAGCCAATATCGGGTTGTGGACGAGGACATGCGAATGCGACGCGTTATAGAGAAGAACCTCAGGGTGTTTGGTGTCAAGGCTCAATTCAACCCAAGTTCGGCTCAACGCACGCCCCGTGCGGACGACAAATATATGATACACTGCTCACATCCAGCCGGTTGGGCAGCACATTCTCCTCGGGTGCTGCTATGTTTCGGCCACGCCATTTACAGGGTTTAAGTAGTTTGAGACCGCAGTTGGGAAATGATATCAACTTGAAGCACATAAAAATGACCTTAGGCTCAGAGAAACAAGAATTTTGGCCTTTATTGAAATCCCGCAAATTGTGGCCCGTTACTCATTCTGGTGTGGGATACTGATTCTGATACTGAGCGGAGTTTTAAACGATTACATCATCAACTTTCCTTCCTCCCACTCCCATCGTTGAACGTTGAACGTCTGCCAGCGCGACCTACTCACTGAGAAAGGAAAAAAAAGGGT
>KN831827.1:46735-89877 GCA_000827355.1 Hebeloma cylindrosporum | reverse complement strand
CCGACACCGGTGTTTGCCCCCGGTGACAAGGTCTTCCTCGATGCGAGCGATATTCACACCACCCGCCCATCCAGGAAGCTATCCCACCGACGTCTCGGTCCTTATCCGGTTGAACGCCGGGTCGGTTCTAATGCTTACCGCCTCACGCTCCCCCCTTCCATGAGCCGCCTTCATCCGGTGTTCAATGTCGTCAAGTTGACTTTAGCGCCCGTCGACCCGATCGCCGGAAGACACGTACCACCGCCGCCGCCACCAGAACTCGTCGACGGCGAAGAGGAATATGTTGTAGAAGAAATTCTCAACAGTCGCATCTTCCGCCGGAAGCTCCAGTACCTGGTTAAGTGGGAAGGTTATAGTGTGGAGAACAACACTTGGGAATATTGGGATAATCTTGGGAACGCCACCGACGCGGTTAATGATTTTCATACAAGGAATCCTGGCGCTCCTCGTCGCATTCGCACCTTGGCCTTCAGTTCTATTCCCTTCCGCCCTATTCCACCTCTACCATTTGCATCGGGTCGATGCAATTCTGAAGGGGGGGTAATTGTAAGGGGAACACCCAAACTGCCCCGGTCCACCGGTCATCCCTTCCCCTTACTCCCCGACGCCCACCTACTGCTCTGCCATCTCGCACTCCCTACCGCTGGACTCCCCCATCGCCCCGCACATCCCACCGTCGTCATTCCCCACAACCACCGGTCACCGGACTCGGAGCACCGGTCTTTACACGCCTCCCCACTGCCGGTCTGTAGGACCTTGAGGACCCTTTTATTTATGGTTCCACTTTATTTATTATTATCATATCACGCCATTCCACACGCCCTCGTGCTTTTCCTTTATATGTACCTTCGCTAGCACGGGATCCCCATCCTTTCCTCTTCGGATCCCCTGCTAGGTGCGTTGACTAGTGTAGTCTACTATCTCATAATATACTAAACTTCGGATCCCCTGCTAGTCTGTGCCTATTCCGGTTATCCCGGATTGCTCAGCCCGCGGTTGCCCTAACACCTTCGCAGCATCTCAACGTCAACCGAGTTACCTCAACGCTCAACTTCTGCGTTTCTTGGTTTGAAACACATTATGCAGACCGCTTTGTGGGTATAGATAATCACTGTGGCTTCGACTCGACGCACGATCTATGACACACCTTGATGCTTCTTGCTTCTTACCCACTCTGAGTCTCCAGTTGCAAGGCGAATAATTGAGCATCATAAATATGGTCTAGCCCAATGCCATCCATATAAATTCAGTCTCATCGCTCCAAACATATCTCAACTCTCCTGTCGTCAAACCGTCGCGTGTACCTCCACTGGCGAGGAATTTTGCGTCCGGCGCAAATGCAAGGGTATTGATAGGACCAGCCGTCCCATACAAACGTGCATACAGTCGGTATTCCTGTAAATAATATATGTTAGTGAATAAATGATGAAATTTGGGATCCAACCTCATCGCCGGACTGTTGTCGTAAGAATGACATTAACGATTGAGCGAGAAAATGGATTAAATTTGAAGATTGACGATTGAGCGACAGAGGGGATTAAAATTGGAAAGGAGAAAATGGTTTGCACCGCCTTTTTAAACCCACTCGCTAATTGTTATTGATCCATGGTAACGCTTATTATTGCCATCCATAATGAAAAGAATCAGGCGTTTGGGAGGCTTCGAGACAATAACGCATCGCATGTATAAATATAAACTGTATTTTTTATATTTTAACCGACATCATGTCTTTCCCAATTAAATCCCATCTCCCGCTCATCACAACTCGCGTCGAGTTCGAGTTCAATGTGTTACCCCCTCCTCCTCAAATTACAACTCGCCGCGATTTTGGCGCGTATGTCCGACGCAAGCTCGGCACAATTCCGTGCCCTACAGTCGGCCCAGGGCTCGCGACCAAACACTCGATCTCGCTCCATTGGACTTGGCTTTCAGTCCGACTCATCCCTTTCCGAGCTGTCAGATGCAGAGGAATCCAATGACGGAGATAACGACCAATCGATCTCGCCGCTGATTCCAAAGCCGAGGAGAGAGGCAGGAAAGGTCAACAGTGGTGGGTACAACCTCGAAAATAGGGACGGTCAGAGTGGACGATGATGGGGCGGCCGCAATTTTATGGTCCGATTATGAGGCCATAATCGCCCCATAATCGTGCTCAACTTTGACCGCCCCGATTATATCAGGGCAAAAACGGCGATTATCAGGCGCGATTTCTGTCAGTTCTATGACGTAGCTAGTCTCGTATGATATTCTAAATATGTCGGTATATCTGCTATAGCTCTTAACCTATTTCTGTTTCTCCCAATCTTTTTTTCTGCAATGCCCATTGGTGAACGACGGCCAGCAAGAGCTAAACGGCTCATTCAACATTACGTTAGCGCCAAAAAGGCATGGGAGAGGTGCTTGCAGCGTCGAAAAGCAGCTCTCCGGCGGAGCTTTCAGTATGCAAACCAAGTTATAGGCCGTGTTGATTCCCCTGCATCTCTCAGCTCCCTGTCTGACATGTCTACCAGCTCAGGATCTGATGAAGATGTAGGCAGTTGGGAGAATATTCTTGGCCAGGACTGGTGGCATGCTCTTCGTGAGACCTCACAGACATCCTTGGGATTTGACGATACAGAACTCCCTGAGCTCGCCTCGCTCGGAAGCGTAGACTTCGATGAGTCTGAGTTGGGTGATGAAAGCCCTCCCAGTGATGACAGCTTCGATAGCGACCTGCTTAACCTCGATGCAGACGACGAGTTCTCTGACTATGGAAGCACTGAAGATGAAGACGAACAAGAGCCCATTAGGTTGGACAAATGGGCTATATTGAGGAAATGGGTACTTGGACAGTTATCCGACATGTATGCTGAGAAGCGCTATGAGGAATTTGATGTGAGTTGCATTTACGAAGTCAACAAAAAGTTACTCACCCTTTGGTAGAAACATATCAAGGCCCAGGTCACTGAAAAGCTAGATGCCAAGAAGTGTTTCAGTCATCAGAAGCCAGCCGATCTTCAAGAAATCATTCAATCGGCAAGTTCTCATAACGAGCAAAGACATATAATATATTCAGCTTACCGTCATATAGACAGCGCAAAAGTTCGGGATAGAACGTACATACGCCAACAACTGGCCTATACGGGAGGCATTGAAGGCGAGGTTTAAGTATACTTCTGACTGGGAAAAGAAGAAAGTGGAAAGAAAGGTCAATGCTGAACTAAAAGAGGTACGACCTACCTGAAGGATGCGATAACCTTCCTGATTTCGGAATAGGTCTTAAGGCCATTGAAAGGAAAGGGAAAGGCCCAGGGAAGTGTTTGAAGGGCGACGGCATAGTAATAATTGATATGTATACCGTGATGGTGAATGAAGAACGAGGAGTGAAGTGCGTGTTCGGAGACAACTAATGCAACGACGCCAGACTTGATTAGGAATTCACTGAGAACGATTGAGAGCCGGATGATCCAAGGCTGACAATAGTGAGGATTTGAACAGTGGCCAGGATGATCCTGGTCACCGCGATGATGCATGAACAATTACTAGGAATGTGATGTCGCGGGTGTGTCGCGGGCAAAGATTCAATATTCAATATTCAAGCTCCGCCCGAACTCCGAGCTCGACGCGACAAGTCGCGACAACCGGTCACCTCTCACCATTCACTGTTGGTTGTGGATCATCCGCGCCAGCATTTTTCTCCGTTTTCCTGAATCTGTTTTGGATCATCCATAGCAGTTTCCTCTCCCTCTAGAAGCGCTCTTCCTGCCTATTTTTTCCATTTCCCGGAACTCCGTTTTTGGATCATCCATAGCGGCTTTTTGTCCCCTAGAGCTGCTTTTTCTGCCTTCAAATATTGATAACGAGATCTTAGTGTAAGGCTGAGGTCCTACGCGGTCGATCATCCGATGCTGACCTCCATTAACACAGAAAATTTGCATCCTCAACTTCTCATCCCTCCGCGGCCTAAGAAATCGTCCCGTAAAACTGTAAGTATTAATATTTATTGGTTGAATCTTCATTTTATTCATTGTTGCCTCTCAGGATGGCATCTCCGGTTTTCGACTACTCTAAAGGCAAGGTGGTCGTCCAACATGGGACAATTTTTTACTCTCCCAACTGCAATCGACCTGTCGATATTCCACCACAATCCAATCATTCGTTCGATCCGTTCAAACAACCTCGTCTCAATGCCTCCCTGTTCAAGCAACCTGTTTGGTGGTTAGAGGGCTGGGCATGGCTGAGCTTCATCCCGCTGGCGCCCTCCTTCCTATTCACACCCTTTGAGTCCCTTTGCGCGATGCCTCGTATTGAGGAACTCAAACTTCACTTTCTCCAGCCATCGGACAAAATCCGGACAGAAAGCGCCTTCCGGATGCCTGAAGATGACGTTCAAGCCTGGCTCAGAGAAGAGGCGCGCATTGTCAAACTAGCCCATGTAATTAAATTACGATACGGCATTTCTGCAAATGCTCCTCCTAAACCTTCATCATTCCATTTCGATCGCCCCCACAAGTCATATTCGATTGCAAAGCGCATGATCTGTGTCGCTCGCGAATGGTTTGCCATTTGGATGGGATATATATCCTACCTCATAGCCAAGACCGAGATCCTCGTTCCGAACGATCGTTCATCTCCGGCTCCTGATTGGTACAATTAACGAGGCTTGGCTCGATGGCCTCTCCCTATCCGCCGCCTGCACATTCGACCAGAAAACTCCGCGAGCTGGGATTATTTTTCAGTGGTCAGATGCACATAAGCATCGCGAGCCGATTCAATGGTTTTATGACCATCACATCCCGTTGTGGTTTATCTGGTCAAACAAGGAAGAGGGGGCGATTTCGAACCATCATTCCCTAGCCTACCTTCGACCACCCGAAAAGCTTGTCGAGGAAGCATTGACTGACTTATTTTCCTCCCCAAATGTTCCTCTGGCTGGTCTTATAATTCGACGATACTTCGGGCTTGGAAGCGATCCCCTTACGAACAAAACCGTGGAATTCCTCCGGCTTCGATATGCGCCATCTTTCGTTTTCGAATTCACTGCCAATCGGTTTCTCGATGAGGATGAGGTGGCCTCCCTTCGACGATTCGGTGCCACTGCAAATGAAACTGCTACCCTGAGCGCTTTAAAAGCATCAAGGGACAACGAAATCCAGGCGGCTGCCCAGGCTGCCTCCTCTTTTCCATATCATGGTTTACTTACGACCGTCGGAGAGCGAGGAAAGTTGTACAACCATTACGATGACTTCTTTGCTGCACGCCAAAAGCGCCAGGAAGAGATGATGAAAGTCGAGTCCGCTCAAGACCGTCAAATACGTGAATCGCGTGCCAAAAACCCAGGCATCGTCAATTCAAAGATGTATGTCTGGGAGAAAGCCCAATCGTCTGGTGGCCTGGAGTTGTACAAGCGTGTCAAGGTCAACAAGAAGGAAAACAAAGATGTCTATGCTCACTACAGGTCCCATCAGCGGTTGTTCAATGCATTTTCAGACGAGTGGGACTTCTGTGAAGACTTCTGCTTCGGAGCTGTGGATGATTCCTATGAGTCCGATGATGAATACGACGACGATGATCAAGAATATTCCACGGACTTCGTTTCCCAGCCTACACAACCTCCTCCTTTGGATACACCTATGGACGTCGAGAGCGGCTCCATGAGGCTTGGACATCACTTTTTCAGAGATCCAATTGAAACTATGTCCCTAGTTTATGGCTATGTTCCGTACATGGGGGCAAGTGACCGGCCTTCTGAACAAAAGTGGGACGCGATCCTCAGATTTTTGGGGTTCTTCAAGGACTTGGGAGAGCTAGATGTCCCTGAACTGGAGAAGAGAGCGATGATGAATCACTTCTCTGCCCTGGTCTCCAACAAGGAAGCAGACCAGGTCATTGCGAAAAACGGTTTCGCAACTCTTTTGGATCTCTTTCCTTTCAAACATATTAGCCGCCCTTCAACGGACCTTTTTGTATTCTCTTCGCCCCCGTCGAATGCTTGCCAGTGGGTTCTTGGTGTTGATTCTCCGGTTTCCGCTCTCTACATCTGTCGATACATCATCGAGAATCCCCAAGCTCACACAATCTTGACTGTCGCAAATCGTCTTCTTGATCGGGGTGTTTCATTCCGCACGCTTCTCCCACTTCATTGCAGCCCACGACAATCAACCTTTATCAAGGCGTACACGCCGAAAACGTATAGACTGGACCAGCACAAATTCACCAAAGCTGACTTTGACGTGGCAATGCTGGCCTGTCAGTCTGTCCTAACATCGCCTCAGGGACGGGCTGCTTTGCTACGAGGTGGAATCGTTGGACGCATCGCAAAGGAGTATCTCAGCAAAGATGGCGTCTTGGATGGTCGCTCCGTCGAAGTCACTGCACATCGAGTGGGTTACCTTGGTCCGTCTGGTCAAGGTGATATCAAATTCTGTGACGACCACCTGACAGAGGACGAAATTGCCATCATTTGCGGGACGTATTCACTTTATACACGTAGGATTTCCGTCCCTTTGTGCTTTCTCTACTTTCTAATTTGTTTTACAGCATATGTGGGTCAAGTTGCCGTGCGTTCTTGGTTCCCCCCTCCATCGGTCTGGACAGCCACTCGGTCAGGTTGCAGTTGGCTGGAGTGGACGGAACGATGCGAAGATATTTACCTGAACATCGTCAATAACATTCACGAAGGAAAAGGAACCCCCAAATCACACGCCGAATGGATCAGTTTTTTGCGTGGCCAGAAGGTTACACGGGCCTTGGTAGCCAATAACAGTAGCCTCTCGCAAACGTTCATGGACTCCATTGTACCAGTTGGCCAATGTCGTTAATCCTTTTATGTACATACCGCTTGTTTTTGGTGTTCACATTTCTTCACCGCAGCATTGTAAAATATAAATCCCACTCATACTAAGTGCGACACTCAATAAGAATATTGGTTCTTGTCTTGGGCCATGTCGGGTTATATTACGTGCCCGCGACAGGGGGTGATGTGTTCTGCGAAATGCAGAATGAAAGCTGTTGATTAGATTCTGCATTTTGCTAAATCGATGCAGAATCGCGCCAGAACGATACATTCTGCAGATTGCAGAACGATAAATTTGGACAGCATTTTACAAGGATACATTCTGCATTTGGCTGATTTTAGGCAGAAATTTACATTGTGACTACATTCTAATTGTCTCGAAATCGACGCAGAAGGAAAGAATCTGCCAAATACAAAAGTAAGGTAAAACTTAAAAATCTGGCTAGATTTCTACCTCGTGGCAGAATTAGATAAGAATTAATCATTCTGCTACATGTGGAATTTTATGATCCTACAATACGTTCTGCAAAAGTTCTGCGTGCCGCAGAATTGCCCCGTTCCCGCAGTGTTTGAGGCCCCGCCTTGTATATTCATTTTATTTACCTGCTTGATCTAGATACCGGCGTGTCTCGACCTTTGGAAGAAATACCATTCGCCGTTTTTCTAACAAAGCCTCCGCCATGAAAAATCTTGCGGCTAGGGATTTCGAGGATCTGCTCCAGGTTTTTATTTTTTCTCTACCAGCGAGTAACAAGAAATTAATAGAACTTCTAGTGTTCGATGCCTGTTTTTGAAGGCTTACTCGATTCCAGGCATGACAAAATTGTTCAAGATTTACTCTTTACCCTCTCCACAGTCCACTTGGCACGGTCTAGCTAAACTTCGACTTCATACCTCGTCAACTTTGGCTGGCCTCAAAGTCACCACGAAGTCACTCGGTCAAGTTTTACGCGAGTTTGTTAAAAAAGTTTGCTCACAATTCAAAACGCGTGCTCTGCCTCGTGAAGAAGCTGCTCGAACACACCGACGAGCCAATGCGGCAGCAAAGGGAAAATCAACTACGAAAGAATCGAAGGGTCGTGGGAAGAAGCCACACGTTGACAGCCGTCCAAAGCAAGGGGTCCCGGGCGGAAGATCCCGAGGAAACCACTCCCTCCAATTCCACGCTCTCTAGTGCCAGCAGTCCTGTGCCCATCAATTACCAATCGGTCCTGTCCCCATCAATTACCAATCTTGGAAGATTGGTAATTGATGGGCACAGGACTGCTGGCACTAGGGAGCGTGGAATTGGAGGGAGTGGTTTCCTCGGGATCTTCCGCCCGGGACCCCTTGGTCCAAAGCTCTTGAATCTCTTCACCTACAAGCTGCATGCCCTCGGAGACTACGTTGCAGCAATCTTGAGATTTGGGCCTTCTGATGGCTTTTCAACGCAGACGGTATGTTTCTTAGTACCAAATTATGAAATTTTACTTACGTTGTACAGGGTGAACTGGAACACAAAAAGGTCAAGCGGTTTTACGCTCGTACGAACAAGGGCCGAACATTTGAGAGGCAAATTTCGAAACACCAACGCCGAGAGCGCATTCTTCGTCAGATCGCCTCCCATTTCAAAAAGGCTCAAGACGTAGACCAGGCAGATACAAATCTCCCTCCACGATCATCGGCACCGCCGGTAACTCTTCGAACCCCACACCCCCGCGCCCCTGTTGTTCCAGTTGATGAATCGGATGCCCTTCCACCAACTCAACCTGAACAACATCATCACATTTCCAACAGCAAACGGCATCCGACAAATGTGTTCCAATGGCTTGATGAGAATGACGAAGATCCAGCACTTAGGGTATGTTTCAAGCTGTTATAAGCTTGCGTAAACAGTTGGTGACTTTCCGCCTCGAACCTTATTCTCAAAAAGGAAGAAAATTATTTTTAGAAACACTTTTCCACGCCTTTGTTTGTTCTCGAGGAGCGCGCCGCCTGCAACTTATGAACAAGTTTCTGGTTGCTTATAAGGTGAAGCCCGCTCCCTGTTGAAGCCCTTATGTGATGGGGGCAATTCAGTAACCTTGTACAAGGTAGGAATAGATGAAAATAAATATATTATTAGTGATGTGTGAGGCAGTACTAACTACTAAGTAAGTACCCTCGAGAAGAACCAGTGTCCGCGACCGTAAATCCCGCCACTGTCATACTATACTAAATCCCATGGGTGCAAAATCTGTCTGACCCCGGTATGGCAACGCCCACAAACCAACCTCACCTCACCACCCACGACCACTCGTCGCTCGATGCCGCCATGGATGATTGCGGGGCGTTGCAGTGGGTTCGTGTGGCGCAACTCGTGATGCGGACATTGGGCTGATTTGGTAGGAATTGCCGCGGTCGTGTTCGCTCCTTTCTCACGTCGGAATTGGCGGGCGTTGGGCTGATTTCGTGCACAAGGTGTTGGTGGGGTGATGCGTCGGTCCGGAGTCCCTGGTCGGTGGTAGAAAGTAAGGGTAGTGAAGTAGGCGGGGTGCCATAAATCGCCATTTGGGATGACACGCGAGGGGTTGGTGGGGATTGGGTGGGGAGGTGAGGGAGGTCGACAACCTTCGACAAACACAAAGGCAGGCAAAACAAACAAGAGTTTCTAAAAATAATTTATTTCCTTTTCCAGAATAAAGTTCGAGGCGGAAACTCAAAACTGTGCGTAAACTGCTCTGAATTTCTTACATAATCGCATAGAACTTCCTTCCAGACCTCAAAGATCACCTCCTCTCACGGCTAGTTGGCAGTGCCTCAAACGGTCAAGAACATGGTTACTCCAAGGATGAACACGACAATGTTGAGATTGTGAATGACCGCCTCTATCGTCACAAGGTCCTCCGCATCAACTACACCACATACGATGTCCGACGTTCTCAAGATTCGATTAATCCCCGCACTCATTCTGATGTCATGACCCTATCACGCGAGGATGACCCAGACGTGCATCCTTATTCTTACGCGCGCGTGTTGGAGGATCATAGGCCAAACTGTATAACACCAAACACCGGCGAATGGAATCCAGCGCGATCGGAGCTACACTGGTGGATGGAATGCCCGAAGATTGCACCGAATCAGTTTTATGGAATCCGATGCGCCTGATGGGGCCTTTGGTTTCCTGGACCCTTCTGACATCATTCGAGGCGTCCATCTGATACCAGCTTTCGCGCATGGCACATCAAGCTGCTATCTCGGACCGTCGATTGCTCGTGAATT
This sequence comes from Hebeloma cylindrosporum, assembly GCA_000827355.1. Lineage (NCBI taxonomy): Eukaryota > Fungi > Basidiomycota > Agaricomycetes > Agaricales > Hymenogastraceae > Hebeloma > Hebeloma cylindrosporum. The sequence continues at coordinate 79,862 of KN831827.1, read as the reverse complement.
TTCTGATGAAGAGTTGGGCGACATGGATTGGAACTTCTTCTATGTTAATATGTAAGTGCATTTGTGATTTCCACGTAGACAATGATTATGTGACTTATCATTGAAATAGGTTTGTTGATCGTGATATGGTAATCCGCTTCCTCGGAGGGGGAGTGGGCCACAAGGCCACGAACGATTTCACTGATTGTTTGCGACCTGATTTCCTTTCACATGGTGATGGCGAGCGCGACGACGAACACGAAGATGACGACATGATAGGCGAAGGGAACAGTAATGAGGATGGTATGGATTCCGAAGAAGAGGAGGAGGAAGAGGAGGAAGACGAAGAGGAAGACGGTTGGGAAGATGATTATTTTGATGGCGAAGATGGCGAAGAGCCATGGGATATTCGACGACATTGAAGCGGAAGGCTACGGAGAGTTTTGAGTGAGCTCTGAATGCGATCACGGCCTTTCAACATTTATTTCTTGTTAGATTGTGTCTAAATTGATTTGTCCTCGTCTAAACATATTCGCATGATGTGGTTGCCAAGACATTCTGGGGGTACCCCCCAGAATTTCTTGGCACGTTGCTGGCACAGACTTGGGTATATATTTTGCTAGTACTCACTCAAAACGACAAGACCATTTTGCAGGAAAACAGTTTTAGTACCACGCCGATAATGTATAGTAGTGAATTCTAAGAAAAAACAATGCGTTGGCATGAGTTAATCCTGAAGGATAACTCAGTTTGTTCGGGAGTCCAAAATAGGCCATATCCCAAGGCTCTGTAACATATGCACATCTTGAATGGAGGTATTGTTCTCGACTACTCAATAGATGCCCAGTACATACTTCCTCTACCTTACAATAAGGCTCCAACCATATAGTATACGTATAGGGCTGGAGGCTTAAATATACGGATATGGTTGGTTACTGTATATTTACTGTATATATATGGTTACATGGTTCCGAGTATATAGTTTCGAAAAAGTGATGAATTTATTAAATAAAAGTGCCAGCAGCTAGTAAGGTGTCGTTCCATGTGAAGATAAAGGGGAAGGACGAAAGGGATGGTTGGTGTAGAAGCCTGCGAGACCTGCAGGGTGACTTCAGTGAAAACCTGGCATAATTTTCGTGAACAGATCATGAATGTCAAGGATTCGGCTGGTGCTTACTTTAAGCTGGTCATTCAATTTTTCCAGCAGCGACCAGTCAGCTCGACTTAACCTCATCTCGCTCATCTCACCCGTTTCAAACACCCATTGATCAATTCCCTAAAGATATGGATGATTAGATAATGAGGATTTGAGTCAAAAGAAACACTCACTTGACGCATCTCGAGCCCACGTTCAATCATACTCTGCGTATAATTCCATCGAGTACAAACATCTCGCACTACCATCAACCCAGCAAGGCGAGTACCTCCGTACTTGGCTTGCGCAATCTTTCGAAATCTGCCGCGACGCTGCGGGGAAGACACAATTTTTGTAGTAATAAACCGTAGCTTAACATTAAATGCATTGTCAGTACTCGCCTCGAAAACATATTTTATTGACGACGCACCCGCTTTAATGGACTTTCACTGCAAATATCACGTTCTTCAATGTCAAGTTCGAAGTCTTCCATGGCGGGAATGTCAAGTTTTGGATCAGTGACTTCAGCTTCAAGAGCTGTCTGTTCCTCGTCTGCTTCAACATCATAATGGATCGGGTTACCCTTGTTCAACTCGTAATAATCCACAACATCTGGATCCTCAGCCTCATCGATAGCTGCTAAGAATGCCTGTACCACAAGATTAACCACATGTGCGATACAACGAATATGCATATCAGGAGTCCAAGGTATCCCATATCGGGCAAGAATAAATCGGCCAGCAGTTTTGACAAGAACGTCATTAACTGAGGCATTGTCGGTGGTGAGGGCTGAGAAGTAAACTCTTCACGGTAAGCTCAAGATGTATAACGAGAGCCAAACATGACCTATCTTGTCCAAGCAGCCTCTCTCACGAGCGCCATCCGCAAAAGCCTTTCCAGCATGAAGGCCTTCGTGTTGCTTGTCCTGTAATGGTGTAAAGTCGACCACGTAGCTAATAAGCTCCCAGTCTTTGGATATAAAAGATCCAATAGTGCACGCAAATGAATACACCATTTGTTTTGTGGTCCAAGTATCGGTGGCGAAGGCGACCTTAGACTTCACCTCCTGTGAAGGATGACAAGCGTCAGCACAAGTTCTAATAGAATCAATTAACTACCTACGGAAAAGGCTTTCACGACCTTTGCATGCAGTTATTGGAAGATCTTCGCCAGCTGGTTTCGGACGGTGGTGTCTGAGGGCAGCTCAAACCTAATCTTCAGGTACTTAAAGAGAGCGTGCAAGCCTGGTGCTTCACCAGTAGTCCACGGTAAGCTTTCATCAAGGATCCACGCTGAGAAAATATGCAAGAAACCACGCTGTGTAGCAACGGTGGCAGGATTGAGGTCACCTTCCTTGAGATATTCCTCCATCATATCAGCGGACAGCTTCAGTTTCATCTTCTCTGATAGTCGCTCTGAGTTTCCTTCCCCACGATCACTCTCACCCTCCTGGTGTTTCTTTGAGCATTGAGTAACGTGAGACGCAAGGTTATTGAGCCGTGGAAGGATAGGCTCGCTGTCGAACGTAATCTTGTCACCGTGTACGGTGCGTATGAATGAACGAACACTGAAAGAATTTAATAAGCGATGTTAAAAGAATTGAGACAGGAAAATGGACCTCGAACAATGGCGACAGCGAAATTCCCATCGTGGTTCGCCTTTGTCATCTCGAACAGGGACAGGATCATGGAAGTATTGCATGCTTGCATTACTGGGCCCACGACGAGCACCCTGCTTCCGTTCTTGCACTTGCACTTTCTTCAATGCCGTCTTACCATCTGATTCCGAGCCAGGATCAACATCCATCACTTCCGGTTCACCAGTGGCTCTTGCCTACAGGAGACGAACATTATTAAACATTTATTTCTCACAGGAGATATTGTACGTACCTTCGACGAAGATTTCGTAGATGTTTTCTTCTTCTTGGACTTTGCCGGCACGGGTAGCTTCGCAACTGAAGTCTTTTTACTCGCAGCTTGAGAACGCTTGGTGTTCTTCATAGATAGATAGATCAGTTAAATCGTAAGAGATGCCAAAGACATAGTTGTACCAATTTGGAACCCAAGTCTGTGATCTCCGTGACTTCATTTCCATCATCGTCAACGCTGGGTCCAGCTTCAGGAGATAATGATGCATGTTTGCGCTTCGGAGGCTGGTAATCTTCATCTTCCTCATCAGTAACATCCTGTACTGTGGCCGCTTGCTTTCGCTTTTGCAGCGCCGGAGTAGCCGAGGACTCGGACGAGCTAATAGAACTTGAGTACAGTAAAAGGTCCATTGAAATAGATATCATACCTAATGACTTCAAGCTCTCTAATGAGACGGTCAAGCTTGAGCATTGCGATACCCAGTACTAGCTTTTGAGTGGCAAGGCTGGAGGAGAAGTAGGCGACAACCAAGTCCATGCCATACCTCCCACGCAAGATATTTGTTAGGCGCCCGTTTGCGTCTCGTACATCTTCACCGAAAAGAATATCCATTTGTCGATTGAACACAGAGGTGACAGTGATGTCGGGGTCGGCATTGTTGGGATCTGGAATTGGGATCTTTTGGAAGATCTCGTTGATACGGTCAGTCTCCTTGGCAAGAGGAATGCTAGCAGGAATCTTTGCCGTCAATGTCGCCAACACGCCAATGCGCTTCTCAAAGTGCTTGAATGCTGCAGACGAGGAAGACATGGTTGGTTGGAAGAGGTCCCAGACGAGAGAAAACTTACTGCTCTACCATTTACCATTGATTTCCACTGTCGATCATTTGAAATTTGGCTTGGGCAACACTCAGGCTCGTGTGAGGGAAGGTCAAGAAGTCATATATTGGGGAGATGGATACAGTACGACAATGAGTAGGCAAGGGTAGAACAGATAGGTAAAAGGGAGGAAGCATGGACGGCACCTGGGTGGTTGAAGAACAGGTCTGTGTACTCGCGCACAAAGTTATGGTGCCGGAAGGCAGCCGAAACCTTATTTGGTATAACTGTATAGTATACCGTATATTTACTGTGTATCCGAGTTTCCGGCTGAGACCCTATACGTATACATATATGTATACTGTATTTACTGTATTTCATCAGCAAACCCGACCAGACGTTAGTTTGCGAACGGTTGAAAATTATTGTCAACATAGCATGAAACGCGGAAAAAGTTCCGGACCCACCATAGTTCTCTCATAGATGACATCGAAACAAAGAATTGTTAATTTTTCGTAGGATTCTCATAAAAGATTTACCAAGATTCAATACCTCAGTAACTTCTGGGTCAATACTTGGCGATAATAACTTTGAGGAGTATAGATAGTAGGTAATGTTTTCCTGGCTGGCCTAAGTTCATAGCGCAACAAAAGGCCAAGAGAGCAAGAAAATCAGGAACAGGACCGTTGCGAGGAAAACAGATCAATTTTAGTAAGTATCGGTTACACGGTTCTATCAGTTACACAGCCTCTATCGGTTACAGGGAGTCTATCAAACAGGTTTCTATGGCGAGACAAGGCAAATACAGCAGGTAGGCGAGAATCTAATAATGCAGCGCAAGCAGAGAACGAAAGCGAGTGAGTACAGCCACAAAGCGGAGAAAAAGCGACACAGCCAGAGGTAAGAAGCAAAGCAATAGGCGCCCGTTCATTGGGCATATCTTCTAACAAGATTGCGGGATAGTGGTGGAGACGGCGAAAGCGGAATTCGACGAGAGGAGTCTTGATCACGACGAGAGAACCTTTGATCATCACGCCTCTGCTCGTAATGGTGATGAGAAGAACCTTGAGCACGACGAGGAGAGCAAGAAAACTCATCTCGGCGACGAGATGGCTGGGTTGGAGATGACTGGAAACGACGGGTAGAAGGGGAGCGAGGACGATGGGACCGTTGCGTCGCTATTGGTGAATGGCTCTGGTGCCATGTAGACGTTTGAGAAACACGCTGATGACGTGGCGGAAGGTTTTGACGTTCCTCGAATGGTGATCCATTTTGTGGATGTCTTTGGTCGTCGTCGTCAGCATCGTCGTCATCGCCGTTATTGTCTTCATCATCTTGGACATCTCCTCCGCGTTCGCCTGAGGTATCAGACTGCTGAGCATGTTTGTCCGTGACTGTGCTTGAGGACACGCCTTTGCTACGTTGCCATTCTCGGTGGCTATCAATGGTGTCAGCAGATAAAAACTACAAAGATGGGAGGAGAATGGAATGACCGAGCGTCCCCAGCCTCCTGTTTATCGGCAGCTTTCCGAGCAGCTCGTTTTTCCCGAATTGTGTTGGCCATGGTGGGCGCATGGTTTTCATCCTCGCTATCGCCCTCCGGAGGAGTACCAAAGATGTGCCTGTTGCAACGAAGGCATGAGATAGGTCAATAAAGTAATAGATAACTTACGCATTCCACCACGCAAGAGTATCTTGGGTCCACGTGTCATCAGCATCGTCGAGTAAGTCAAAAAGGCTCTGAGCGAAAAGACAGCGATCGAAGAGATCGTCTTCAGTGCGCCAGTCATCGAGCGCACTTATACAGTGACGAAACTAGAGGGTAAAATTGTCAATGATGTGTCAAGTCTCAATCGGGCACATACCATTAAAGCTGCATATACAATCGAACCTGGAGTCACCTTTTTCATATTGTTTAACTCTGCTTGTGGGCGTTTAGTCTTCGTCTTGTTCGGTGCAGAAAGGTCCTTTTTTGCGGATGTTGGCGCAGTGAATATATGCTTGAAAAACTAATATTGAACTGTCAAATTTGCTCAGAACTTAAGCAGTCAACCACTTACGCGCACAAGGGTCAGGTTTCTAAGTAGACCGCTTTCAGGGTCATCTGGGTCAAAGCCGCCAGAAGGATAGAGAAGCGCTGGGTAGTCGCCAGCGAAGACCTTGATTTTGTTCCGGAGTAGCTTCTTGCGGAATCTGCGGGTGCAGGTAGCAGTCAGCAGCAGTCAACCCAGGCTGATCTACTTACTCTTCAGGGTCAGCATCATAGTCACTGAGGAGTGCGACCGGGCAGAGTAGGCGTGATAGGACTGGGTGATGATGTCCTCGTGTTGTATTTTTTTCAGCTCCTCGTCTGATTTTTGGCAGCAGCAGTTCATCAGGCTGTTCAAGAGCAATGTACTCGAGACCAGCCTCACGAAGTGTCGAGATGTCGGCCCCTCGGGCAGCTGTTACAGCTGCATCAAGCTATAATAGTGGATGTATGCGCTTGAAACCCAGTCTCTCCAATGGAAAACAAAAAAGCTTACCAGTTTCGCAAACTCCTCGATCTGCTCTGGCTGTTCTTGGAACTCCAAAAAGTCCTTGGAAAATTGAGGAAGGCTTTTGCGAAGCGCCTTATAAACCTTGAGCTGCTTGTAGTTTTTCTCGAGGAATCTAACATACAAATTATGTGGCATACCATAGGAGGAAAAAAATGATACGCACTCTTCTTCAGTTAGATCTCCATACTCCTCGACCTCAAGCGACATTGCGGCATCTAAAACCAGGCTGTAGTTGATGAACGCATCCTGGCTTCTGGTGTAGAATCCGACAAATTTCTTGTACGGATCCACTGGAGAGTTTCTACAGTGGTAATGAACAGCCAGACTTGCACAGGAGTTGTGAAATCAAACATACTTTTTCCGCTTCTGAGAGCGTGATTCCAGGCTCTCAATAAACCTACTTTTTCGCTTTTGGGGGACTTCCTCACTATCCTGGGAGCCTTCTTCACCAGAGTGACTGGACATGAGTAACAATAGTGTCGAGGTGCGAGTAGTGATGGTGGTGGTAAAAGAGAAAGAATTGTCAGTGTCAGCGCCTTCTGGACCAAACACAAAGCAAACATAACTTCGGCTGACGCGGTTTACCACCATAAGTCCTCTTCCTCAACCGATGACAATATCATGAATATCGTATTTCTTCTTATCCTGATGGTTATTACCTGCAACGGGTGCCACAAGACATTCAGAAACAACCATGGCCTTTCACGACATCGAACTTCATGCCTGGAAGCCAAGGAACACACGGCATCTCTTGCTCAAAAGCGCCTCAACCTCAAGAAGGCCGGAAATGGAGGAAAAAAAAGCTTAAAGGCTGTGAAAGACATGGGGTCTGATGAACAACAACAAGAGGTCATGGAAAATGTGAGTTGTGCTCGAATCTATTGGACGATATTGATATACTAATCCTGATTAAAAGGCAAGCAGCATGGATGTAGATACGGAATTGAGTCATGAGCCTGAAAGAGAGCCGTCTCCTCAATTTATTCCTCCACCAACTACTTCTGGCCGTCAACGACGTTTTCCTCAGCGATACCATGACTTTCTGCCCAATTCCTCGACTCAAGTCCCACATCTTCCAGAAAGAATTGTTGCTCATGCACCATCTCCACTGCCTGCAGAGCCGAGGTCTCCATCACCTGTACAGTCAGAATCTCCTGAGCCCGAACCTCAAATTATCACCACAAAACCCGATGAATTTGGCCTCTATCGCGTCTACGAAACCTTTCCGTCTCTTGTACCTGATGAGAATCAAGGGCTCGATGACTGCTGTGATGCTCCTGGACTGGCAACCTCTCCTAGTGCAGGTTCTCGACGCTGGTGGACTGGGTTTGGACTCAAAATTCCGGACCTTTCATCTCGGAACGTTCACGAGAATATTTTCGCGCCATTCCTTAATGCTACGGTCTTTCGCCTCATGAACTGGTTCTATAGCGGATCAAATATGAAATCTGTTGCCGAGCTCCAATCCCTTGTCACCGACGTTCTTCTAGCCGATGATTATGATTGTGAACACCTCAAAAACTTCAGTGCAAGAAGTGAAATCCGACGTCTCGATACCGAACCAGGAAAAGGGTCTAGCTCTGAAATCCCATTTACTAACGAAAATGGCTGGAAGCAATCGACTGTGCGGATTAAGCTCCCAGCAGAGAACGTAAACCAAACCGAGGACAGCGTGCCAGAACTGGAGGTACCTGGCGTCTATCACCGCAGTCTCTTGGAGGTCTTTATCACCGCAGTTCAGGAAGAGAGTGCCAAGTCATTCCATTACACCCCATTTAGTCTTTTTTGGAAGCCTACGCCAGAGAGTACACCCGAACGCGTTTATTCCGAACTGTACAACACGGATGCATTTCTCGAGGAGCATCGTAAGGTTCAGCAGCTGCCACCAGAACCGGGTCCCCAGTATGAGCGCGTGATTGCAGCAGGCATGCTCTGGTCCGACTCGACGCACCTTGCAAACTTTGGAACGCAATCCCTTTGGCCTGGCTATACATTCTTTGGGAATCAATCCAAGTATGGACGAGGGAAACCGTCACAATTTGCCGCGCATCATTTCGCATACATTCCTTCGGTGAGTCCATTTTTTATAGCCGCAAAATAGACTATAACACACTCCCAGCTTCCCGAGACACTCCAAGACGAATACATGGCAATTTTTGGACATGCCGCATCTGGACCAACGATGACCCACCTCAAACGTGAACTCATGCATGCTGTTTGGGAGCTATTACTGGATGACGAGTTTATGCATGCTTATGAGCATGGAATCGTCATTAAATGTGCAGATGGTGTTACTCGGCGAATCTATCCTCGTTTTTTTACGTATGCAGCTGATTACCCCAAGAAGTACATCATTTGTCATTGTCGCTACATAACAGGCTGCTAATATTTTCCACCAGAGTCCTACTCGCAACTGTTCGCTACCTCGGAAACCGCCCTTGTCCTCGATGTTTTATTCACACAAGTCAAATAAAAGATATCGGCAGTCATGTTGATGATCAACGGCGTGCACATATTAGGGTTGACACGGATCGACGACAGGACAAAGTCAACACATCGCGAAAGTGGATATTTGAGAAGGGCCGAGGGATCAACAGCCGGTGGGTCAACGACCTTCTTCAAGATGATTGTTATATCCCCACTCGCGTAAGTGGCCCACTTTATTCCGCACTCAATGGCTTAATCAATTATATGAAGAATGCTTTCTCCACCTGATTGTACCCCTTCGGCTTCAACTTTTTCTCGCTTTTCGTACCCGACCTCCTTCATGAATTCGAGCTTGGGGTCTGGAAGGCTATTTTTACACACCTCATGCGTATTTTGTACGCAGCCGGAAATGACTGTGTCCATTCATTGAACTGGCGGTAAGTACTTCCTTATTTTGATTTGCGTCTCTGTTTCTGATGCTTCTCAGGTACCGCCATGTGCCAACATTTGGCAGAGGAACCATACGGCCCTTTCATACTAATGCATCAGCCATGAAAAAACTTGCTGGGCGTGATTTTGAGGATCTCTTACAAGTATGTTCCATTATTTTGATTGATAAGTGGCGCCTGTTCTAAACTATGTCTAGTGTTCTCTACCAGTTTTCGAGCACCTGCTACCTGAGCCCCATAACAGGATTGTGATGGATCTTTTGTTCACATTGTGTACTTGGCATGCATGTGCAAAGCTCCGGCTCCATACGTCGTCGACTCTCGAAATACTCAAGAATACTACCCAGGCATTGGGAAAACAGATACGCTACTGGGTCAAGAAGACGTGTAGTGCGTTCAAAACCCGCAGACTTCCTAAAGAAGAAGGTGCCCGAGACCGTCGGAGAGCAGCGGCAGCAAATAAACCACTGGCGAAAGAAAAATCAACCTCAGCATCGGAAAGAGGTACCACCAGAGGACGTGGTCGAGGGAGGGGCAGGCCAGCTGGACCGTTGAAAGGGAGATCGGCGGCGGCAGCGGCAGCGACGTCTAAAGTCCCTAAGAAATCCACTTCGAAGGCGAAGGGCAGCGCCGAACGCACACTCTTTAGTATGTGCACGTATAAGCTCCATGCTCTCGGAGATTATGTTGCTGCGATAGCAAGGTATGGGACAACTGACAACTATTCAACGCAAGTTGTAAGTGATTTCGTCAATTGGAGGAGTGGGGATAAAGTAGGCTGACATGTACTAGGGGGAGCTTGAACACCGACGCGTCAAGAGGTTTTACGCACGAACAAACACCCGACAACAACGGCGCGAGCGTATCATACAGAAAATAAGGGAGCGCCTCAAAAAGCAAGATGACAACGCGGCCCATTTGCCCAGTGTCAATTCGGAAGGAATTCAATCACCATCTCCTGCAGTGCCATTCGAAGAATCAGATGCCCTTCCGCAGACAACCCCCGAAGTACATCACCACATATCAAATTCAACCCGCCAGAAGGAGAACATCTTCAAATGGGTCGACTACCATGAATGCAATGGTGATCAGGCAGTTATGGTACGATAAAGGGTCTCTTCGTGAAATGCGAGACTCACCGCGCATGTACGCAGGATTTCATTCCCAATCTCAAGGATCACATCCTCTCTCGGTTACTTGGGCGACCATATGATGGTGATGAAATCAATTACACGGAGGACGACAGGGATACAGTTGTCTTCAGCAACAATTCCCTATACCGGCACAAGGTCCTTCGGGTCAACTACACCACATATGATCTCCGGCGAGAACAAGATTCAATCAACCCACGAACTCACCCTGATATCATGCTTCTCTCACATGATAATGAGCCCCATCCTTATTGGTATGCACGCGTAATTGGGATCTTTCACGTCGATGTGATTCACACCGGGCCACTCTCAAAATCTCCCCACAAGCAACGCGTCGACTTCCTCTTCATTCGGTGGTTTGGGCGGGATCTCAATCATAGGGCAGGTTGGAAAGCTCGGCGATTGCATCGGGTAGGATTCTTGGATGGAGAACAACCTGGCGCATTCGGTTTCTTGGATCCTGCTGTCGTGATTCGGGGTGTACACATGATCCCCGGATTTGCCTATGGTACCTGCACAGACCTTCTGAGTCCCGCTCGATCAGTTGCACGACTTCCTCTCAATGAAGTTCAAGATTGGCGCTGCTACTATGTTGGCATGTGGGTATTCAGCTTCCTCAATTACTACGAAATTACTCATCTTTTAATTAGGTTCGTTGACCGTGACATGGCCATGCGATTCATGGGTGGCGGCATTGGACACAAGGCAACGAATGCCTTGACTCAAGCATTTGCACATGAAGCCCGGAATTGGGAAATGAACCCTGTTGACGACGTCCCTCTAGAAGACGAAAATGAGGCTGAGGATTCGGAGGAAGAGGCGGGGGATGTGGTAGAAGCGGACTACGGATATGTAATCGACTCAGACGATGAAAACGGTGATGAAGAGGGTGAAGATGATGAGGACCTTGGGGGAGAAGATGGGGAGGAACCATGGGAGATGGACGATGTACAAGCAGAAGGCTTCGATGACCTGTAGATAATGTACAACCATTTCAATTTACTACTGAAACTCTGCCATACTTGCCAAGAAATTCCGGGGGGTACCCCCCGGGATCTCTTGGCACGTTGCTGGCACAGTACTTGGGTCTATATGTTGCTGGAACTCACTCAAAATGAGTTCATTGTGCATGAAAACAGTTTTAGTACTACACTGACAATGCATAGTACTGAATTCTGAAAAAAATCAATGCATTGGGATGAGTTAATGCCGAAGGATAACCCTCTTTGTTCAGGAATCCAAAATAGGGCCATATCCAAACAGGAAATAACCACCAATGAACCTTGGTTTACAATTCAAGTTCCTGCATGACGAAGCGGTAAGCAAGCACCTTTTTTTGCCCCGTGTTCGTCAGTAAATATTGTGTCTAAAATTTGACAGCAGTAAATATTTGGACGACAAAGTCTTCGACCAGAAATCATCGCTCGAAAGACTTTCCCTCGCCTTTTGACGTGTGGAATTACTTTGTCGATGCTATAATTTTCAAACGATACTGAATAAAAACTTCGAGAACAGAGAGTAAGTTTTTTGCGACCTTTCGTTCTCTTAAAAACGTTGACAGGGATATCTAATGACCTCAAATGTTTTCCCAGCAATATATACCCATGAAAATCTTTATTTTCGGAATAGATTACACGGAGAAAATCATAGGACAAACAATACACCGAAAAGCAAAACAGTGTCTTGTCAGGTTTGCTGATGTTATACTGTAGGTAGATAGTACGGTTGGAGCCTTACCTTACAAGCAAAAATTAATACAACGTGAATTTGCAAGAAGGCGTCAAGAATTTCTATGCCTCTGCAATCTCCTGAGAAATTTTATCAACCTTGTATCAACCCATACCATTTTAAGCAAAGGATAGCGGACTCATTGTATTCGCCGGCCGAGGATTGGGGGGGTGATACATTGCATACAAATCCTCGTTGATTATTAAAAGAGCTACGAAAATTCGCGCGAGCATCCAAAGAAGTCCCAAGGATGAGTGCGCCGTTACCGGACCATTGCAAGGTGCGGACGAAATTGTGGGAAAATGAAAGGTGCGCAATGCACGGTATTGCAATACCGTGACATGCCCCTTTTGCCGATGGACCAGAGTACTTAATTGCTCGCTTTCAGCGGGCCTCTCTGAAAAAAAAAAACTCAAACATGTCAGGGGCGTGTCAGAACTGACAGTGATGGCAGCAGCATCCTTTATTTCGAGATCCAAGATTCAAGTTAACCGGGTCTTCCTTTAGTCAGGTTTTCGCTTACTTGCGCATGGCAGGTGGAAAATCTTACGATTGATGAGACGAAGCCGGCCTCCTCACGATGATGAGGGTAACATGGTTCGTTCGTACCAAGAATCCCACCACCGGTACAGTACCATCATTCACAATCCAACTCAACTCAATAAACACACCAAAAACGCATGAAAGAACGAGCAAAAAAAAACGCATGAAAGAATGAGCAAAACCCATCCATTCATTTCATTTCAGCGGCAGCGGCAAGCGGCGGTGAGGGAGAGGAAGATGATACACAATAATTTGAGATGGAGCGAATGTACGGAGACATGGGACGTGGATGGGGATGCGGATAAGGCTGGACATGGCGAGGATGAGGAACGTGAGGAATGGTTGGAGCCGCCAAAAAATAAAAGGTCCAGGTAACAAATCAGTTGGTATCTAAGAGAGAGATGGAGAATTAGGCTCGCGATTTGGGGGGACAGACGGGGATTATTAACAAAGAAAGTAATGAAGGAGAGAAGGTAAACTTTAAATGGATATCAAGAAATGAATAAGATTGGCGGAAAGAAGCAAGGAGGGAAGGAAGGAAAGGACGAAAAAAAGAAAAAAAAGACGAGTAAATATAACCAATACCAAAAGCAGCGAAACGCGAGAGCGGCCCAATCCGAGTTGACGACGATGATAAAAACACCAAAAAAAGACGCCAAACGATTATGCATTTATAGCAACCCGCACTCTCTCAAATGCAGCTGGAGCAGGATGTCTCGGATAGCGCTGAACAAAGAAAAAAATAAAAGGCCACACAACATCTGCGTCAGCAGCGGCTCCGTTACGCTCATAACAATAATAAATGAGCACATACATGATCTGTTGTGTATCCGTCGCACAGGTGTAATGCGCATATATTTGTTTGGTTGCCGCTCTCTGGTTGAGGCTGACGAACCGATGCAGGAGGTAGTCGCATGCAGCGTCGTGATTGGATCCTCCCTGGTAGTCGGGGGAGTAGTCCTCGAGCGGCGAGCGCGGGAGTTTCTCGGCAAAGAGATCGATCTTGTTCAAGAACAGGATCTACGAGGGTCATCTCAGTATGGGAAATAAGGGAAAGAAATGAATGAAGATGCGATTGACGTCTTGACGAACCACCGTGAGTTGCATATCGAGTCGAAGAGGGTAAGGGCCTCTTGCATACGATTCTAATCAAAGAAACAGGTCATCAAGAGCGAAATGAATGCGAAAGGAGGAAGAAAACATACCACACTCTCATCCTCTACAACATCTAGGAACACAAGCGCCGTAACATTCTCGAAACAATGAATCCACTTCTTCCGCTCGCTTCGCTGACCACCAACATCAAACAGCTTGTACGTCAACTCTCCAACCTTGAACGTCGTCGCCGTGATTCCCGTTGTCTTGACATGACTGCGCAAGTTATCCTGATCGGTAGGGAGGTAGAGGGCGATGACATGCGGTCGATGGCGTTGAAGTAGTACACTGCCGAGTCGAACTCGCGCGAACGATGCACGGCTTCCTGCACGGCGGGTTCCCGCCATAATGAACGGACAGCATCGCTGACATCCCGTGGGAGGACATCTGCTTCGATTTGGGCGGGAAGTGAAAGGATGGTGGCGCAGCGGGCGTCGTTTTGAGGGGCAAGAGCGAGGTCGAGTTGGGGCATTGCCTCGAGGATGGCACTGGTTAAATTATCAAGATATAGACTTAGTTTCACAGTAGGAGCAGGACGAACCACATGGATTGAATGGTGTTGGAGAAGATGATCTCCTTGTACAAGTCCCGCTCAGAGTCGTTGTATCCGCCATGGTGGATGACCTTCATCTGCTTCAGCACCGTTGACTACGGAAGAGGGTGTCAGTCGACGACAGCCAGTATGTGGGTTCGAGCGACGAACCTTGCCCGACTCTCCCGCTCCCAACAACAACATCTTGATCTCGTTCTTCGCCACCAGCTTATCTCTCTTCAGCTGGCTCTCGATCTCGTCATTGCCTAGAATGAAGGGGAGACGTGGTCAGTGGTGCTGCCCCTCAACATGAATATGAACATGGGGAAGGTAAAGGGTCCGATATAGGTGGCCCTCGCCGCCAAAAGCGCAGAGCTCGAACCAGGAACAGAAGTGGGAAGAGCAGGCAATGAGACTTACGGGCCTTGGCCTCATCGTCGACACCGGTGGACTGCACACAACCCATTTTCTCAATGCGTTGTCAGGGGGATGGGGAATTAGAGGGAATATAAGTAGAAAATCTCATTCGGGATGTGGAAGTGGATGAGGGAACTTGAAAGTTTATGGGTGGAGGGCCGAAGGTGGCGAAAATAGTAACGACGGTTGAGGATGCGCCTGCGGATTTGCCAATAGTCATTATACACCAGCTCGATCGAATTGCCATCATACAAATATGAATGGGAAGAAAACGAAGGTGGTAGTTGAATGGTGGACCACATGCTGCATCCATCACTGTAGTTTTCACCACGAAGAGGATAGATGAAAGATCGAATGATGGATTAAGCGAGGAGGAGGCTGCCCATATAGGCGAGACGATAAACAATAGGTGGGGAAGGGCGATGAATGAAGTAAAGCGTACCCTCTGACACAACCGTTTAATGTGTTCGACAGACCACGACCTGGACACAATATGAACGTCCGCACGTCATGCATATATGCAAGGACCTCACCTGTTTCAAACACCCCCCCTCCCCACCGACGCACTCCCCCCCGCCATCAGCAGCGCCACATCTACACCCGCCTGCATCATCGCTGCCATCTTTGTTTTCCCTAACCTGGCTGTATCTAAACCAAATTTAGAGGCCGATAAACCGGTCGCTGAGACGTGAACTTTGCCGAGGAAGAGAGCCTCCAGTGTGCTTTGGTGATCGCGTTAGAAATTTGAGGGTGCACAAGGGCGAGCGAGTTGAATGTGCGATTGAAGATATCACATTGAAAAGGTAGTGCCGAGTATGAATATAGGAACAGAGTGCTGGAAAGGGCCGATACGCCTCAGACAGAACACTCCATCAGTCCCACATGTGGAGGCTAGGAGGGTACGAGAGGACAAGAAATGGCCTGTAGCAGGCGGAATTAGGTATCCAACAAACATGGAATGAATGGACAAGTACCTATGGCCGATTTTAGGGAAAACAGGGATATAACCATTGGAGGATTGCAAGGCTCACAGTGCCACGTCCAGTGGGATGCGCATGTTGGCAGTTACGGCGAGGAAGTGGAGATTGGGGAGGATGGACAAATGCAATCCAAGATCCAAGAATGACGCGGAATCACTTTGGTTGTGTATGGTAACACCTTCCCATATCTTATCTCCTGCTCATCTTTCTTGCTCTGTTCGGAGTGCCTGCACCACTGTACAGCTGGCAGCATATTGTTAGACCATCAGTTCATTTCGAGCTCCCATTCCAACAGATTCCATCATCACTCTCATGTCAGAGGGCGACGAACCTAAGTGCTTTTTGCATTCACGCCGACTCAGATTGTCACTTGCCCCTCGTGGGGAAAACAACTGTTTTCATCCGGTCGGCGTCTTCAAAGCGTGTGATTGGGCGATT
Source organism: Hebeloma cylindrosporum (assembly GCA_000827355.1). Taxonomy (NCBI): domain Eukaryota; kingdom Fungi; phylum Basidiomycota; class Agaricomycetes; order Agaricales; family Hymenogastraceae; genus Hebeloma; species Hebeloma cylindrosporum. Next base: position 63,702 of record KN831827.1, on the reverse strand, counting down.
GGGATTTTGTTATCGTCGGTGGAATTTGTTATCGGGAGGGACAACGCAACAGTATTTCATATACATATTTGACGCGCCCTTTGGTCTCGGTGCGTTTTCCATCATTTATATGCTTCTTTCATTATGCGCCTTTCATCTTGGCGTTGAACATCGGGATCCCTAATCATTTTCCCACCTGGAAAACTAATAAGGACACCCATAACCGCCCTTCATGCCTCATAATGAAAAATCTCCGGGTCCATACTGTAAGGGCAACCGCGGACCGGACGACCGGTGAACCGGTGAAGTACGGACTAGCAGGGGATCCGAAGGTTTAGTTTATTATGCAATAGTAAACTAAAGTAAGTAACATACCTAGCAGGGGATCCGAAGAGAAAAGGATACGGATCCCGTGCTGCTAAGTGGTATATATAGAAAATGTAAAAGGCACGCATATGGCGTGATGTGGAAATAAATGAATAAAAGGTCGTACGAGGAAAGAGCGGTCACGTGTCCGAGGCTAAAGGCGGAAGGGGGCGTGAACGCCGGTGCGGTGGGACATACCGGTCGGACCGGGAACTCGGAGGACCGGTGACCGGTGACCGGGGTTCGACCGGTGACCGGAGTTTTGCCGGTGGACCGGGTGCGGAGTTGCGAGGGTGTCCGGAGCGAGAACCAGAGACGGGATTTGAGGGACTGACCGGGCTAGGACTAGGGGAGCGTTTGGGGGTTCCCCTTACACATACACTTGATATTCAGGGAGGCAGAACAGGTGACCTCATGACTTCAATGATGAGATCTGAGAGGGCGAGACACACATTTCCGATGCAACACACATACAGCTGTGGCCCTGCCCCGAAGACGGATGCAGCCAAACCCAGATTTCATTCCGTTTCCATGATATCTGGTACTCGAACGTCCACGGCATGACGTTGGATGGCCATTTCATTCGCGGGCCCACCCACCTTTGAAGGTTTTCCTGCTATGTTTCCTGCTATGCGTTGCTCTGTTCTACGTAATTTCCTGCTCTCTCTAACGTTACTACTATAAGCCTATCAGTCCCTTTGTGTTAGAATTAAATAATCTCTCTGTTAATAGCTAATAGGAATTGTTTTCATCTCTGTCAAATGTTTGAATCGCACAGACGAATTCAAGGTTGGAAATGATATGTGCATTGCTTGAAATGTTACAAGAACTGGCGTACAAAATGATAACTGCAACATTAAAGGGTCTCGATAAAGATCTGCGGTGCTGGAAGGCCGACGTGCAAGTGCAAGTTGATTGTTGTTTTTCCGACAGGAGCCTTTACGCAGGCCTTGACGTTCTAAACCATTTGCAGGAAAAGTCTTGACGAAGATTTGCATGCCATGATGGAGACAAAGGACAAAGGCGGCAACTCGTTCTGGAGCCGTAATCCGGCAGACTGCAACCGTCTCCCAGTTTTTTTTGCCAGCGAAAATGAGGCGTTGCTGATCAGGGAGGGCGCTAAAGGGAACGGTAAGCTTACCACCTTCTGAAATAATTGGGGGCCGTGGGCTTACCTTGTGGTATCGGAGGCTCGACCTCCCAATCTTGCCAGTTAGAGTCTTTCCGAAGATCTACGTGGCGGTGGGAATCCAATCTAGAGGTGGAGCGTCGAGTGCAGAATGAAACGACCAGATTAGTGGCGGCTCCCTATCCAAGAGGCAACAATTGAATGTTGGACTGACATCGATGGGGGAAAGGTACCGATGTGATGAGATATATAGGATGCGAATAGTCTAGTTGAACCACAAGAACTTTGGAAGTTGTTGAAGGCTGTTGGGGGCCGCGAGGGGCGCTGCAATGCCGGTGCTCTCCATGAGAGAGTAGGAGTGGGGTGGAGACGACGGCGAATCGAAGGAGGGGTTGTAGAGAGAGGAAGTCCAGCATCGACGAGGGAGGTGGAAGTCGTGGAACGGGTGGGTACAGGGATTGAGAACATCGAGATACGGCCTCGACAGCGCATGAATGGTGAGCGACATGGACGACAAGTGCGAAGAAACCTGGCGTCAATGAGGGAGGTGGAGGTTACGGCGATAGGTCGAGCAGCAACATGGCTGACGAGAACGAGGGAGGAGGGCTCATGAAACAGTGGGCACCAGAGGAAACCGGCGGTCAACGGGGTGGGAGGCAAGGTGGAGGTCGTGGCGACAACGGTAGCAAATGTGGCTGAAAGAAACCAATGGTTGGGCTCCAATCGAGGCCCTAAGGACCGTGTTTCTGGAGCCCTGAAAGCCCATTTTGGTGAGCGAAACGTTTTTTTGAGCCTAATTCGAATGAGAAAAATGTTTTCCTTACCTTTGGACCGTTTTTTTTTTGGGGTAGCGACTGTTGCGCATTTTGATGGACTAGCAAAAAAGACAGTCACCATTATGTACACCACCTGTAGAGCGCATAAACCTTACCATAAAAGATCTCAGGGACTGCCAGTGTCACAAGGCACCACCAAATAGGGATCAGGGCTGATGCAGAAGAAGAGGGTGGATCCCGGAAACCCTGCCAGTCAAAGATGATTGTATGAAGCGAGGTTTAGGCTACGATGCGAGGCTTAGGGTAAAAGAAACATGAGAAAACAGGAAAAATCACCTTGAGAGTAGTATGCGGAGGCATGTTATTAATCTCCGTTGGCGGATGGTGAGCAATTTCCCGTTCGGCGGATAACGAACAAAGAAAGGATCGCTAAAGAAAGGATCCCTAAAAGATGATAAAAAGTCAGCGCTTGGACTGCCATGGACCATCGTCAACGCACTCACCAACGATGCGAGAGTCCCTCTCCTCTGTCATTTCCCCTCTTCGCCTTTGCATATCGCGTGGAACGAGGTGCGTTCTCCGCCCTTTTCAGTTTCCATTTTGCCCCTCGTTCGTGTTGTCGTTTTCGATGCCAGGTTGCTTTCTCTGGGGGCCGACTTGGGCGTCGTTTTGATGGAGTGTGTTAAAACTGCCTCCACTGTCTCCAAGTTCTTCCAAGTTCTTCCAGAACATTCTAGAACATTCTAGAATGTTCTGGACCTTTCTCCATGTCAGCTGCCACTTGATATCAATCTTTGATGTCAGCTGTCAATTCTTATTGTTCTCCAGGCTTATTGTATTTCGCTCTTATTGTTCTTTTACATATATAAGCCTGTAGCTAGTTGCCAGAAGCCCCAAGTTGCTCACTTCGGACTTCAGGCAAGTATATAATCTATTATCTCAATTCATTAAGTTGCTCACTTCGGACTTCAGCCCCTTGCTGCGCTTCAGTCCCTTGTCTCGGGTTGCTCATTCTTGGCACACACGTGTCCCACCCGTTCGCCTACTCGCCACCTTTAACAGAGTGTTTTTTTTTGCCGTTCGTGGCGCTGCGATCTTTTTGGTTTTTGAAAGCGCGGGGGCGCACAGGAGGCGCGCGGCCAGGGTCGTCGTCGTCGGGGTCGATGCCGATGCCGATGCCGATCGGTGAGAGGAGCAAGGGTCAAAGGGGTCAATCGGTCACAGTGACTGATCGATGAGTCAGCGGGTCGGGACCGTCCTCTTCGATGGTCACAGCTATACTTCTCGCGAGATGGCGACGGTCCTGGCACGTGTTCCTGCGGGCGGTCACATGCAGCCGATGGTTCCGTCACGGAGCGACCGTGTCCCTGAGTCGATCACTGTCACCCTGAGCCGCGCTTGCTGCCGTGTTTGTTTGGATCGAACGCCGTCGCCTCCCGCCATCGTCTTGCCTCTGCTCCGAATGTCTCGATCGACGTTATGCGCTAATTGTTTAATATTTCTTACAGATCGACCCTGTTCGACCGCTCTGAGGCATGGCCCATCGACGGGGTCTTGGATGCGCTGGCCGCGATCAGATCTGGCGCCCCCGACATGCACTGGGGTTCTTTCCTCGCTCGAGCCAACTCAATGCCCGTCGTCGTCTCCGCTCGTGCAGCCTCCACCGTCCTCGTCGTCTCTGCCAGCTTCGTCGCCCACCTCCGGCTCCTTGGAGCCTACGCTTTCCACCTCACCAAGCGAGACATGGACGACATTCGAGCCCCCGACCTGATCTCGGAACGCCAGGGCGAACCCATGGATGTGGACAATGACGATGTCGAGCAGCAATCGCTACAGGACGCATCCAAGGGGCTCCCATTTCCTCACACCACAGATACCCATGGCCAGCGCACTATTCAATACATCAACGTGTGCGTACTACTTTTTTCTTTGTTCTCGAAGCTCCGCTGACCGTTTTGAGAGAACAGCGGATCCATGGACAAGGCTGGTTTAACCAACCTCTGTCTGATCTTTGGCCTTGCACGCAGCGGAACTAAAGCTGTTCTCATCGAGCGTCTCCGCAAGTTCAGCAGCAACAGAGACGAATGGGAACGGTAAGTTTCTCTTCACTTGAAAGCATTCCAACCATTCCTCTGACACGTCCTTGCTTTCTTCCAGGACCAAAGCCCCTCCTCGCCGGTCCCACCTTGGTCTGACTGGAAAAAAGCAGGTGGGAGCCGTGCAAAAGAAATCGAACCAACGCCGGCAATTGCTATTCAATGACCACGCTGTCACCACCACCCGTGGCATCCCTCTTGTCTTGGGTCGGTCCAATGAAGCGCAGAGAGCACAGACTCAGTCTACATTGGGTAAGCAAACTCGCTCGTTTCTTTGCCATTCCAACTGCTAATCAGTTTAAATGAAGGCATCACGCGTCAGGGAGCTTTATCCTCGCAACCACAACCTCAACGTGACTACAACGCGAGCTGAAATCCAGGTCGACAAGAATGATAGAACTCCGGTTGAGGAGAATAGTATAAAACATTTGCCTCAGGCATGAACAGTGCGTTCTAGCTCCTTCCGTCTCTTTCCATTTGTTTAGCAGCCTTTTAGACTCCTGCTACCTCAGCGTCTCTACCTCAGGCACCCTCCTTCCACACGACCCCAATAACGCCAATCACCTTCATCATGGAGAACCCCAAGGACCCATTCCCTCCTCAGCGTTCCTCAGACGCATTCAGCTGGGTAGCTAATGTTGAAACACGACTCGACAAATCTGGATTAGCACCTGTGCCTATCTCCCATCCTCCAGGACCACTCTTCGCCCATCCTCCACTCTCGCCCCTTCTTCAATCTCTGTCCCCTTGCCTGAACGTGCCATCCAAGCGATCTCCACCTGAACGATCACTATAGCCAATGGCGTCCGCATTGCATTTCATGAAAATGATGTGCGCGCAGCGCCATCCATTTCCTTTGCTCGAAATGTAAAACAAGACCTTCCTCAGTTGAATGCCATGTGGGACGATACAACTGATCATTGGGGCAAAGATTCCTTCCTCAACATCCAAGGCCACCCCATTGCTATCGTTTATTGGAAAGCCGTTTACACCTCCAAACAAGGAACTGGTTGGATGCCTGGACAGTGGAAGCTTCTGAAGGGAAACGTCTTCAACTGGAAGGTATGAGTGTTCTATTGATCATAAGGCTCATTTTGAACGTCTTTTGTAGGTTCTGGTCAAACGGTGGAGAAAGGGGACTCCTGACCAATTCTGGGAGGAGTTCTCAGAAGGGGGGAAACCTTTGGGCTACAAGAGCATCCTCAGTCGATTGGCAGTGCAACGAAAGGCGAGAAACGACATGTGGGCTCAAAAGGCACGGGATGAATTTGGCTCCAGCTTCGACAACACGTTCTCGTATGTGAAGAATGGCCAACGGCATGTGAAAACCAAGGCAGGTGACATTGCGAAACAGTACTGCTTGTTGAAAAACATCTGTGATGATGATGATGATGATGACGACAAGGCAGAGGAGGAGGAGGAGGCCCCCTGATAGCTGTTCATTTCTTCACGTTCCCCTTGTCCTTCATTTTATGTAGCAGGCAACGGACCTATTCATACCATAATCTGATCATTTTAATTGTTCTTTCATGCTTTGTTTTCATACGTATCATGCAATGGATTTGTTATAGCAGTGGAAATAATAATGAAATCAGATTCAGAAGAGATAAGAAAACAATGCATCTACTAAGCACAATGACAACTGCATCCACATCTAAAGCACTTCACTGCAGGCATTTTGTTGGGGTTGAAGAAATCCTTCCTCGTGTGCATTGGGTCATCGTTCAAAGGTAACGTATGATGGTAAGGTTGGAAAATTCTGTGCTCCACCCTCCCCATTCACAGATGGTGTGCAGCCCCCAACGCCTATAAGAGGAAAGGTACTGGCAACCTCCGCGATGGAAGGAGTGGGTTCCATACGGTAACAGGTCCACATGGATGTCAAGCAGATTGTTTTGGAACAACTCAAGGCATTTTTCCGAGGTCTAAACAAGAATGATAAGATGGACTTGCAGCAGCAGCTAGTTAAATTTGAGATCAGCTCACCATATGAGCATCGTCAAGGTCAGATGGGCGATCTTGAGCTGTGAACTTTCGAAACATGTAGCCTGATGTGACTGTGCTTGCGTGGATCCATTCTGCCATAGCACGGACGGGGCACAAATGTGCTTCATCTTTGTCAAGGGGATAGAGATAAAATGGCTGAATTTCTGGCACCAAGATGTTAGCATATGCATAATAGCACATGAAAAGAAACTCACGACCGCCCTGATGCATTTTGCGAAAGGGAAGAGTGACTATCATGTACAGTATATTCGTGCCTTCCTCCACAAATTTGATATCCTCGTAGCGAATCTTCAGGACTTCATCAGAACGCAGAAGACAAATAAATGCAAGCGTGTAGATAGCATGGAGTGCCAGGCGTGTCTTGGGTCCCCCCCAGTCATGTACGGATTTCATTTTTGAATTGCTGTGATATTCGAGAACTGGGGTAGCTTGAATGTATTTGCCATTGAAATCATATAGCTTCTTCATTATTTCCTGAGAACAAACATTAGCAAGGAAATAAAGAGAGCAGGCCTGAGACGTACAGGAGTGATTGCCCTAGCGCTAGTGGGTACATGGCCAGCATGAGCCTGAGCAGTGACCGCGAATGAAGTCTTCAGAGGGCGGCAAATCAATGGGACAAGAAAAAACTACACGCACCTTTCGATTGCGAAGGCTAACCATATACGAGGCCAGCACCGTGGAAACAGAAGGGTTTCCTGTCATATTCCCTGTCGTTTCACTCTTGTGCCATCTCTCATTTCCAAGGCGCAAGTCAGGCCCAAAAACGTGGGTCATAGAGGCCCTCATTTTTTGTGCATGGGAATAGGTGCTGCAGACAACCTCTGGAGCCTTATCGCTGCCATCAAGCATTATTTCGTCGCACCTTTGCAGTTGTCAGGAGCAGGTTTTCTAATATGTAAGTGAAGGACGTACTCATTCATAATCCAGCTGATGATGTAGGCATCAGCATCGTTTGGCAGATTGGCACATAGGAACTCCTCTTCTGTCTTGATCAGCTGGTGCATTAGGAGAAATGCGCAGCATTGTTTCGCAAGGCTAGCATTGCCAAGAGTCAGTAAACATGAGAGAAACCACCAAAAAGGCTCACCGTTGGTACTCATTGTTGGTTTTCTCAGTGACGCCTTTGGATGCATTTGCAATAGAAGCCCTCCAGGTGGAAGCAAAAGGCCCTGGGTTTGCTTCGTTGAGGTCTTCTAAATCGCTGGGGGTGAGGGTTGGAATGGTTTCTCGTTCGCCTTCGAGATCGTCTTCGATTTCTTCATCCAGAGCCTTCTCAACGGGTTTTTTCTCAAGACATTTATCAAGGACAGAGTGAAGGTGGCTTGAGAATTCCTTTGGGACATGCATTTCAAGAAAGGATGGGGATGTATTGGGCAGAGCGAAGGTACATGGGCTTATGTATGGTTCTAAGGTTCCAAAAAAAAGGGGTGGAGGGGACGTGAAACCATGAAAGGAGGCGATGAGTTGCCATGCTGTCTAGAAACAAAAAGGAGAAAGACAGCAAGTTCCAACTGATGAAATGAACTAGATATCCTGCAATCAAGGCTGTGCATTCTATATGAGCAGGGTAGATAAATGAAATTGTTTTAATAAAGACGAAAGCAAACGAAAGGGGCTTACTGAGGTTGATGAAGGGGGGAAAAAATCCTCTTTCTTGCTTAACAAGCTAAGGCCCATCTTCCATCGTTCAGGCCGAAGACGCTCGATCTCTTTGAACAGATCTGGATCCTGTTTTTTCAAGCCCTCCTCTTTACGAAACCCGTAGTCGACGAACCAGAAAAGGCCCCCCGCGCAGTATTGGGTGAAGGACGCACGAACATCTCCTTCAGCGATGGGGGTGTTAGAATGCGTCAATGTGGCAGAAGGGATTAAGATTAGGGAGCCAGGGGGGAATTCAACGACTAGGCCCAGTTCCCAGAGCACGAGATGGCCGCCTTTGGTGGGGTCGAAGCGTCCAAGGGCCTGGATAGCGCACCAGCCGAAAGGGCAATTGAGGACGTCGCGGTGCTTGTGTGTCCAAACGTTGGGCCCAAAGTTGAAAGCTGCAGCAGGAAATACGCTCCTTTCGAAGATTCGTTGGAGTTCGGGCATTTTTTCGAAGAGTATCTTGAGGTAGCGTAGATAGTAGCCATGCACTAGAGAGTTCCACAATGCAAAGCAGCCTGGTAACGAATAGGTGATTAAGTACGTTAGAGAGGGGTAACAGCAGCTTACTGTTGCTAAAGGATGCCATTCACTGAACGTGTTTGCTAGCCAGCAAACGGGCGACCATCTCTGCGTGCTCATGATTATCCAGGTTGATGGGGTGGTGGGTCCCTTTCCCATGAGAAACGCCAATGTTGAGGGCAGCGAAATGCCCTCGGCGATGTCGTTGAAGTTTTGGGTGAAAGTTTGCTTCCAGGCCTTCTTGCATCATGAGGTCGAAAACGGCATTCGTTGAGGAGAGGTAGGTTGGATCCTTGGGTCGTCCTCCGAGTAAGGCAATGAGGCGACCAGCCTTGTCGAAGAAAGGGCGACTGGTGCTTTAAAGGGATCAACAAGCTCTTCGGCTGGGAGGGGTGAATACTTACATTCCGTTCCAAGGAAGGTAGCGGAAGCCTTGGGTTGAAAGACTTGCCGCTGAATGAGGAACATCTGCAGCCAACAGCCGAGGCACCTTCGGCTGTGAGAACTTGGCTTGATAGGCGCCGGCCGCAGCTGGAAACTTGGCAAAGTCTGCCGATACGGATGCAGGGGTGGAGGCTTGGACCACCTTTTTGACCGTGCTAGGGCATGCTTGGTGGCCGCTCTGGGCAATTTTCATGGCCCGTTTGCATTTTCGTCGTGCATTGTCGAGAGTTTGAGGGTCTTTGGAGGTGCGTTTCAAACGGTAGGGCGTGTGCAAAGAATGTGAGGACTCTGAGGCCGTGGGAGTGCGTGGAGGCGATAAACTTGAAAGGAAAGGGGTCTCTGAAGCAGGTAAAGCAGGCTGGTTGTCGCGGCCTTCGTGAAGCGTTTCTGAGTGGTCATCAAAATCCTCGGATGCCAATTCTTTCTCCGTGGCCTCCTGGAGCAAAGAGACAAAGTTGAAGGAGCCAGGGCAGTGAAAAGGCACAGCGTTCTGGAAGATAGAATAGTTTTTTCCAGATCGGGTCTGTAGCAGGAAAAAAGTAAGCCATCTCCCACTTCCAAGAGGCTAAACAAAATATTACCTTGGATGCACTGGGAGGCATAATTGAATCAGTCATGTCTGGATTTTAACAATCTGAGGGAATCATCTGCGCCATGCAACTGAGTGAGACGCCCTGATCCAGGTTTGATTCATAGGCGAGTCAGCGATGGGAACGCAGGGATCATGGTTGGAAAGAGGAGCCGACGCGTTTTTTTCACCAACACAACCAACGCTCACACGTGATAAACCTTAGGGGAGGTTGTGTCGCGTTCCTCTGCCTACGGCTGCCCACCACTGTCTTAATTTTTCTGGAACTAAGTCCAAGATGTCTCGCAGAAAAAAAAGGTATTTATTCTCTGTAATCCAACAATCTCCCTCTCTGACTTTCCTTCATTGCAATTCAAGATGCCTCGTCTTGCTCGTCAACCAAGTGCTGCAGCGCCGGAGCGGTTGCAGCCTTATTCCCATCCATCACCCACTCCTGAAGCGCCTCCGGGTTCCAATCTGCCTGAACGTGAATCAAGTCCCGTCCCACGAAACGACTATGACTCGGAAGATGAGGACTGGCTGGAACTCATGGATGAGTCCATCCATCAAAGCCGTAAGTTTTTTTATGTTTCCACACAATGCATTGACTCTCTCTATGGATTGGCATAGGTTATTTTTCTCTTTCCACTCGCATAGATGACGACTCCCGTTTATCCGAACCCCCTGCTGAGAGGCTGCGGTGTGTGGCATGTCGTCAGCCCATCGTAGTTGAAACCCTCGACATCGGCAATGAACCCCTTCTCTGGTGGCTTGCACATTGTCGTCACCCTCTTCATTTGGACTGCTTGGCCTCCTTGGACAACCCTACAGTGTTAGCAGAGCCACGGGACGTCCAGTTTATGTTCATCATCCCGGTATGTATCTTTGCATTTATTTCCCTGCATGTCATTGACGTTGAAGCACCAGCTGCAACGCGAGTCCAAAGGTGGCCACGCCAATTGCCCTTCGATCGCTGCCCCATCACATGCTTTGAAGACGCCGACACCCTGAAGATGTGGCCCTGTCCTGAAGATGGATGTGGCCAGATCCAACTCTCCTTCCGTTTCCGTGAAGTTTGGTACTCGAATGTCCACGGTATGACCCTGGATGGTCATTTCATTCGTGGGCCCACCCACCTTTGAAGGGCTTCTTTTTACGTCTACTGCTGTTCCCCTGTGGCATATATGTGTACTATTTATTCTATAAGTTACAATTCTTTGCGTCAACATTAATTAATCGCTCTGTTAATAGCTAATAGGAATATCTATTAATGAGGTTTCATTTCCATCAAACATTCAGTGCCCACAAAAGAATTCCAACACAATATATTGCTAGAAACGTCATAAATAACTGGCATACAAGGCGATAACCCCAACGTCAAAGCGAAGAACGTGGGATGAATGTTTTTCCTGCTAGATTCGCAGCACCGCTGCGGTGCTGCAGAGTCATCAACATCCATCCTCAAGCCGCTTTCCCTGGTTCCTGAATCCCATCGAACCCTTTCAATCTGACAGGCTGCCAGCGTTGGAATCCTTTGCCAGCGAAAACGAGGTGTTGCTGATCAGGCGGGGGTAATGGGTGACCGGATTAGGGCGAGTCCTATCCATAAGCGTGAGCCGGCGACTATTAGACGTTGGACTAGCGTCGATGCAGACCAGTGCTGATGCGGATGATGAGACGGATAGTAGGGTGACGGGGTGGAGGTGGCAGATTGAAGGAGCAGTTGTAGAGTGAGGAAGTTCTACGTCAACGAGGAACGAGGTCATGAAATGGGTGGGTACAGGGGTTGAGAACCTCGCACATGAATGGGTGGGCAACGTCGACGATGAGGGTGAGGAAGCCTGGCGTCAATGAGCGAGGTAGAAATTGTGGCGATGGGTCAGGAAGCAACGTGGCCGAAGACCATCGTCATCAAGGGAGGTGGGCCAGGTGACAAGAGCGAGGAAACCTGCTGTCAATGAGGCGTAGGTCGTGCGTGGCGATGGCGGTGGCAAACGTGGCTGAAATAGACCTAGGTTTCTCTATCAAGGCCTATGAACTCTCTAGTGTTTGGAAGTCCGGTCTCGTAACCGGAAAAAGACCGCAACTGGACCGGTCAAAACACATACATTTTCTCTTATCCAAAGTCCCGTTCTGTCTCTATACCTCCTATTTCGCCTTTTACTATTCCAAGAAAACCTCCTCACCTTTCGCCTTCTTGTTTTTCTCCTTCACCTCCTTTGGATTGGGAGGATGACCCCCGTCTGTCGGCACTCAGCTGTGCATTGAGGGCCTTGGGTTGGAACCGAGGTGTTTCGTGACTCCCCTTTTTTTCATCATAGGGCTTTTTTTTCAGACTTCCTTTTTTTCTGTCGCAACGAGGGCGTTGCTTCGTTTGGGGGGGGGCACATGTAGCCGTGGGCTCTGGCCCACTGCTACACCATCCAGTAGATTAGATTAGATATGTAGACTACCATCAGTGGCTGTGCACGACCTTGTGTGCCAGCGCGTCGCGTCGACACACAACACGACCACCTTTGCCTGTGACGCCATACCGTACGGCCCCGTCTGACGCGATTCCGCTGCACAGACCTCACCACCCGCCAGATCTGCCTGCTCCAGAGGGTGAGGACAAAGATGAGGACCCTGCCGAGAGTGCTGAGGCTGAGCTCAGTACATGCCCAATGTCTGTCGCAAATTTTAAACTAACAATTATGATAGGACAAATTTTGAAAGACTAGAACTCACCCATTTATGCGTTCTTCAAGCCCACCCCTATGATCAAATATATCAACAGACGCTGTGTTCATGTCTTCGAGTGCAATGCTAAACACTGCAAAGGGAAGGGGAACAGGCGTATGGTCCGTCGTTACCTGGACACCACTGATGCCAAGTCCACCAGCAACCTTCGCAAGCATGCGAAGATATGCTTTGGAGACAAGGAGGTGGAAGGTGCCGACAAAATGGGAGACATCCATGTAGCTCGTGAAGCACTGAAGAACATGAGGGATGGGTCAATTACCGAGGCTTTCGAACGTGTAGCGCAATGCAAAGTAACGTACAGTCACCGCCAGCATACAACAACAGAATCTGGTGCGTTTCTCTTACACTCTGCCCCAGAACGTGTTCTGACTGAAAGGAAACAGTGCCGAAATCGTTTGTTGGATCACTGAAAGCAAACGACCGTGGATTTCAATCCTTAATAGTGTTTGGAAGTCCGGTCTCATAACCGGAAAAAGACCGCAACTGGACCGGACCAAGACCGGAAAAGACCGGACCAGCGGTCTTGGTCTTTTGTTTTTGAGAATCAAAGACCGGAAAAAGACCGGACCAGCGGTCTTGGTCTTTTGTTTTTGAGAATCAAAGACCGGAAAAAGACCGGTTTTTATGGACCGGTCTTTGCGGTTCAGACCAATCTAAACCGGTAACATTGTACCCCCTACTTATCCCTTCAAAACAAGCCCAGGAACACCCAAAACGGATAGAATTTGGCTGAGAAAAAAAATAAACTGTGTAATATTGACTAAAAGAGTAGACTTCAGGGAATAATATTGTAGAAAGTTCAATACCTGACCAAATTAAACGTTCTCAGGCTCGTTTTGAAGCTTACAATGGCACCAACAAATTATACTGATGGATATAAGTCTTTCCCTGAATGAAATGTGTCAAGAAACCGGTCACAAACCGGTCAAGACTGGTTAAGACCGGGAAGTGGTCCAGACCGGTTCAAGACCGCAAAAAACCGACCTGAACCGGTCCTGAGCGGTCCAGTCCGGTTTTTTGAGGCCTTGGGACTTTGGTGGACTGGTCTCGGTCTCGGTCCATCGCCCCGGGGGGCAAAAAACCGGACTGGACCGGACTTTCAAACACTATGTTCACCACCTATCACAATCTCAAAGTTCGCCACTCCCGTAACAGATATCTAAATGGCCCAGAAATTTATAGTTTATACCTTTTCGTCGCAAATGTAGTGGTATCTCCTGCACTGAAAAATATGCTATTGCAACGCAGGTTCAAGTTATGACATACACTTAGCTGGCGTTCAAGACTACATCATCTTAGTAATCACAATCCTGTTCTCGGGACCATGAATTCGGTCCATCCAAATCTGCCCAGTTGGGGGTGCCGTTGTATCCCCAATTATTTCCGCATTTACGGCCATGTGTACGCTTGTTATGTAAAAAAGCCTTTGTGACATATTAACACGTATTAACATCTCACGAAGCTTTGAGAGCAAGCCATCCTTTGATTGTGGCGCTCTCCATTCTGCAGAATCCAAGACTGATTGTAAGGAAAGATACCTTCGTGACCATCAGTGATATGTCACGAAGGGAGTGCGCTCCGCGACCCTACAGCGTATATCAACAGCCTTCTTTCATTGACTGCCCTTACAAGTATCTTTACTTTCCCCCACTTGTCGCCTCGCATTGCGAACAATTTTCCACGATGAGTTCTATTGTCAAAGTGAGCTGCACGGTTTTATCTTCCTGTCTATTTTTTGTTGATCCCTTCGAAAGAACCAACTTACAGATCATCTTTACGACACTTCCGTTCTACAACAAATCGGCCTGGTGGTGAACACCCCATGGCAACTTTTGATATGCACTGACTGCCAGATTGCGCTCCCCCCAACCAACTTCTTCGGTCACTTTAGGTCTAAGCATGCAGCCATCACCATAGACTCTGCCTTTAGGCAAGACATATCTGCACATGTCGGTGATTTTGGCTTGCCCACCGAATTCCCAGCAATTCCCACTACCCTTATCCCATCCATTTCCGGACTTAAAATCCTCGAGGCTTTATATTGTCCTCATTGTCTCGCCGTCCACCAACACCCAGACACCATGGTTCACCACCATCGCACCGCGCACCCCGATACCCCAAGGCCTTCTTCTTGGGCTACAGGTCCCGTCCAACGTTTTCATGATGGTGTAGGCCGACAGGCATTTCGTATCCTTCCGTCTGATGTTCAACACGATAACGTTTCCTTCGACATCCCCTCTATCCTTAGCGACATGGAATCTGCAGAGAAAGCGCTGACTCCGGACCTGGACGTCCGCAACATCACCCCTTGGTTGCGCATCACTAAATGGCACGAAATGATCCAGGGCCACGATGTCTCTTACCTACGATCCTTGGTTTCTTATCCCAGCGTTGGAGAGTTTCCTATCCTCCAAAAAGCCGTTTTATCTATGCTTATGGGAGCGGCCGACCTCATCGATCAAACGACGACCCTGGTTCTGCAGTTGCTTAACAGTCCGGATCCTACAAAACAGTGCGTGTTATGTTATTTATCCATCCTCCGATCCTCATATCATTTCCTCTCAGCGGCATCTCGAACACCCCTTTCCACAAGCACCAGAATCATGCAGTCACCATGGTGAACTATGCATACCCTGTTGTGGGACTTATCGCGATGCTTGTGCGCCCCAACGAGAGCTACCCCTTTGATCTCCCATCCGTGGTTTCCGATGCCATATTCAATTTAACTGCTACCCTATCCTCTGATGATGTGGAGTGCTGCGCCCATGCTTGTCATCGACTTCTTGAGCTCTTGTGGACGACAGAATGGATATCCGTGAAAGCTGGGCTTTCAACTGAGCCAACATCCAGTACTTTTCGCTTTCCACTCTCCGAGAGGACGGAAAATTTTTGGAGCCCAAGCTGATCACGAACACGAATGCGTGCCTGGTGTACTGCATGAGGTTGGTTTTCCTTCGCTGCGTGCACAACTCCGGAGGAAACTTGGAGGACGCATGTAGAGATCTCTAGTATTAGTTCGTCGAGAAGAACGAGAGTACTTTCAACATGCTCCGATCACTGCAACATCTAGCATCCAACTTTGCATACACCGCACTCGGCCTTCCCAAGGTGGTCTGGTTGGATCATGTCAATCATCAACACCTCCTCTTTAAGGGGGATAAAGTGGACTTTCAGAAGTTCCCTGTGATGTTCGCAGCTCAAGAGGACGAGATGGTCCGCATATGGCGGCATCAGGTTCTCCTGGACCAACCGCTCTCTGTCAAATACGACCTCATTCACGATGACCTATCGGACACCAACCCGGGATACTCCTTCATCTCGGATAGGCGCAACCAGATTTTCCCGTCGAAAACCCTATTGTTGGATGTGATTATGGAAAATCCCGTCCTTCGCCAGCGGTTCCTTGTGTTTGACAATGACATTCCAATCCAATTTAATGTTCAAGCCCTCCGCGCATGGCTTTCCTCTTACGCTCGTTTCCAACTTTTACAGCTTGTCCGTTCCAACCTCACGACTGGTTCTCCCAGTCGGGGCACTGAGCTGACTGCCTTGCTCCGTCAGAACACTCCCACCAACCCCATGCAAAACCTTGTATTTTTCGGCACCTTCGCAACCCTTCTGTGCACGTACACGAAAACCAGTGCGGCTACTTGCAGCGATAAATGCATTCCTCACGCTTTAGACGGGTTTAGCTCGGATCTGTTGGTGCAGGACATGGCAATCACTCGTCCGTTCGCTGAATTCGCAGCTCATCTGTCCTACCATAACCCAGGTCTCATCGTCCATCTTTACAGAAATCACCTCTTTGTGAACCAGGACAAATTGTTCACTACTGTGGATCTCAAGGCTGGCATCCAGGAGTTGACCGTCCATCATTTGGACGTCAAACTTGGTGTTAACGGTTACCGCCATGTCAGTACAGCCTTTCGGCGGAAGCTTTGCAACGACATGGAGGAAGCATCGAGCTTGACGATGAGGACAGCGTCGCCGCGCAACAGAGCAGTCATTCTCGACAGACCGAAAACAGGGTGTATGGTCTCAGTGCCGATTCGATGGCTGGTGCGCCTGAAGATCTCCTCTATTTATTCCTGAATGCCAGCACAATTTGGCAATCTGCATGCAAGATCGTTCCAGGCAGACTTGCACTTCCATATTCCGAGGCTCGAGCTGGCAATTTTCATTCTTTGGTTCAGTCTGGCAAAATCGTCCCGAAGTCGAGCTCAAATGATCAAACATTCCTTGCAGAGCTCCAGACAGACATCATCCAGCTTTTCTCTCGGTTCGAATCCAGATTGGATGATATTGAGGATCGTCTGGTGATTCCTCCCAATAAAGGCTAGTTTTGACTGCTTTCCATCATCCTTCATTCTCACACTAGTACCTACCACCTTATATCATAAACCCTAGGCATTTGCCTGCACAGGAATCTGTATCCTGCCAAGTTGTATATGATATGAGATGCCTAGGCTATTTCATTCCCCCTTGGTATCTATTTCTCTTGGTAGCTATCTCATTCCCCCTTGGTGGCTATTTCATTCCTACCCAGCGCATTTTTCATTGCCCCCTGGTAGCTATTTCATTCCCCCTTGGTAGCTATTTCATTCCCCCTTGGTAGCTATTTCATTCCTACCCACCGCATTTTTCATTGCCCCCCTAGTAGCTATTTCATTCCTACCCACCGCATTTTTCAT
>KN831827.1:12736-46600 GCA_000827355.1 Hebeloma cylindrosporum | reverse complement strand
CCTAGGCTATTTCATTCCCCCTTGGTATCTATTTCTCTTGGTAGCTATCTCATTCCCCCTTGGTGGCTATTTCATTCCTACCCAGCGCATTTTTCATTGCCCCCTGGTAGCTATTTCATTCCCCCTTGGTAGCTATTTCATTCCCCCTTGGTAGCTATTTCATTCCTACCCACCGCATTTTTCATTGCCCCCCTAGTAGCTATTTCATTCCTACCCACCGCATTTTTCATTGCCCCCCAGTACTACTGTTTCATTCCCCCTTGGTAGCTATTTCATTCCTACCCACCGCATTTTTCATTCCCATCTGGCAGCTATTTCATTCCCCCTTGGTAGCTATTTCATTCCTACCCACCGCATTTTTCATTCCCCCCTGGTAGCTATTTCATTCCTACCCACCGCATTTTTCATTCCCATCTGGCAGCAATTTCATTCCCCCTTGGTAGCTATTTCATTCCTACCCACCGCATTTTTCATTGCCCCCTGGTAGTTATTTCATTCCCCCTTGGTAGCTATTTCATTCCTACCCACCGCATTTTTCATTGCCCCCTGGTAGCTATTTCATTCCCCCTTGGTAGCTATTTCATTCCTACCCACCGCATTTCCATTTCTGCTTTGGTAGCTGCTATGGTATTGCCCTTTAAAGTAAATATAACCAAACTCATGTTTCATCTCACCAAGTTAATTCGCGACTGCAATTTTATATATATTATTCGCCACATAATTCTATCTACTGACCTACTGACCTACTAACTTCCACCTAACAAGAACTATGTAAAAAATTGACCAACGGCAATCAAAGGGACAGGTAAATCATGGGTGGATGTATGGAATTAAAGTAATGTAATATAAAGATCAAGGGGCTCCTGATGCGATGGATGGTGGAACTCATCCCAACCAATAGCAGCTGGATAGAAATAGGAATTCAACGGGGAAGGCTTCGTAACATGGTGCCAAGGGATCGAAAGTGGGTCCTCATCCAGAACGACGGCGGCTAGTATAAAACAGAAATTTGAGGAACGATAATAACAAAAGAGGTTTCTTCCTTTGTTGATCCTTGCCCTTATCTCCTCCACCTTCATCGAGCGCTCGTTTCTTAGAGACAACGCCAGAAGCAGTATGTTGATTCATCTGCTGGATAACCCACGAAAGGTCGTCGACGGCCGACCAGGCGTTGGCGTCGTATGCAGTCTGCTGGGCCTTGATCCACCAGGAGAGTCCCATAACGACGACATAAATGCCTGCCGTCCCTCCTTTCCTCAAGCCCTGCCAGGTTTCGCCCATTGGAATATTGCGGAACAGGACAAGCGATGTCGCGGTGTTGTCATCCTTCCGCCAGACTGGCTGCAAGAGTGTCCACCAATCCATGAACCGTAAACCGTATTGAGTTGGTTCGACCAGAGGTACGATGTCCTTTTTCTTACTCCTTATCCAGTCGGACACCTCCCGGGGTCGAAGTTTCGTAGGCAAGTTCTAGTTATTCGAATTCAAGACGGTTAGCTTCGGGCGTCTCGAAAAATTACAATCAATCACGGTGAACTTACTCCAGTTGGTGGGCCACCTCTCTCAAACTTAACGAATTCCGTTACAAGGTCTTGCCAAGTTGTCTCTACTGCAACTCCATGCAAGTACTTGATCATCGGAACTAGCCACGGTGGCAAATTTTCGTCGTTTATGGGTTTCTGAGCTGTGGTAGGTGCCTCCATTGCCACGTCAATGTCGATTCCCTCTTGAATCGGGCGGTGATCGATAGGAATAGAGATGTTGCCAGGCTTGACATGGGTGATGGGGGCCGTGGATGCAGAATTAACTGCAGTCTCAGGAGGGGAGAAGGCAACGCTGTCGATAGTAGCCGCCGCAGTAGGCGAGGGTTCCTCAGTGGGACCATGAACAACAGCGCTAGCGCTGCCAGTGGGAGCCGGAAGGTTGTCGGCGACGTTGCTGGCAGCCTGTGGCACTCCCTCGACGTGATCAGAATGATCAGGTGGATGAGTCGGTGTAACCACGGGTGGAACTGAGGTGCTGGTGGGAACTGGAGCCGGCGAGGTGGTGGCAGCCTGAGAAAGGCTGGGGAAGAACTGTTAGGCTGTTCCTCGGAATGCGATTAGTAAGTCGTTACCTGATCTTATCTTTCATCCTCTTTGACTCGCGTCTTGTCGTCATCTCCTGTTGGCTTTTCCTCCCCCTTCTTCACCACCTGTACCTTTGATAATTCTTTTCGCCCAAACCCTTCAGGCATTGGATACTCTGCATCCAAGTTCGCAAGAATTCCTTGAATTTCAGCTATGTTCTTCTCCTTATCTTTCTCGTACTGACTCTTCCCTCCAGACTTCTTTTGGATCTCGTCATCATTTGCATCAACAGCTTTCTCGCACTCTTCAGCGCCCGTCTCGCTGGCATCCCTCCCTTCCTCAGCTTTGACAAGGCTCCTGGCGGCGCAATCCTCAGCAGCTATTAACAAGTTAGTCCCGTTTTACTTTCGAGTTTCTATTCGAGTACTTACAAAATGATGCATGAAGAAACCTCTCGAAAGGTACGAGAATATTTTGATCATAATCGGTTTTCCCAAGGAACTTCTCAAACGTCTCGCCAGCTTTCGTTTTCCCGGTATGTGACCTAAGGTCGAGACATCAAAATAAGGTCTCACAGCTCTAGTTGGCGAATTCGGCTTACAAGTAGGTCACGACTGCTCCGTCACTCTCTGGATCAGGTCCACCCATAAGAATACTAACACTCCAACCAGTCTGGCTTGTCAATGACTCGCCGATAGTAGCGAGTGTACGAGGAAGGCTATTGATTGCCCTTGAAAACGCTGAGCGCGATGACCTTTTCAAATTCAAATAGGAAAACTTACTCTTGAAACTCTAGATTTCTTGCTGAATTAGATTTGGTTGTGTCCGGGCTGGCTGCTTCACGCTGGCGTGTCTCCCGGTATTCCTCGCACTGACTCTTCATCTCCTCAGTTTCCGCTTCAAAATTTTCCTTCATAAATTCAATCATGATTTGAAACCGGTTCTTTGGGAGCTTTTCGTTTGGGTGTGCAGCTGTCCAGTCATTCTTGTACTGTGTCCATGCCGTATTGATGTCTGCCTTCCATCGACTTTCATATGTCAGTGCATGGTAGGCTTGCCACGGCTGGAGCTTTCTTGGCTGTGCCTTTGCCTTGATGGTGAGGATTCCATTTGAGTTCACAGTCTGTGTGTTGTTGTGAAGGCTTGTTTTAACGGTGAATATAGCGTCTCTAAATAACCGGTCCTAACCGGTTACTGACCAGTCCTATAACCGCAAAATAACCGGTCGTAAAGTTCCCCAAATCCATTAACCACTAACTGCGGTCCGGTTATTTGCAGTTAGGGTCCGGTTAGGTCTCGGTTAATTTCCAGTTAACTAACCGGACTTTCAAGCACTACTTCCGTTGGTCCAGCCAAGCTTCCTGCTCTGGGGTTGTCCACTTATGGCGCGTCATGTTCAGGGAGGAAGATTCGGATGAGTAGCAACATGGCTTGAGTATGTAAATGTTTATGACTTGATGGTAGGGTTGAAATCGTTTTATTTGGTGCCCAAACCCAACCATTCTCACACCATTTTCTCAATACACGTCTATTGAACAAAACTGTAGGTCTTTCATCGACCCTCTCCTCTTTCTCCACCTCAATTCGTGCATAGATAGCCGTCTATCGCTTTTCTCAACCTGGCTCAAAATCCATGCCACCTCCCCCAATAAATTGGCGCACCAAGCCAGAACCCCGCCGACAACGCCCACAAGATAATTCCAGTTTTGGTGCATCACAGCAGCCGAACGATGGACTTGTCCCGATATACGTTGATCCTTCCCGTCTTCGTGATATCGAGGCTGCCCTTCGCTACCTTGGTCTTCCCCCATTGTCAAACCGCGGAATGGATGGCGCCGATCACACCACGTTTCAGCAGGATAACGTCGACCATCCCACCCGTACTCAATTCGAGCGGCTCGACAGCTCCGTTGTTACTCAACCTGAGTATCATGCAGACGCTGGTCCCATTTGGCGCGATTCCCTCGAAGAATTGTCGACTGTTTCAGATCTCTCGGCTTCCTTCTCTCGGCTCTCGACATCGACCAGTTCAGCTTCGGTCTCTCGGCTCTCGACATTGACCAGTTCTTTTCAAGCTCCGTCGGGTTCATTCCCAGTTAGAGATTCCCCAGTAGTTCAGTCCCGTTCAGAGTCACCGAGGAAGATCTTGAAAAAGTACTATGTTATCACCATTGGCAAGTGTACCGGGGTCTTCTGGGATGAATGGTATGAAAAGCCTTTCTCGGACTTGCACCACAGTTCACTAACGCTAATGACCTCTCACAGGGACCGTGTTTCATCCTTGATCAAACGAGTCCCTGGCGCTCGTTATAAGGGTTTCTCAACTCGCAACGAAGCAGTTGAGTATTATTTGGATGCAAAGAACAAGGGCTTGGTGCGCGTTGTCAGGGATCCCGGGGATGATGCGTTGTTTGGCCCAATCCGTGATGCGATGCAGTAATTCAGTATAGGTTCTCAAGTTTTATGTAGTGCTAAGTTGCTCATATGTTCTTTTTGCACAAATACATGGTTTGTTGATATTACGGAGACTCAAAAATCGAACGAATAATTAAGGTCTGAGTGGCATTATTCCCTGTTGCGGCTGACTTGAAGTCCATGAAATTTACGAGGAGTTCTTCAAGATCAACGAGTCCGAGGTTCCATGATCACTGAATCTTTAGAAAGAACTTTGACTCGAGGAATAATTCAGCAGGGACTTGAAAGGAAACACCTCGAGCCTAACACACTGTGTCGAAATGCAGCGGATTTGAAGTACATGAGACTTAGTATGAGGAGTTCTTCAAGATCAACTTCGAGGTTGCATGGTCACTCAATCTTCAGAGAATGAGAACTTGAACTCGAGGAACAAGCCAGCAGGGACTTGAAAGGAAACACCTCGAGCCTAACGCACTGTGTCGAAGAGCATCCAAGTTGGTGTCTTCTCTCGATCAGCTTTTGCATAATGAACACTTGCGTTCACTATCACTTTGCAACAACTGGTTGAATCTGGCTTGCGAATTTCTTTAGATTTATATTTACATTCAGTCGACTCGGAATAGTTCAGCAAGGACATGGAAAGAGACACTTCGAGCCCAACGCGCTGTGTCGAAGTGCATCAGTTTCTTCTCTCGCTGATCAGCTTGTGATCAACTTGAATACTACTCACACGCAGTGCACCAACTGCGTGATTCTGGCTCGGCAAAGTAAGTGAGTTACTTTATATTTATGTCTACCTCCAGTTTCAATAGTCCTGGAAGTGTATACTTTAGTTTAGAAGTGCTCAACTCGAACGGTGAGAAGGAGAAACACCCCAACTTGAAGGTCAGTGGGTGGCATAGTATATTCGTACTATCGAACATGATATTTGACCCAGCGATGAATCGTTTTGTCTGGTTCGAACCTTAATGAAGTGTATAATGTACTTTTACAAATTCAGGGCTTAGGTGCACACCCCTTGATGTGGTTTTCATGAGGCTTCGAGCCTTCGACGTTCATTGACGCCGACATTGAGAATAATACTATATATGGTAACTTACCTTAGTAGGAACGCTGGGCGCTATTTCATTCTTGCCGGGGCGAATTTTATTCTTTCCTAAGACATTCCATCTCGCAAATCCATGTCCAAACGTCCGCATTCTCCCAATGCAGCACCCCAACCCAAACGCTCTCGTAAACCCGCTGGATTTCGTGTGGCTCGGCCTCCCCCATCCGACTCACAGCAAAGTTCCTCTTCCTCCACCTCATCTCTTTTTATCACGGTTAGCCAGCCAGACGAGCGACGTGGCACCCTGATAGCTCAGACTCGGGTCGTTCCCTCCACTCCAGACCCAGGTGCACCACCCTCAATCTCCACCGATAACCCCGAACCTGAAGTGGAGCAAAATGACTCTACTAGTATCAATTTGGGCAGTGCCGACACAGGACCCTCACCTGAGGTGGAGTCCGTAAAACCCAAGAGAAAAAGGAAAACGAAGAATGCAGTGCGTCAATTCTTGATATTCTATATGCACTATATTCTAACTTATCCTTAGCACCTACTCAACGAATGGCTTAGATTCCGAAGCACATTTTTAGACGAAGTCCTTCGGCATGACGGACTCAGAGATTTTCAAGGCCGCACCGAATGTTCGAGATGTCAAAAGAGACCTGGAATTATTCGGTGTAGAGATTGTTCAAGTGGAAGAATGTTGAAATGTGCAGAATGTATTGTGGCTTCCCATGAAACACTTCCTTTGCATCGCGTCGAGGTGAGCCGGCGAGGTTATAATCACGTGATAGCTCACCTGACCTTTGTTGATAGCGATGGAACGGGCAATTTTTCGACAAGGAGAGTCTCCAAAACCTTGGCCTTTCCTATCAAGTCGGCCACTCGGGAGGGCCTTGCCCTTGTCCTCTCGCTGGTCCGAAGAATTTTGTCGTCTTCGATATTACTGGCTTTCATCTCGTCACCATCCAGTATTGTAACTGCAACGAGGATCCTCTATCAAACTGGACCCAGCTCTTGCGCGAACGATGGTTTCCGGCCACCCTTTCGCGTCCCCAAACAGTCTTCACTTTCGACTGTCTTGAAACATTTCACGAGCTTACGCTACAAGGCAAAACCAACCTCTATGATTATTATAATACACTTCTACGACGGTCCGACAATGCTAACATTTATAGCTCAGTTGTGAGTACCATACTTTTTTCTTGTGCAACTTGAACTTAGGCTTTACCAGAATCGGTACTCGGAGATCCACCGCGTTTTCAGAATGTGGAGGAATCTTATGGCGCTCAAGCGAGCTGTTCGGGGTCACGAACCAGGAGGCGTCGATGCGACATCCAAAGGGGAGTTGACTGTAGAATGTCCCGCGTGTCCTCACCCGGGACGAAATCTTCCAGATGGTTGGGAAAATGCCGGTGTCTTATTGTACGTTGTCTCTCACTATTCCCCCTTCACTCATGCTTAGTATTCATACAGGTTCTTATATACTCTATTCCTTGCTGTTGACGGCAACTTCAAACTTAAAGGGAAGGCACGGCGTGTCAACGATATTGAACTTATGCCCGGTTGGGGCTCGTATGTTCCAGAGACAGAGTATCAAAACCACATTGCTAACTATGTCGACCAAACGGAGGTTCGTGTCATTCTTGCATTTTCGTAAATACTATCAAATAACCTAATATACAATAGATTAATACCTGCGAGTCTCAGCATGATGCATTGGTCCGGGCAGCTACTCGATCAATGCCGGGCTATGCAGTTTCTGGGGCTATGGTCGTCGTTTGCTCAAGACATTGCATGGTACGCAGAAACGGAGCCGGCGACCTTCGGCTGGGCAAAAAGTACATCGTTTTTTATTTCTGATTTTCTCCTAGACTGAACACATGTAATTCAGATACTGCAATGCGGATTTCACCATCTTCGCTGCCATTGTTGGCATCATTCTCCTTCGAATTGTTCTTACGTACGACATTGCTTGCCAATGGTCGAAAAATTTCCGAAAGCATATGGAACAACTCCCACCTGACATGCAGATTCCGGACACGACTCAGCTTGATGTGGCAATCCCCGGATGGCATATCAATGGTCACGGCGAGACATGTAGGACGAACTTCAACCTAAGCTACATGGAGGGGACCGGAAGAACGGTTGGTGAAGACGTTGAGACGATTTGGGCGGGTACAAATCCGTTGGCCCTGAGCATTCGGGAAGTGGGTCCAGCGGCACGTCATGACACTTTGAACGATCATTGGAATGGCTGGAACTTTCGTAAAATCGTCGGATTTCATGCGTTCTTTGAATTTCCTTTGTTTACCGTGCGCTCAATGATATTTAATATCAGGAACGTTACTTCTAAGACGTTTCAAAGAAGCCGTGGACATGAGCATCAAGCAGGCGGAGACATTTGATCAGTTGTCCGCGACGTTTTCTCCCGAAATCATTGCTAAATGGGAAGCAATAGTGGAGAATTGGAATGCTGATCCCAAGGCTCCGAACCCTTATCGGGAGCCGAAAAGTCGTAAGTCCATTTTTCTCCTTCATGTGGCATTTTCATAACTAGCATCCTTTATAGAAACGACTCTCCAGGATGTTCGCCTTCAGTTGGCGCGGGAAGAAGCGGCACAAGTCGCCATTGGCGAGCCCCAAGCTCCGCAACATGAAACCAGCATGTTGACCTTTTTAATAACAGGCTTTGAGTTGGAGGACAGCCAGTATGTTGAATTCATTACACTTTATTTTAACATTATCTAAGTTTATTTTAGATATGTTCTTCGTCGTGAAGTCGCCGAGACCAAGGGTTTAAGGAGCAGCAAACAACTCGCTGACTTACAAGAGAAGCGCATGGCATTGCTCCGCTGGATTCAAAACTGGCGTGAGGTTCAGCTTGTCTATATGCCTCATGTTGCTTCGCTGCTTTCTCGGATGGAACCCCTCATGGAAACCAGTGCACATACGACGCCATCATCCGCGTCCGTGATGTTGCCCGAAAATCTTCCACTCTTGATGCCTTCTTCCTTGCCACATCAGATCCGTACTCTTCCGTCTCTACACGAAATATGCCAATTGGAGCGCCGCCTACGTGAACCTCAAGCTGATGATGCCCTCGCTGATATTCGTCGCCAGTGCCGGGTCATACAGGGACTCTGGCAATTCAAAAAACTGAATGTTTCCGGCACCGGAAATCGGCCTAATACCCGACTTATCACACTTTACAAACGCTTCGACAACAAGACCAAGCACTTTGCCCAAAAGTACCGGATTGCCTGGCAGGCCTTGCATATCCTTGACCCAAATGGTTCATGGTCAACCCGGTTAAAGGACCTGAAGGATGTTGACATCCGCGGTCCTGGAAAGGACCTCGACGACAAATCCAACAGCCGCTATGAGCCGTCATGGATTTGGCTCATGCCACGTGTCACTGATCCTGAGACAGGATTGCACGAGGAGGAACTGAATGACTGTATGCGTGTCGAATGGGCAAAGTCGAGGGCCCGTATGATGTGATGGAAGGAGGAGTTGTTGCTTGTGCAAGAAGAGATGCGGCGGGTCCTTGTATATCACAAGTGGAAGGCTACATGGTGGCATACACGGAGTGCTTTGCGAAGTCATGATGACATAAGTATCCTGAGCGGCATCCAGGCCATGATTTGCGAGCGCATGGCCACTCAATGTGCCCGCTACTGGCTACCTTGCATGAAAGAGAAGAACATTACACCACCATGGGCAGTTGAATATGCAGCATCGGTAGACCTCCCGTCGACTGTTGTTCAACAGGATGAGGAGTTGGATGGGTTGGGTTCTACGGCAGAGGATTTTGATGAGATAGATATTGATGACGTGGATGCAGAAGATGAGGAAAACGATGTCGACGATGATTACTTGGAGGCAGGAATATAACAGAGGTTTTGGAATAGATTAGATTGGCCATTAAGGTTAGATAAGATTTCAAATATCTGAAAATGAAAAAAAGGCGCATAGACATGAAATTGCTACCAAAAGGAAATGAATTAGTTACCAAGGAGAAATGAAATATGTGCCAAGGGGGAATGAAAAATGTGGTGGGTAGAAATGAAATAGCTACCAAGGGGCAATGAAAAATGCGGTGGGTAGGAATGAAATAGCTACCAGGGGGCAATGAAAAATGTGGTGGGTAGGAATGAAATATCTACCAAGGGGGAATGAAATAGCTGCCAGGGGAATGAAAAATGCGGTGGGTAGGAATGAAATAGCTACCAAGGGGGAATGAAACAGCTGCCAGGGGGGAATGAAATAGCTACCAGGGGGGGCAATGAAAAATGCGGTGGGTAGGAATGAAATAGCTACCCAGGGGGAATGAGATAGCTACCAAGAGAAATAGATACCAAGGGGGAATGAAATAGCCTAGGCATCTCATATCATATACAACTTGGCAGGATACAGATTCCTGTGCAGGCAAATGCCTAGGGTTTATGATATAAGTGGTAGGTACCACTCATTCTCATGCTCTGAACAGATGTTCTTGAGGTCGCCTCCCGCCCCTCATCTTTGGAGGATCGCCTTAACCAGCTTATGACCCACTTTGAGTCTCAAATGGACCACCTGGATCACATCGATGAACAGACTCATCACAGTCTCCCTCTCGTCCCTATCCCCAAGTTCTCCCAGTCATCCTCCACTGTATCTTCCGATCTGACCCTCATCGAATCTCTACTGGACACTACCCCGGGTCACCTCAATCTAATCCCGAGCTCTCACTACAAGACAAGGCGCTGGAGGTACTTCAGCGGCTGGTTCGCAACCCAAATGCGCAATGGGCAAGCGAGACGCAGCGGCATGGAGTCATGGCAGTTCTAGAGCTCAAGCGAGATGTGCTCGCCGTCATGGCCACTGGTTCAGGCAAAACCATGCTTGCTATCATCCCACCGCTCATGGAACCAGATTACACCACCGTTATCGTCCTCCCGTTCCGCTTGCTGATGGCCGATATGAAGCGTCGGCTTGACGGCATGGACGTCCCATATGAAGCGTACAACGGAAACCCTCTTAAAGGTCAAGCCAATATCGTTTTGGTCTCAGCCGATTCTGTCCAAGTTGATTCCTGGAAGGAGCACATCAACCTCCTCAACCAAAAGCGAAGGGTTGTACGACAAGTTTTCGATGAGGTTCATGAGCCGCTCGTCGCGCAGAGCTACCGCGACACATTGCATAACGTCTACCGGATGCGAGACATACTCAAGGCGCAGTTGGTCGGCCTCACCGCTACACTCAATGAATCCCAGGAGAAAATTCTGTTCCAAATGTACATATTTGGTCATGACACACTTGTCCTCCGCACCGGCTCCAACAGACCTGAGCTCAAGTTTGTCTGGCCTTCCCCTGTTCCCCGGTTCAATCTTGTCGCAGCCGTCAAAGAGGTCATTGAGCGACACCCTAAAGTCAAGCCTGAGGACCGCGCCCTTATTTTCGTTCCCAGGCTGCACGACGGACACACAATCTCCTCTTCCCTCGGCGTTGACTTTTACCATGGGGACCTGGATGACAAGGAATGCTCGAACATCCATTCGGAATGGCTCATGGGCAAAAAATATGCCATGGTCTGCACTTCAGCGTTTGGATCCGGGAATGATTACGCACACACCCGTCTCATCATCCACGCCGGAAATCCCCATGAGATGACTGGATATGCGCAGGAAGTTGGTCGTGCAGGCAGAGACAAGCGGCCTGCCACATGCCATCTCATCTCCTTTCCAGCATATTCCCCAGATCTGCAGGGCGAACCCGATCTTGGAGGAAAAGAAGCCATGTACAACGCCATTTTCCGAGTTCCATCTTGCATCCGTTACAAGATTACGAGCCATTTCGATCGGACAGGAACCCACTGCTCCCAAGGTTTTTCCAATCAGCACTGTTCATTCTGCGAAAACCTCCTGGCCTCACCTTCCAGGTACGTCCGTATTTTACTCCATTCACCCGTTTCTCACTCTTCTTTTGCAGTGCCAAACGTGGTCCCCTGGATGCCTTCCAGGAACAGACAGAAAGTGCAAAGAAGAGGAAGGTGAACGACGAAGTCTCAGAGCTTTCGTATGTCACGATGTTCCAACAGCAGCTGGACTGATTCTCCGGCACATGTACTTTCTGCATGACGCAGGGTGTCGACTGCCAGTCTCACGATATTGTCCGAGAATGTGGTTCCCTTATGGCCGGTCCAGGAGCATCTCAATTTCGACAGTTTAGATCGGCTCTTCGGTATGACTCCAAGAAAGGATTGAGGCGCATATGCTTCTTTTGTCATGTACCCCAAGGTGACAGCGACAGATTGCATCCACAGTTCGGGAAAAAGGACTGCTGTCGGTATCCTGACCTCATCGCACCTTTGGTATTCGGCATATTTCTCGACCCAGCCATTCGTCCACACATGGAGGCACACATCGGTCAGACCTTTGAAAACATGAACACTTTCATCGATTGGTTGAACAGCTCTCCCATCCCCGGACACAAAAGCCATTTGACTGCTGTGTTCCTCTGGTATGCCACCATCCATACGCACTTCACCCCTTAGCATTAGTTTTTTTGTCGATGGATATACCACATTTCCCGTTCTTTTTCTCGCTTTAGTGGTATTTGATCGGACCCATCGTTCTACTACGGGATGTCACACTCCATATCCAATTCCACCGACCTGCGTGCATTAGAATCCCCGTATGGTTGTTAACAATGTTGTTCTTTACCGATTCATCAATATACCTCTTACATTCCAGGTTGGAGTTTCCCATATATAAACAAACCGTACTTTATAAGTCTTGCATTCCTCCCCCCCGATGACTCTCTGCTCCATCGTCCAAGCGTTCAACGATCCGAAAACCAGGAAATTCTCGCACAAGGTCTTTTCTATTCCACTCTCCAGCACAACCACTGCTGAAATCTCCAAGCGTGAACCCCGCCATTTCAAAACTCCATATTTGCTCAGCGACCTGGTCGACAGACCCTTTGAAGAAAAGCTAGGGTTTATGATCAAAGCCGAGGTGGCGGTGATCGGTTGGGGCTTCATGTTCGTTACGCCCCAAGGTGTTTGAGGCCCTCCCGTGGTAGACCAGTCCCTGTCTACAAATGCACACCGATGAAGCGGCCTTGAACAAGTCATACGAAAGCGGCACAGAAAGATAGGACACAGTATAGAATTTGCTGTCAATATCTTCATCCGTCCACCCTTTATCGACAGATCTACAGTCGAATTGGATCCCGACTCGAAACAATTCCCAGTCGCACGGTTCCTTGCGCACCCCAAAGCATATATGGTTCTTGCGAATGGACATCGTCAGATCCGCTGCATCAAGCAGATCGCTGCCGCACAGCCCACGGGCGATGATCAATCTGTTCTATGGCTCGCAAAGTTCTACGACCTCGGTGAGAACCAGCATGTCACACAATCTTATATGGGGCTGACCCTGCTCAGAATATCTTAACCAGCATCCGTTCTCAACCGAGCTCAAATTTGCAATTATGGAGGACTAGTTAGTAGTATAGGTGTCTAATTGACCCCGTCTCTAAGAGCATGTTCATGAGCTTGTTATCCTCCACTACATGCCCCTTCTTGAGTGATTCCAGAACCTCTCGTAAGTATCGCACCATTCTGACGGTGATAGGAGTCAAATGCTCCAGTTCAGCTGTTATCTGTACGTTTTATTTCATATGTAAAAACACTTGAAAGAATTCAGAAATCAATTACGGGCCTTTGAGCAATCCAACGACAGTATCTCTTCAACTCCAGCCAGTTTCTGTCCCCCAGTCACCCACCATGCGTTGCTGTACGAGGAAAGTTCTTTTGTGACCTCAGTGGGGTGCAAATCTGGGGACGTTTTCCTTCGGCTCTTGTCTCCTTCAAGAGCAACCCACCGGTAAAACCTAGGGATGTTGAACCTCCAACCTGCCAACCAGAATTGGCCAATCATCTCTAAACTGTTCCACTTCACATAGTCAGATGATTTGCTGTAACAGGAAGTGGGGGAAAACACGTACGATTTCCTCTTTCATCGACCTTGACCAATCCTGTGTCTTAGGGTTCGCTCTGAGCGCGGCCCTCGCTCGAGAGGCAAGCATGAACACCACCGCCTGTGCTTTCGTACCGGTTTCGAGAGTGATCGCAGTGCTTAGCGAAGCTTCCAAAAAAAAAAAAACTTCTAGCGCCTCTACACGAAGCTCTGTCTCCTCCAGTGCGAGTGCAAAGATGTCCATATCGTGGCCCAAGGACAATTCCCCCACCAATGTGTTTAGTGTTAACGTGGCGCGCTTGAGTATATCGTAGAAGCGTGAATACCTCCACGTGAAAGTGGATGTTGTTTGCTTGCGGTACACCGATACAGCTCGACTCCATTGGTCGTCCCCAAAAGGTTTGTCGATTTGAATTATCCACCATGGGTTAACATACACTTCCAAAGAACGAGAAGGATTTTTGTAGGACGTCTGTAGATCGAATGCCCCCAGATGTACCGACCTCTTGTCTTTATCCTGCCCAAAATGGAAAGCAACGCAAAGGTCAGCGTAAAATTGGCTATACTCGATATTCCATCCAATCAGGTGGGAATAACCTAGGACTCTGGCAGCCAATCGCTTCAGGGAAAGTCAGGTCCTGCGTTTGGTCCAATTCTCGTCACTCACAGTTTCCGCTTCAAGGTGTTTTGCAAAATACTTATAGAGTCTTTCGTCTCGTCTTCGGAAGGCTTTCCAAACGTGAAGAGCCACTCGCGCTCGAGATACAAGGATATCGATGCGCTCCTGTGCTTCCCCCGCTTCTTGCATTCTGAAGAAAAGCATGGTGCTGGCAGAGTATATGTTTCAATAGTAATTAAATTGCCATGACTGAATAACCACCAAGATTGCTTTGTACTTAATCCCACTTGATTCGCTCGAGCGCTGTTCTTTAGAATCTTTAGACCATCGTGACGGACGCTGCTTTTTAAATTTACCATCGTGACAGTCACGGTTTTTATATTTCGAATGTACCTTCCGTGACAACATTTGAACTTTATTTTCAGGCTGCGCCACAAATATCTAATTCGACTTGGCTTTACCTTCGTGACAGTCACGATTCATGTGTACTTACCTTCGTGACAAGATCAGAACTTTGATACCATCGTCACTTATTGTTTCTGCGCTAGTTCAACAATACCACTCTGCCCTGCCTCACCTCCCATGCGTCCATCGCAAACGTGTACTCCAAATAATGGTAGGGCTCCCACGTCGAATCATTCCAGTTATACCCTTCCCATTGAACTAGGTACTGATGTCCCCTTGTTGGATGTTTGCGATAGGCTAGTATTCGGCTTATGAAGTAGGTACCTGCAGGAGGCACCTTTGGCACGTTCTCGTTTCGGATTGGGGCTAACATGAATCGTCTGGCGGATTGTCTGGAGTGGCGAATGCGGTCCATGTAATAATCGGGTGTATGTCTCATATAGATACGCCCAGGGGGGGTGACCAACTGCGGCAATCGTTAACATTCATTTAGGCATGTTCAGCAACATAACACTTACCAGGACCATGATGGGTAATGAGAGATATGGGCAGATCATACAATTTTTCGTCTTTTAAAGCACATCATACCGTTACATGTCACACCAAGTCTCCCATGTTGTCTTCCATAAATACCATCGATTCCAGTGTTGGCGCAGTTAATCTCTCAAGATATGCCACTTCAATTGACCAGCGAGCTCGAAGCAAACCTTCTCCTTCAGATCATGCAAGAAGGGATGTTCCTAGCCTACGGTCACTTCTTCAGAAAGATCACCACTGCAGAGGAAGAACACGTGTGGTTGTCCCACATCGCTCAAGGGATTGTACGTCCTCCGACACATCATCTCATCAGTGCGAATTGATCATAGTATGACTCCCCAGGCATTTCAGAACGAGGTCATTTCCACTATCCATTTTTCCCAGTGGCTCTTCACTCTGGAACCCGTCTCCTATGCGATAAGGGGCCATCTCATGCTTTGCATTCGACGGGATGTGAAACCGAAACCACTCCCCAACTGGGATATCGACCTTTCCGCCTACTTTTGTCGCACAAAAGGAGCCCTTGAATATAAGCGGCGCCACTTCAAACCTTGGTGGTACGGAAAGTCATCCAAGGCCTCAATGTTGACATTCAATGCACAAGAGATGATGCTATTGTATACAAGCACGGTTGGTCTCTATCCAATGACGTTTGATTTTAAGCTGACCTCACTACCAAGACTCCATCTCCCACTGTTTTATTTGATCCAGAACGGGCTGTTGACGCTCAGATCCAGTGGCTGAAATCCAAGTTACCTACACAAGTTGACGTGGATCGATCTTACGATGTACTTTCGGCCCTTGAAGCATTGAAAGATCAGTTCCATAGCAATATCCACACCTGTGTCCTCAAAGGATCCGGCGTTGCCAGGACGGACGAGCAAGCCTATTCGTTGGATTGACCTTCGTGATTAAGTCACAGGTGATGCGGGAGTAAATTACTTACCTTTGTGACCCGCTCACGTTCATTAGTACATGTAATTTGCTTCACCTGCCAATGGCGCCAAACTGCCATTTCGCGATCTTGGTCAGCATTTGAAATTGACATCTATCCGTTCTCCGCTGTGTACCCCTAAAGGGTTTGCACCCCCTCACAAATTTCTTGTATCCCAAATGCCTGTCGCAAATGCCCTTTCCCTTCTCGTCGCTCTCAAAGACCGAGCTTTATCATTCGAGTATTGGAAAGGCGATCCCATCACCTCGTTAGCATTGGCCCAAGAACTTTCCCACAGCACCTCATTCTCTGACGGCATGACACTGATTTCTAGGGCTCTGGGGACTTCTCTGATACTTTCTAAGACTTCCAAATACTGTTACGAGCACTGATCACTGTCTGAGTCTGATCATTTGGGACTTCGATCAATTTCTTGGTGCCAAATCACTTTCAGCGAAGATAATCTTTTCACTTGGTCGTTGCTCGGACTGGGGCTCTACCCAATCGTACAACAAAAGCAAGAGAGAGATTACTTGTCGTTTATTTTACAAAACTCGAAACTATATACTGTACAAATGTTTGGTGCGATCTTTACAATAAAATACAAACCCTCAAGTCTAAATTGTCTCCAAATAAATATTGGAATCCTTTGCCGGAATCCCAAGGACACACCTGATCTGTTTCTGAGTCCAGAGTGCCTCGAGGTATTTCCGTTTTCATATATTCGCCTTGTCTAAGATGCGGCATCAAAGACGTGTATGTTATTTTGCCGTGTTCCTGGCCTTGGTGGTCCTGCCAGTCCACCGCGCAAGCTAGTCTGCCTTCTACACGTTGTGTTCTTATTGTTTCGTACATGTGTTTCCCTTGCCTTAAACGGGCAAATTAGTAGCTTTGATCTTCGCTTCCCAGATGCGTCTTATCATATCTCGTGGGATACCATCTCTTATCTTCTGAATTGATGGCTGATCCAGGACGCATCAGAGATCCTAGATCCACGTCAATCGCATCAATCTGGTTGCCTTTCTTAGACGACAGCTGCCATCTTCGACGCGCGCGCCCTCGATGGTATGTTATCTTCGATGGACGCTAGCTAGTATCGCATCTTAGATAGTTGCCTTGTCCATAGTTCTCGTTTCTAAGAATATAATCACCGTGTTTTTAAGTCATTGACTCCAGCATTTCTTGGATCTCCACTGCACCCTTGGTATATAGCGCTTCCTAAGATTCTAATCCAGTAGGGATGAACCGTAGATGAACTTCAGTGTCAAGAACTGGGTACTGGGATGCCTCCGAGTTTACTGACTAGGTCGTAATGAACGAACCATTCGTACAGTTGCTGCCGTCACATCCACTTGTAGTGAACTGTCTTGTCAAGAAGTCTCAGTCACTCTAAGCTAGCTGATCGGGTCTCATCACTAACTTCTGATAATATTTCCCTAATGTGCTGTCTTTATTTCAGGTGGAGAATCGCAAGATAATGCATTTTCAGGCCCGGTTCCTTAACCGGTCTATCAGCATGGGCATCTCCCAACCATAAAGCCTATGTTGCATTCACGGTGCACTTCGAGCATGAAGGGGCGCCCATCTCCATGCTCCTTGATCTCGTTGAGGTTGCCAAGTCCCACTCTGGTGAGAATCTCGCAGCAGCGTTTGCTGAAGTTCTTGAAGAGTTTGGGATTAGTGATAAAGTACGAGCTAGATTGTAATAATTGAAGCAATACATACCTTTCCCCAGATACTGGGTATCACAGCTAAAGTCGAAGGGAGGGAAGGTTCTTGACGATGCCGCATGAGAGCTAGCTGCTTTTTTGATGACCTTGAAGATGATGACGTGGCATTGAATAGCGGAGGCGACCAGGATGGTAGTGAGGAGGAGAAGGACATGGATGATGATGTAGTTGAGGATGATGAGGATGGGCTGGTGGATGAGCGAGATGGACTGTCAGATGAAGAGTTGGCAACCCTCGAGAAGAGTGTGAAACTCGTTCGACTTGTGTTGACAAAGGCAAGTCAATTCAAACTCCTCTTGAACGTGATAAAAGAATACTTACCTTTCACACAGCTTCGAGGTATTACTTTGGCCATCAAGAATTCCTCGACTATCATCCTCCCTCGATGGTATGAGGTTCTTAAGTCCCTCTTGCTTGCACCGTGCATGATGCCGCGTGACATAGCTACTCACTGGAATTTGACCTACGACATGCTTGAGTTCGCCAATGAATATCATGCTGCACTCAACGTCATGACCGCTGACCACGACATGAACCTCCGCAAGTTCGAGTTGAGTAAGAAGGAATGGACTATGGCCACTGAGTTATGTGATGTCTTACCAGTACGCCTCTCTTTTTATTCATCTTTGGTAACAAACTAACTTACTTTAACATTAGATTTTCAAGCACGGCACCCTTTTTTTTTCATGTGATACACCCAACATCAGCACCGTAATTCCGGCCATGGACCACATCGATGAATACTTGGCAACAGCGTCTCGGGATGTCAAGTACTCGGGGGCCATCCATGCTGCCCTCACTCTCAGAAAGAAAACTCTCAACCGCTATTATGACAAGACAGACCACTCTGAGGTTTACAGGATTGCAATGGGTAAGTTACTTTTTGTTCTTTTTATTTCATTTTTCTTCCACTCTTTCCTGCAGTTCTCCACCCTCGTCACAAACTACACTATTTCAAGACAGCTGGATGGGAGGAAGGTTGGATTGAAACTGCATGGGACATTGTCTGTGCCGAGTTCGATCAGACGTATGCATTTATGGATGTCGACGCCAATGGCCCCGACTCTGAGGCGCCTCGAACCGCAGTGTGTATTTTTTTGATGTACCTCGAAATGTCTCACTAAATTTTCCTTCAGCATTCATCGTCCTCTTTTGAAAACATCTTCAACGAGTTGCCAGCACTCTCTGCACCCCCCAAATCCGATCTTTGTGATGAGTTGGACCGTTATCTCAGCACTGACCCCGAGCATGTCACTGATGCTCTTGCTTGGTGGTACGAGAGGCGGGCTGTGTATCCTCGCCTCCATCGTATGGTGTTAGATTACTTGACCATTCCGGGTGAGTTCTATTTATTTCAATATATGTTCCCCTCATCGATAACTTATATTCTCAACTAGCTACATGTCGAGCGAGTGTTTAGTCAAGGCCGCCTCCTTCTCTCCCACATTCGCAGCTGCCTTTCTGTGCAATCGATGCATGCATTGATGTGCTTAGGCGTTTGGAGTCTCCTCGGTTTTGTGAAGGACTCAGATGTGAAAGCCGTGGTTATTTTACCTGAGTTGCGTGCAGATGAGGATGAGGGTGAGCTCGAGATAAACTGGGATAAGATTCTGTAGGTAGTATGAATGTATCTCGCCACTTGTTGGCCCTTTCCCATCGAACCCATATGGGTTTTCGGACCCTTAGAACCTGCAAAAACCCCTACCCTAACACGCAAAAACCCCTACCCCTTGCTGTGGGTACGGGTTTGGTCAGGTAGGGGTCCGGGTAGCCCCAGAATACCCCAGGGTTACCCGCAATAATCCCTAATCATTGTGCTCATCGTTGTACGGCCAATGTTTACACCCTCCTGCCCTATCCAGGATCCCCCCTGCACTTCCCGCCCTCTCTACCCGGCATCTACGGCATCTGGGACACCCTAATCCACTCCTATCAACATTCTCTACCCTTTTCCCAGTCCCCCACGGCAAATGACTGAAATTTGGGTGGGTGGGCAATCCCCGGTGTGGATATATGCACCCTACTGGGCAACTGCCCTTATATCATGTATAAGGGTAGCATATACAGGTGTGGCGACCACGACGAACGACAACGGTGAATACAAACGACTTGGTGAATGTGAACAACTCGGCGAACA
The DNA here is from genome assembly GCA_000827355.1 of Hebeloma cylindrosporum. Lineage (NCBI taxonomy): Eukaryota > Fungi > Basidiomycota > Agaricomycetes > Agaricales > Hymenogastraceae > Hebeloma > Hebeloma cylindrosporum. The sequence continues at coordinate 26,739 of KN831827.1, read as the reverse complement.
CGAATGACTCGGCGAACATGAACGACTCAATGAATGACAATGTGACGGTGATGAATGGAGGGATTACCACCAGTTTCAGTGTGAAACCCAAGGCAGTTGGGATAGGATAATCGAGCAGAGCCGGCTGGCTCTGCTCCCTTTGTTTTCTTTTTAAATCTTGGAAAAATACATTTGTTTTACTAGAATCTATGTGTTATCCAAGGTTAGAATCAGGATACACTTCTATGAAAATGTGAGCCCAAGAGCCCAGGAGTGCTTGCCTAATTAGGAAAGCGTCATCCAAACACATCCCCTGCCATCCATCCATTCCTGCATCCCTATGCACATAGAAAATAATAGATTGCACGTAAATACATCCTATCTATCTGAATACACTTTTTTTCCATCAGAAACCGAGCCCAGCGAGCCCCAGCAGCAATTGTGAGCCTGGGAGGCCCAATCTGGAAGTACCTTCCCAATGGGGAAGTCATCATCCAGAATCATCCTCTCCCATCCACCCATTATCGTACCCCCAGACGCGTAAAAAGCAGTTTATTGCATGTAATTAGGTTGTATATAGCTATATACCTTTTTTTTCTATAAGAATCGGAGCCCAGCACCAAAGGCACGTGTGCCCAACTGGCACCGCTTGCCTAATTGGGAAGGGTCAGACTTCTGAGTCCCATTGTCGAGCTCTCTAGCGCTCGCACATTCTCCCCCTTGCACGCCAAAACATCCCAGATGGGTATATTAAATCTATATCAACCTGTAGCTGCCCTAATTTTCTCCCCCAATGCCCCCAACAGCGAGCGCAACCACCCGCCAGCCACACCTGCCATTGTTTACATCTATTGACTAGTGCCCCGCCCCCTGCCCCAGCAGCCCCACCCTCTTATCCAGCACCCTCGGCAAGACAACCAATCTACCCGCCCAACCTAAGGACCCTATTTATGATCCCAAACAGCCCCGGCAACCCTGGCTGGGTCCTTTTTTTTGGCTGGTGGGCGATACCCGGTGTGGATTTATGAAGTCCATTGGGCAAGTCCCGGGTATTGATATATCAGGGTGACATCTACAGGTGTAATGGGGCCCATCGAATGCGGACGAAACCAGGACAAAGCGAAGAAACTGAAGAAGGGCAAAGTGGGTGATGATGATGACCATAATGACAATAAGGAAGATGACAGAAAGAAGAGTAAGGGACAGAAGGGCAAAGGAAATGGGGGCGGGAGGACGAAAAAGCCCAAGTATATACCCCCCAAATTCTGTGGGTCCCGCGCTGATGGATTGACAGTGATCGACAGGAAAACCAGTGCCATGAGGGCTGCTGAGGATGCCCGGGAGGAGGATCCCGGTGATTTGAAGAGGTACGCCCCCTCCCCTCTTTTTTTGAAAAACCCACCGTCTGATTAAAAAAAGGACGGAACATATGCTCGTGGAGAGCAGCATTTCTGTCGCTCCCCTCGAGCGCCCATGTGCTCCTGATGTGAAGCACATGCCACCACCCTCCACCAATGTTCGCAGCCACGTCTGGCGCATGGAACTCCTCCCAGCCATAGTCGAAAAAAGTGCCGGTGACAATGCCGATGAAGAAACCGATGAGGACACTCCCGAAAGCGAAGAGAAGGAGGATGAAGATGATGACAATGACAAACACAAACACGACAATGATGACGATAAAGACGAGGATGGTGAAGACGAGAATGGTGAAGATCAGGATGGCGAAAAAAATGAGGATAGTGAAAACAACAACAACGATGACAATGAGACCGTGGCTGGGGCCAGGAAAGCGACCCGCACGAAGGACGATGCTGAACACAGTGACGACAATGAGGGCTGCAATGCCCACCTCAGCGAGGATGCCCCCACCAACAACGAAGGCGCTGAGGGAGTCGATAACAACAATGCCCAAGCAGGTGACACTGCAAACAGTGGGCTGCAGCACACACATTAGCATAGATGCCCCCACCACCAACACCACGACTCCCAATCGCATTGGGGCCCCCTCTGTCAATGCTATCCTGGCCCCCTCTCGACGAGACAGTGCAATCCCCACTGCTGCCTCTGTTAATCCCACCCTGGCCCCCTCTCGACGAGGCAGCGTGGTCCCCACCGCTGCCTCTGCTGATCCCATCCTGATGCGTCAGTGCACTATCACAGCCAAGACCCCCAGACAAGGCAGCGTGGCCCCTACCGCTGCCTCTGTCCATCCCACACTGACACGTCAGCCCAGCACTGTCATCAACACCCCCAGCCAAGCCCCCAGACAAGGCAGTGTGGTCCCCACCACTGCCTCTGTCACTTCTATCCCCAATGCAGCCCCTACCTCCATTGGAGAAGACAGTGTGGAACCTAACACTGATCTTGCACCTATCAGAGAAGGTTTTTCTTCTTTTTTCTTTTTCTTTCTCATATTTACATTTACCTTAGTACCTTGTACCCCGTCCACGGGACCACTCCCTGATGATGGTATAATAAATTCTTTTGATTTTCTGTTTTGTTTTAATTTTTTGGTTAGATTGTGAAATGGGAAGCCCAGTGTCCTTGCAGGGCACGTCTCGTACTACAGGAGGTATTCTCCATGGCAATGCCTATGGCAACAAACTTAATCATGCTGACTTTGAGCGTGATAACGACAATCCATTTATGCTAATTAAATCCAAGCAGACCGTCAAAATCTTCATTTATGTTGAATATAGTGATGTGTTGGCAATGAATCACATTCCAGATTTCGATTTTCAGGTTCCAATCACGGTTTTTTTCTTGAACGATGTCTCTCCTTTTATGCAGCAATTGTTGAAGAAGGCAGTTCAGTATCACGATTCTATTTCACGTAAGTTGTCTGACTGCTATTCATCTATCTGTATCTCTTCCTTTTCACAGGCAGGACCTTCATTTTCTATCAAGGATCATACCTCATCTGATGGAGGATCACATTTCCATTCACATCCTGAATCTCCTGTTGAGTCTGACTCTGAGTCGGTGAAACCAAAGGAGCATCATCTCAATCAGAGCCACTTGAGATGCCTTTCTAGGAATCAGGTCGAATTGGACCTTGAGCTTTGCCAGAATATTGAGAAGCCTACACTACAGCTCTTGTATCAACGGTATTGCACTGTTAACAATATCCATTGTGAAGTTGATCAAAAGGTCAAGGACTGAACTTGGAAAGGTTCTTCTATCACCAAGACTGAAATCATCAATTTATTTGTGGCTAAAACTACTTGGCATACTCTCTATCGTACTCAAATGCCAGCTTCTGAAAAATTCAACAACATGTGTGCTTGGCTCACTGATGCAGAAGATGCGCCCTCTGATATAGATCTTTGGGGTATTGCAAAAGACCATTATACATTGAAGGATTTGGATCTCTGGTTGAAGGAAAAGGCAGGAAAGAAAGGGAAGTGAGATAAGAAAGTGATGAAGGGAAAGGCGAAGGCAGATATTGGTGATGGGACTGGAAAAGGAAAGGAGAAGGAGAAGAATCAAGCGGAATGAAGCCACAAGAAGAAACCCAAGACTAGTGTTTGGAAGTTAGGTTAGTTAACTGCAAAATAACCGAGACCTAACTGGACCTTAACCGCAAATAACCGGACCGCGGTTAGTGGTTAATGGTTTTTGAGATTTTTCTAACCGGTTATTTTGCGGTTAACTAACCGTAAAAAACCGGTTACAAGCGGTTATAACTGCCCCTATTGCACACCTTCAAAATGCACCCCAAAACATCCGAAACGGTTAAAATCTGGCTGAGATATTGTCAAATCTCTCAATTGCTAGCCAAAAGGGTAGAGTTTCAGGAATATTATCATAACTATGTCGATTCTTCACCGAATTTAGTGTTCTTGGGCTCTATTTAAAGCTATGATACGTGGCAATAATATTTATTGAGCGAGATATGTGCGGTTTTGACCGGTTATGACCGGTTTTTCATTCTTTCGGTCTTAACCAGTTAGGACTGCAACTAACCGGTTTTTGTCGGTTATTCGCAGTCCGGTTAGGTTATTTTAGGTTTGGAACAAAGGCCTAATCGGTATCGGTCTCGGTTAGAGTCCCCAGGTACCCAATAACTGGACCTAACCGGACTTTTAAACACTACCCAAGACTGGGTAAGTAGTAGCTTCTGATAAAATGAAGATTTTTTTGTGTACTTGTATTCAACAATATCCGAAATGTAATTGTTTGCTCTTTTTAGTGGTTCTAAGACTGTGAACAGATCTCAACTATTCCTTGGATTTTTTATGCTTTTACAGATAATTGGCTCTATGCCATGGTTCAGTCACTTCAGGCAACCACCTACCCCCCCAACCTTAGGGTGAATGCTTCCCCTTGAAAGACTGCCCTAAAGGGGGTGAAATTCCAGGGGGTCCTCCTCCTCCAGAGAGGAACTTCCATTTTTAGGGCTTTTGCAGGGCTGGAACTTCCAAAATATCTGTGTGAATTCCCAAAATTAGCCTTGGGAGTTCTACATAACCAGTGGAAACTTCCTTTTATCCACTGGAAGTTCCTTTGGTTTCCTTGAAGCTTCCAAAATAATATGAACTTCCACTTGGACTCCCTTGCAGCTCTATGAAGTTCCCCACTTATATTGGAAGCTTCCCTCTATATTTTTTGCTTGAGGGACTTCCATACCTTGGAAGTCCATCTCAATTGTTTGGAAGCTTCCAGGTAGCCAGCTTCCATTATTATTATTTATTATTTATACTTGTAATTGTGGCACAAATAAGGGTAATAATAAGTCATAATTTAACTTAACAACTCAAGTTGTCTCAGTTCATGCAAGTTTATTGCGAGTAAGTAGAGTTAGCTCAGTTCGTACAAGCAACATAGTGTAATACTTCAATAGTAATATTTTCACAAGTACATATGAGATGAAAATGGTTAACAACACTTCGCAATGATGCATAAACATATATATTCTGTAGAGCTAATACTGTGTAGCTAGCAAGATTGCTATCTAATTATTCTCATCATCCAAAAGCTCGTCATCCAATGGCTCATAGTCATCAGTAGGTGGGGGATTGTGGGGATGCATGCTGTAGTTAGAATAATATGGGTGAGGGTGATGATACATAGGATTATCGTAATAGTTTCCGAAGGGTGGATGAGGCATTTGATACGGGAAAGGTACCTGCGAAGGTGCATGTGATGGGCTGGGGTGCAAGTACCTCGGTTGGGGTTGCTGCGATCTGCTTACAACTCACGGTATCAGCCTTCCTGGATGTTCCTCCAGTTCAGTTTCATCAAAGTCTGCCCACTTTCGCTTTCATGGTGGAACTGGGTGGGAAGGTCGAGTGGAGTGAGGAATATTGGGCGGTTGTTGGCGAGGTCGAGTGGAGTGTGGAACAGTAGGCGGTTGGCGATTTACAGAACGTCGTGAGTCTACGTCTTGAGTGATGCAGAGGCGCTTCGTTGGTCTTTGATGATCATCACTTCTCGGATGCTCTGGCTCAGCATCACGCATGTGCTGCACAGAGAGGTTATGGGGTTCGGGCTCCCTTTGCTCTCGCTCAACGTTGCGCATGCGTTGCACAGAGATGTTGCGGGATTCGGGCTCCTGCTGCTCTGGCTCAACGTTGGCCGAGCGTTGCGCAGAGACGTTGCAGGCTTGCGGTTCATCTTCGGATCCAGAAGGGGTTGGCGATGGTTCACGACGTGAAGGGCAGCCGCCAGACCGGGTAACTGGAGCCTCTTCAGACTCGGATTCGCCGTCTTCATTTCCTTCATTGTTCGACGCTTGCGACTTCTTTCCCCCCATCTGCTGTTTGTACCTCTTCGAATGTTTGACCTGAAGCAGGACTTTGCCATCGCTATCGATTACGAGTGGCATGTTGCTCTGATCTTCCAGGGATCGAGAGCATTCGTCTGAAACTATCGTTAGGCGAAGAATAAGAGAAACACAGAAATAGACGTACCATCACTCCATGAAATGATATGAATCACGGAATCCCATTCGGCGTCATCTGGGCATTTCATGGCTTTCTGTCGAGCTGCCACTGCTTGATCAACTTCCTTTCCGGTGAGCTGCTTCAGTTTGAATGAGGGATCGCCAGGACACCGTCTTCCCGGGAATCAGTTAACTCTGCTCGAAGGCTTGATTGGCCCAGGTGGTCCATTGCATACGAATTGCATTGCCGTTCGCCAAGCCAGGTGTCTGTGACCCCATGATTTTTACTAGATAGTGCTCGTTAGCGTATATCAATTAATATGTAACTTTAGAATCTCACCTAGATCCATACATTGGTATTCTGCGAAGATTCGGGAATGATAATCCCGTTTCCCCTCATTAGGCTTGCGAATTGCAGGCTGGTACTGGATTTGTTCGACCTTGTCCATCTCCAAGCTCCTGTTGAATCACATTAGAAATAAGGAAACACATCACAGAATTGACAACCTACCGGAACATCGTCACATAGTCTATGGTTTGTTGGGTAATCGTCGCCGCCTTCTTCATTCTAAGTTCTTTGTATGGAGGTGCCCCTCCCCAAGCTACACTGGAGTTGGTACCGTTGGGGTTTCCCATTGTATCAATAAGATACCCGAACAGAATGAGGCCCGACTCTTGATAAATTTTGACCGACTATAAGAAGTATATTAGTTAGCACATCGTCGACCGAGAGAAACCGAGAGAAAGAGTGGAAGACATACCATGTTCGTAACCAGCTTTGCATAATGACCGATCGTGATATCGAATTTCCCAGATTTCTTGGTCTCACGGACCTTAGCTTGGAGGCGCTCTCGGTACCATTCCATCTGCGGACGAAAGAGCTCAGTAATTGTGTCAGGATCAGTACTTTGATCCCCAAGAGATTCAATTTTTGCGCAATATTCCGCCACGATGACCTTCGTCCATTCACTACCCGGCACTGTAAAAAATAGTAAGTCAAAGATAATTACAACTTCAATTGGAAAATACACGCACTATCTTTGGGTCTCTTCTTTTCTCCACATGAGGCATACCATGACTGATATGCATTCCATGGAGCCAGGGTACGAGGCGTCGCATTTTCGTTGCCTACAAGTCAGAAAATAGCCTTGGGAGGCTTTCCGCAAGAATGGGCAAGATCCTCCATGGCAGTGACATACTCTCTATGCAGCCTGTATGCCTGGTCCTTGACTGACTCCGGGATGGGCCCAGATCGGTGCTGAAAATCTTCTCCCTCATCGTCGGCATCCTCAGCCTCCTCGCGACCTGCATACTCTTCGCCATCCTCAGCCTCCTCGCGACCTTCATACTCTTCGCCATCAAATTCGTTCTCATCCTCCTGTTGCCAAACTCCCTGTCCCTTCTGACCCTTCAGTTGGTGGCCCATCTCCTGAATATATTCATTCTCTGCCTGGAGATCGTCTTCCTCAAGTTCTTCAGCCGTTGGTGAGTGAGGCCTATCATACTCTCTGCGATGCTGACGTTTCGCCTCCTTGGCACGCTCGCTTTCTGAGAAATCGAATCCAGAATATCCGTCTTCCTCTACGTCAGTGTTCCCTCTGGTACTTGGAGCCAGAGGCTCCGATCATCAGGAAAATGCATTTTGATCCTGACTAAACTTGGATAAACAATGCAATATCAAAGCTCCCACGTCACACCCAGGATACTTTGAGAAGCTTTGGGATGCTTTGGCACACTTTGAATATCTTTTACCTGCTTTGATATAGCTTTGGTTCTAAAATCTCAGTGGACTCAACATGTGGAGAATGCCATGACTCATCTTGAAGCTGTATATCTTTGCTTTCAGTTTTATTTTTTATCGTAATAATGTGGCCAGTATTCGCATTGCATGTATTTGCAGTTTTTGGGTTTTGGTGCAGGTGGGGTAGTAGAATAAATCATCTTGTTCCTCTATATATTCTGGGCTATTCATATTATTCTCAGACTCTGAAACATTGTGATTATATTCCTTGGTATTATGTGTCTAGTCATTGTGCAAGACGATAAGAGGAATGACTAATGATCTGTCCCTGAGTTGCACTTTCCCATGGACAACTTGTCCATGTTTTCCCACGGAGAGGATGCGAAATCAACAACACGTCTTGAAATCAGGTGATATTCTAAATCATGTGATCTTTGAGTTCAACATTTCGTTTCCAAGTTCCACAACTCTCTGTTCTACCACTACCACTGCCACTGCACCATTACTACATGACCTTCGTCTACTCTACAATAAGCATTGTATATAATTGTCTAGTAAGTCAAGTCAACAACAGCTTCAACCTCTCCTCTCATTCAGCTGACCACAAAGCCATAGAACATCTGTGACGTGTCTGGTTCTGTTAAAGTGTGTCATTTTCTTCAAGTCATTCCTCATCGAGACACTGACCACCTACAACAGTTATACCTTCTTCAACAATCTCAATTACTGCCTTCTTCAACAACCACACCTATCATCACTTTCTACCGACCAGTCATCACGAGTCATATAATCTCGTCTCTTTCTACATCATGACAATAGCTATTATGCCTTGTGAGTTGTCAGCCAATTAATCTATGCTAGGCTAAAATTTCCTCCTCCATGTCACTTTCTTTCTTTCCTTGTTTCTTTCTTCATCTTTTTCCCTCTCTTTCTTTCTTTGTCATCTTTCATCTTTTGTCTCTGAGTTCTGCTCCTCTTTTTGGTTCATCTCTCTCTCTTTTTCTCTACTGCTGCTATGATTCAGTCTATACATCCATAACACTTTATGTTTCTGCATGTTTACACTCTTATTTAGCGCATGATAGCACTGTAAAGTACAAGTAGATAAATATGTACCATATCTACTAGACATATATTTCTAATAAAATCTACTTTGAACGATTAAATGTCTGGAAAGAAAGAAAAAAATGGTAGAAAAGACAGTCAAAGACAACCAAAGATGTGTCCCAAGGTGGCCGAAGACGCTCTCAAGATGCCTTAAGATGTCCTGGGAAAGCCAACATTTTTGACCTTGCTCTGGGAGCAACTTGGCCAGCTTTGGATCTTTGGCATCTTTGTGTCTCTAAAGCGCTTTGTGCAGCTCTGAGTCATCCTGGGGACAATGTGCATTTTCCTGATGCTCAACACGTTGGAAGGGAACTCTTACTTCCAAGGCTGCCGGTCCGTCGACGATTACCTGGACCAGTTCCGGGATCGGATCAAGGACTCTGGGTATACCGACCCCAAAACCATGGTCGTCAAGTTCTGCCGAGGTTTGGATCGCCAGATCACTATGACAATCAGAAGTATGGCCACTGGGAGACCCTCAGACATTGACCCAGAAGGTTGGTTCGAACTGACAGTACAGCTGGACCAGAACTGAGCTGCCAATGAAGTGGCTTCCCACCAGTCTGCAACTCCGGCGACCAGTCATTCCAACCCACAGGCAGGGGTAAGTTCCTTCCCCAAGTCCATGTCAGCTCCGCCACCACCCCGGTTCGTGCACACAATGCCGACACCAGGAAATCCGGTCCCCATGGACATTGATGCAGCCCGGAAGGCAAGTGACTTTTCATGACTTTTGTTTAAACGCTTGATGTCTTAGATAACAATTCCCATTCAAATGGGAACTGTTTGAACAGACCCTTGCTTTACTGTCAGCTTGATGGAGAGGTGCTTTCAAGCATAGGTGTTTGAACACTGTTTAAACATCCATTTAACTGGATGGTTTAAATGGTTTAAATATGGCAATGTAATAGTAGAGTGAAGTAACGAGCAGGAGGTTAAACTCTGTTTAAATGGGTGTTATCTATATACCGGGCCTGAGCAGTGAACAGTATGTTCAACTCCATTTAAACGGGTGTCGTCTGTGTACCGATACAGCTGAGTGACGAGCAGCACATCCTGATATGGCCGCGTGATGAGCGGCGCGTTCAACTCTGTTCAAACGGATGTTTGAGTGACTAATTTGGCAGGTTCATAAAGGAATGAATTCTGGCTTCTTTAAATGCACCTACCTGTTTAAATGCAGGATAACCAGGAAGAGAGGAGGTTATGTATGACATGGTAAGTCAAGTACAAACCTAGACAGAATGTGTGTGCAAGGGGCAATCCAACAGTAGCCTACTACACCTTGCCTTCTTTTTCGACTTCAGTCCAGTCGACGGTCAGTGTAGGATGTCATTGACGAACATGTTCTGAAAGTGACTCATTCTCTGCAGGCCATTGGCTGCCAGCATTTTTAAAATGATCGCGTTCCTTTTCTGACATTATCTGGTACATTTTAGCTTTTCGTGCAGCATAAGCGGAGTAGCCAGGCAATGTCACATTTGAAGACACAGTAGTGGCAGTGGGACAGTGTTTAAGCTTGCTTGATGGTGTCAATGAAAGAGAGTCAGGTTTTAGGATCAGAATTTGTGAGAAAGAGAAGCTTCGAGCGTGCTTCACGGTAACGAGCCTTCCATGTCTCCTTTTTGCCTTTGACTCTGTTGATGAACTTCAAGGCATGGGTATTCTGAAAAACACCACAGGCATGTGCATTCTTGGCATCTCGCAGTACCATAGTGTGCAGAATCGTGTTACAGAGTAAAGTGATGGTGTCATTGGCTTGTCCCTCACGAAGTTGATATTCGATAGCGGCAAGAGATTCAATTCCAAGGATCTTGTGTTTGGCCTTGTTGATGTCAGATGGCAAAAAGAAGATGTCGTCTTTGGCATTGACATTAGAGTCAACAGTGCTGAGAAGATTTTCCAGCTGAGGGAGCGTGCGCATCTGAGTCCTATGCCAAGTAAAAATCTCGTCCGCTAATGACTGCCTCTGTGATGCAATGCTGCGACTGTCAAAGCCATCCGGTGGATGTATAATCATATCCTTAAGGTCCCGCCTAGCGTTTAATTTAGTGCAAAAAAAGTGATACTGCAACAGATGACATACTGCTTCTCCTGTAGCTTGGTCCCAAGGTGGATAAGTCGTGGTAAGGACGCTGACCATCCTGGAAGAGTTTCATAACTAGTTTCCTTTGCCTTTTCTGAAGCCTCGATCTCCTGAAAAATCACAGACTGACTTGAGACTAGGAGAACAATATCAGAATTATAAAGAAAGTAATAGAAGAGTATACATATGTTTCGACTGCTTGAGTCAGTAGACGCTATGCCATTCTCCATTGCTGAACCAGGCCTCACTGCTTGAATTCTCCCATAGCTTAACGTTCTCTTTCCCACATACAATGCTCAGCCCAAGGAAATGATCAACCATGGCATCGCGTTGCTTGTAGCCATTATGAAGTCGATCAGAAAGTGATTGACCTAAAGACTCTCCAACATTAATGAGGAGTAGAAAACTCAGTCGAAATTACGCACCGAGCCCCCGGAGCTTGTTCCAATTCCAATAATTGTGGAGGTCATTGATTGTATCATGGCAGTGACTGTGGTTTATTTGACATGTGCTTCCACCAGATTGCTTTGATTCGGCCCAGGAAGCTTCAATCCCTTCTCCATGGCTGCGCCCTACACCTTCAGTATAGTTGAGAGAGAACCGGTACTTGCAGTCTTCTTTGTGGCCATCGAGATGTTTCTTAGGGACAAGGAGATATATTATGTCAATGACATCAGCAAGATCTGGAAAGTTTGCTTGACAACAACTCTTGAGGTAGACGTAGTATTGGCGAGCCACATCATATGTTTCGACAATTCGTAGAAAATATTTGACCCTTTCCATCCATTGGAAGAAAAGAAACCGTCTAAGGAAGTATGCAAGGCAGAAGTCGGCATTGGCATATCTGCCATTAATATGATTAAAAACTATGCAGTATAGTGGGAGAGGTCAAACGAAACATACCTTTCACCCATCTGTAGGTCAACCATAGCTAGAAAGAAGACATGGCACATACACTCAACTGCAAGAACACCAGTAATGATGGCGCCCTTGAACATGATCTTGTTCTGCATCTCAACAGCATTGAATTTAGAGCAATCACCTTGACTTCTGAGGTCGGATATGGTCTCCTCGAGGTGCCGGATGTGTTCCTCGTTAGAGGGGGGAAGATCTTGGGCCATAGGTTCGGGAGAGGGCATAGCTGAGTGAAAGTCATGGGAAAAGGGACTTCCAGAGCGAGATTGAGCAGAGGGGGAAGAGACGGATGATCCGGCTCTAAAGCGGCCTATGGTCAGTAACGTGACAGGGAGTCAGTTCCCTTGAGAGATCCTTTTCTACTGTAAGGGCAACCATGGACTGGACGACCGGTGAACTGGTGAAGGTAGGACTAGCAGGGGATCCGAAGGTTTAGTTTATTATGCAATAGTAAACTAAAGTAAATAACATATCTAGCAGGGGATCTGAAGAGAAAGGGATGTGGATCCCGTGCTGCTAAGTGGTATATATAGAAAATGTAAAAGGCATGCATATGGCGTGTTGTGGAAATAAATAAATAAAAGGTCATACGAGGAAAGAGCGGTCATGTGTCCGAGGCTAAAAGCGGAAGGAGGCGTGAACGCCAGTGCAGTGGGACATACCGGTCGGACCGGGAACTCAGAGGACCGGTGACCGGGGTTCGACCGGTGACCAGAGTTTTGCCAGTGGACCGGGTGTGGAGTTGCGAGGGTGTCCGGAGCGAGAACCAGAGACGGGGTTTGAGGGACTGACTGGGCTAGGACTAGGGGAGCGTTTGGGGGTTCCCCTTACAGATGATGTCTCACTATTGGATGGCACGGGTCTTTTCCCACCTGATGAAGAATACAACAATTACATAATTGATTGACACACTTCGAGAACAGAAAACCACAGACACCAAAACCCTCCTCCAACAAGTTCTGGACCGACTTAGCCCACCGGCTCCAGTACCCACCGGGCTACCACCAGTTCGCACCTTCTCGCGTTCCAGACACTCTGCACCCACACCCCCCACTTCCCCACATATACCCCCTTCTGCCGGCCGGAAGAAAGCTATTCTCAAACCTTCCAACCCCGCCGACTTCGACGGCGATCATACACGAGGGAAGGTGTTCCTCACATCTTGCCGGACTTACATCTGGCTTTGCCCTGAGTCCTTTCCGGATGAAATCACCAAAATCATTTGGGCAATGTCCTTTATGAAAACTGGAAGGACATCTTGGTGGGCCAAATGAGAACTGGAGAGTGAGGTGCAAGAAGGGTCCCTCCGGTTCATCGACTGGTTGGATTTCAAGGAGGAATTCCGAAAGGACTTCACCCCACAGAACACCGAAGCCACGGCGGTCAACGCCCTAGAGACCACCTCCTACTTCCAAGGTCGCCGGTTGGTCGACGACTACCTGGATCAATTCTGGGACCTTATCCAGGACTCCGGATACACTGATCCGAAAACCATCGTGGTGGAGTTCTGCCGAGGTTTGGACCGATGAATTGCCTCTGCAATTGGGTCAATGGCCACCGAAAGACCCTCGGACGTCAATGCCAAAGGGTGGTACACTCTGGCTGTACAGCTGGATCAAAACCGAGCCATGGATGAAGCATTTCAGGCTTCCTCGTGTTCCGGACTGGCCCCGGTGCAACCAAGCTCTCGCCCGGGGCTTCTCCCAATGTCCAAGGTTGTACCGCCTCCACAACCGAGCCGGTTTTCACACCGGAACCCGATGCCCAGTAACGCGGTCCCCATGGACATCAACGTAGCCCGGAAAGCCAAATCGGTCCCCAACGCTTGTCGCCGGTGTGGTAAACTCGGTCATTGGGCAAAGGACTGCGACCTCCGGTTCGACGTTTGGTACCTGGACTTGGATGAACTGTCGGCCCTTGTAGAAGACTGACTTGCTGCCCTTGACGCGGTACTGCCAGAGCCCGAGGATGAACCGGTCAAGCAGAAAATGCCGGCCGAGGATTTTGTGTCCAGCAGCGAGTGAGCCATGCACCCCCGCTGCTCAGTAGTAATCGTTTCTCTGTCCTCTCAATACATGATGTTCCCGAATGCATTGAACCCGAGAGAAATGATGAAGATGCACAACCAATTCCGAAGCCGACCCCGGTCCGCTGACCCAAATGGGAGAAAAGGCTTGCCTCCAAACTCATCATCCGGTCCCTTGAACAAGGACCAAACTCTATCCTAATCCTGGTGCACCTCAAAACCACAGATACCTTGGAAGAGGTTAGCACTAATGCTTTGGTGGACT
>KN831827.1:0-11071 GCA_000827355.1 Hebeloma cylindrosporum | reverse complement strand
ATCACCTTGACTTCTGAGGTCGGATATGGTCTCCTCGAGGTGCCGGATGTGTTCCTCGTTAGAGGGGGGAAGATCTTGGGCCATAGGTTCGGGAGAGGGCATAGCTGAGTGAAAGTCATGGGAAAAGGGACTTCCAGAGCGAGATTGAGCAGAGGGGGAAGAGACGGATGATCCGGCTCTAAAGCGGCCTATGGTCAGTAACGTGACAGGGAGTCAGTTCCCTTGAGAGATCCTTTTCTACTGTAAGGGCAACCATGGACTGGACGACCGGTGAACTGGTGAAGGTAGGACTAGCAGGGGATCCGAAGGTTTAGTTTATTATGCAATAGTAAACTAAAGTAAATAACATATCTAGCAGGGGATCTGAAGAGAAAGGGATGTGGATCCCGTGCTGCTAAGTGGTATATATAGAAAATGTAAAAGGCATGCATATGGCGTGTTGTGGAAATAAATAAATAAAAGGTCATACGAGGAAAGAGCGGTCATGTGTCCGAGGCTAAAAGCGGAAGGAGGCGTGAACGCCAGTGCAGTGGGACATACCGGTCGGACCGGGAACTCAGAGGACCGGTGACCGGGGTTCGACCGGTGACCAGAGTTTTGCCAGTGGACCGGGTGCAGAGTTGCGAGGGTGTCCGGAGCGAGAACCACAGATGGGGTTTGAGGGACTGACCGGGCTAGGAATAGGGGAGCATTCCCCTTACATATACCGAGATAAGAAAGCCGGGAAACAGGCAAGGAGAAAGATATGAAAGTCTCACCAAAGTCCTCTGCTCTGGATGGAACTTGATGCCAGGCATCCTCAGAACCTTGGCGTTCACCGTAAGCAGGTGCTTGTCTAATTCCATTCCAGATTCCACGATGAACTCGGATCTGAAGTTAAGAGCCTGGCAGTTGTCAAAAACATACGTTCAGCATTAAAATTAAAAATAGAAAGGAGAGGAACAACCCACTTTGGCTTGAATCATTCGTTGACAGTCATGGGGCCTCACAGACGAGAACATCACCATCTCCTTTGTCAACTCCCCTGGAAGCTTCTTCTTGTACAGTTGCCCCGGCAGCACCCTACAAAGCTCCAAGGGCACCACATCATCGCAGCCGGACCTTCCAGACAGGCATATACTGATGATCCGACTGTGTTCAATGCGCAAATTGTAGAATTGAAGAAAATAGTCCTGTTGTAAAAAGAAAACAATCAAGGAATCAGCGAAAATTCAGAAGGCAGAGGAGAAGAAGGGAGAAAAAAATCCTACTTTAACCGTCATCAACTCATCGTTGCTGTTGGTAAACTGAAACTCCCCCACCATAGGCTCCAACCCACGGATAGTCTTGACGCCTGACCACTGCCTCCCGCTACCAGTCCGAACTTCGACTTGACGATCCATGACCAGGTCGCGGGGCGCACGAGCACCCCAAAAATCCGTGACGACGTTGATCAGTGAACCGTCCCGATATCTGTTCATTCTCTTATTTCAGAAATAAAGCCCAAACAGTGAGAGCTTAGCTTACATGGCTGCGATGGAGGTATCGACTGTCAAAATCATTTTGCCCAACATAGGACAGACAGACTAGAAGATGCCTCTCCAGAGCTCGATGCCATGAGAATGCAAATTCCTTTTTCCTTTTTCCGTAAAGTATGCCCGGCCATTATTAGTGTTCTCCCTAACAATGTCAAGTTAGAAATTACAGAACTGATGAAATCACAGTCGCCTTAGCGAAAAGAAGGAAAAGAGGGAGAAGAGGGAACACTCACAGATTCGGGCCTTGGCGGATAACGAGTTGTATCAAGTTCGTGGCTGTTATCGCCCTCGTCGTCATTTGCTTGTTCAGGAACAAGTCTTCAACATCCCTAATTGTGAAAAAAAAAACGTTAACGGTTTACAGAGGACGGGAAATAAGAGTCAATCAAGAGTTCTTGCTTGCCTTGGTCTAATCACCGCGCTTGAAGCCAGGGTAAATCGACTGGCAAAATGCGAAACTCACTGATGATAATCTCGCTGGCAACCCGCTGCCACCATGTAAGTCCTCATTCGCCCTAGAAATCATAGTCGGCTAGTGCCCTGAATAGGATGTGCTGGTGGTGATCCTTGTCAGCGGCAGCAGTATCGACTATGCAATCCCAATGAAATGAAGGCCCGAGCCTGGGTCCTGGTGAAGAGGGGAGTAGAGAGGATGAAGGGGAGGGACAGCTGGTTAGGTCTGGTGGGGCAGGTTTTGGGTGGTTAGCTCGTTTTCGATTTCTTCTCCTCGTAGCTGTCTTCCTATATTTCTTCTTCCTCTTCATCTTCATCATCCTCGAGGTCAACGTCTTCTTCGTCTGTATCTTCATCGATATCGTCAACTTCCTCCTCCTTCTCCTTCTCCTCCTTCTCCTCCTCTTCATCGTCCCTTCCTGTTCTTCCTCTTCCTCTTCATCCTCCCTCCACGGGAAGAATCTTGTCAATGTCTTCTTCCCCTGTGGTTTCTTCATCATCAACCTCATGTGCATCTTCAGCATTATCCTCCTCATCTGAATCTTCGATTAGGATAACCTCAGGAGCATTGTCATGATTTTGAGTGGGAGATCCAAGATTGAAGAAGGGATGCGTCAGAGTCAAATTCCTCAGCAGTGTCTTTTCCTAGTCCGTTTCTCCCTCAGCATCTGCATCACTTCAGTCGTAGAGCCCGCAAGCTACTGGTCGACCGTGTCAAGGCAGCCAACTCGTGTTCGAGATCTGTGTAATCTCACCGTAGACTCACGCACTCATTTTCTAGCCTGCTGCCACAGCTTCCGCAGCCGGTCATTCTCGTGATGGACTTGGTCCCACCCCCTCGCAAGCCATGGATATGATGCATTCCCAAACGTAATGGGACAGAACAATTCGAAGGAGGATGAGAGAAGGAGAAGGATAAGAAAAAGGAAAGGAGAATACGGTCAAGATGAGTGCTTCGCTTAAACGTATGTGTTTTTTTTTTACATTTCTTCTGCAGATGCTGATGTGTTTTTTTTTTAAACAGCCGTGGAATATATACATGAATCTCAACCGGCCCTGGCTCATATGACGGATTGGCAGGGAGGGCATCTAACAGAAGGCACACATCATATCTGGAAAAAGAGATTTATTAGTATGTGGATGGCGAGAAGAATTGAGGACTTTGCTGTGGGTGTTCGGAGTTAGTCTACGAGGCAGATATATATGAAAAGCCCATGAAATAAGAAATCCACCAATCCAGAGAGTTGGCTGTGACTAAAGCTGTTGGACGTACCGGTCGACCCAAACCTCTGACTCGACTCTACCACCAGTCTTGCGCTTTTTTAATGTTCGCTCACACATATCTCTATGTTATGTTTGTCAAAATCATCACTTCTCTTTTGTTTTTTGTGGCCGCGCTCCTGGTTGGATTTCTCCACACCCAAATTGGCTTGTGGGCGCCCGCGCAAGGTACATTCGTCCAGTTCGGGAACCCAATTAATTTTTTATACAAATTTGCGATTAGAAACCTCTTGGGCTTGTCCTGAATGCGTCGATCCCCGTCGTCTCGAATGATCCGCAGCAGTCGATATTTCCTATTTCTGCGATGCCACCGTTGAAATACACGGTGGTCATTTTCATATGGTACGAGGCAATTTGTCCTATCCCGCGGTGGGTTTTTTTTCCTTCATCGTCAGCGAATCGTTTAAAATTTTAATATTGCAACAGGGAGAGAAACCTAGAGTCTGCGAGGATTGAACATGACTCCCCGTCCATCGTCTATCCCAAGCCATTCATTTTCTTGTCATTAAAAGTAGATTCTGCATGCTTTTCTTGTACTGTTCCTTAGCCATTGTATAATCGTACGCTTACGTTCAACAAATGGAGAGACCCTTACAATACACCAGTGCCGGAATTGACATTGAATGCGTAGCCTTGGTGTGGACATGGCATAATGCATATGACAGCTCTTGGATCCTATTTAACATATTATTCAGACGATTAAAATCTTCTCGGCCGGGGGAGACTTACACTTGGAGGTTAAAGTTGAAGTTGTCATCCTTCAAAACGATGTAATGGCTGGACCGCGACGCTAAAGGTAAATGAAGAATAAGCACAGTATCCATACCATACAGGCAAATATGCAACTTACTTCCTTGAATCGCACCGTGGCTTTGAAGATAGAAGTCACGGATGTTCGGGTGCGTGATCTCGCTATTGATAACTGAACCCGGAGGGCAATTCCCCTTGTGAGGGTTATTTCTAAATAAACATTCAGAAAAAAAAAGTGACACAAGCAGGAAAATTCGAGAAAATAATCACAGAGGTGGGGCTACTGCAGGGAAGAAAACAGCGTGGTGTCTGAACCAGCCGAAATAAAATAAAAATCAATCAGAAGGTCTCAATTCGCCAGAAGCAGAACCCACCGCTTGCCCACGATGATAAAAGTAAGCAACGGCTTCACGACGAGAAGAAGCAAGAACCTGTAATTGCCTTGATTTCTTGTTGAACCACCTGTTCGTACTTTCCCTCCAATACGCCGTCACGGAAAAAGATTATGCGTGTCAGAGGAGGGTTCCGGCCAGCGTAAACCAGCATCACTTTGGTGATGAAATATTCAAGGTCCAAGATGATTTCCATGCGGGGCAGTTGAATGCTCGTCAATGCAACATATTGAGTGGTGTTCTTATCGTAGGAGAACGTGAGACTTGTGATCGAGGGTTTTTGCTCCCCGGGACCTGGATGCCCAATGTCCGCGCCTACAAAGGGTGGAAACTTAACCACAGTTCAGTAAAATCACGAGAGTAAGTATCTGACCCATAATCATGAACGGCTGAGTTTTGAGCTGGTGCATTACCGGAGATTCAGCGGTGAAGTTGCAGCCTCCAAGACGGGTGTTCAATCTCAAGAAAGAAGTGAATAATGTCAGAAATATACGAGCCAAATTGGTCCGAGAGACGCATACTTTATTGCCACATTGTTCCAATACTGGTCATTGGCCTTCAGGACCTTATCCAGCTGCAAGCAATCCATCGCAATACCTATGCATCGTCATCAGCAAACAATGAACAAGGGATATCGAGGTAACCGAAGCGTACCTCTTTCTGTATCCCCCCAATGCTTGATGCTGTTCCAGATCGGACCTGCCTTGTCGGGAAGAATGACGATAATGATCAGGTACCTCATCACCCGCTGAAAGGCCTCCTCTGGGCTGACAACCCAAGTTCTCTGACCGACGCCAATGGCAGTGTCCACAACTTCCTGTAAAGACTGGAAGAGGGATTTATGAAATTGGAAAAATGATCATAGAAATCAAAAGAAATAACACTCACATGTTTGACGTCGTGGCTTCTACCCTCATGCCCGGCAAGCGGAGGATTGACCTCTGTGATGAACAAAAATATCAACCAAAAAGAGACAATCCTATGATGTGAGAGCGGCTGTTACCAATTCCTACAACCACAATGGTGAACACCGAAAACAGCTGGGACAAACAGGCTCACCGAGATTCATACAACAGGTTGCAAGGCTGCATTCAAGCCTTGTCATACAATCTTGGATAGACAGTCTGCCCGTGCAGAAGTTCAGAACACCCCAGCACTTGAGCGGGTTGGGGTTGTTCAGCTTTTGGGCCTTGACGTTCCATCCCCCCTTCTCTGGTACCTATTCGTATACTGTAAGGGCAACCGCGGACCGGACGACCAGTGAACTGGTGAAGGTACGGACTAGCAGGGGATCCGAAGGTTTAGTTTATTATGCAATAGTAAACTAAAGTAAATAACATACCTAGCAGGGGATCCGAAGAGAAAAGGATGCGGATCCCGTGCTGCTAAGTGGTATATATAGAAAATGTAAAAGGCACGCATATGGCGTGATGTGGAAATAAATAAATAAAAGGTTGTACGAGGAAAGAGCGGTCACGTGTCCGAGGCTAAAAGCGGAAGGAGGCATGAACGCCGGTGCGGTGGGACATACCGGTCAGACCGGGAACTCGGAGGACCGGTGACCGGTGACCGGGGTTCTTACAATTACCCCCCCTTCAAGATTGCATCGACCCGATGCAATGGGTAAAGGTGGGATGGGGTGAAAAGGGGGGGAGCCAAAAGCGACAGACCAGATTCGACGGGGGGCACCTGGGTTCTTTGCATGGAACTCATTGATAGCATCGGTTGCATTACTGAGGTTATCCCAATATTCCCAAGTGTTATTCTCTACGCCATAGCCTTCCCACTTGACTAGGTACTGTAGTTTGCGTCGGAACATGCGGCTGTTGAGAATTTCTTCTACTGCATATTCTTCTTCGCCATCTACGAGTTCCGGGGGAGGTGGTGGAGGAGCATGTCTTCCGGGAATTGGATCGACCGGAGCTGGCATTAGCTTGACCACATTGAACACCGGGTGAAGGCGACTCATGGAAGGGGGGAGCATGAGTCGGTAGGCATTAGAACCGACCCGTCGTTCGACTGGGTAAGGACGAAGGCGGTGATGCGAGAGCTTCTTGGATGGCCGGGTGATATGGATGTCACTCGCATCGAGGAAGACCTTGTCGCCGGGGTTGAAGACCGGAGTCAGAGACCGGCATTGGTTATAATACCTTGCCATCTCATCTTTGGACTTGGTGAGGGCCGACTTCGCTTCTTCCAGTGTCGCTTTCATCCGGTCAGTGAACTCGTTCACAGTTTCCATATGGGACCGGGGTAGGTCCAGTTCGAAGCCCATCCGGGGGTGACGACCAGTGTCCAGAAAGAACGGGGTCTGCTGAGTCGATGAGTGTATGTGGTTATTGTATGCAAACTCAGCCAGGGGCAGAAGGGAGTTCCAGTTATCCTGGCGCTCATTAACAAAGAGCCGGATGTACTGTTCCAGCTCCTGGTTGACCCGTTCTATCTGACCATCAGTCTGTGGGTGGTAAGCCGTAGATGAGGTGAGCTTGATCAAGTGTGCTCGTTTGCCGACGGAGTCTATGACCACCATAATAGAATCGTATCCTCCGGACTCGGGGAGTTCCACAATGAAGTCCACACTCATAATGTCCCAGTGTTCCTCTGGGACAAGGAGTGGTTGGAGTTCACCGGTGGGCCGTCATGAAATACTCGAGGTTCTTGTGATCGGTCCAGATCTCAAACTGATGTTCAGCTGCTTCGACAAAGTGCCACCACTCTTGTAAGGCCTGGATAATTGCGAGCATCTCCTTGTCATGGATCTCATAGTTGCACTCGACCGGTGACAAGGACTTGGAAAAGAATGCGACCGGGTGCCATTTGCCATCGGTCAGACAGACCTGGGAGAGTACCGCTCCAGTAGCAAAGTCGGAGCTGTCAGCTTCGATGCGGAAGGGGCTGGTAGAGTCCGGGGAAATGAGAACCGGTGCGGAGGTGACACTCACCTTAAGCCAGTCGAATGCAGACTGCTCGTCAGAGCCCCAATGCCATTTGGTGTCATTCCGGGTAAGGTCGAAAAGCAGCCGGGCATGCTCGGAGAAGCCTTGAATGAACCGGTGATAGAAGTTGGTGAAGCCTAGGAAAGACTGCACCTCTTTCTTGTTGGTCAGCTCAGGCCACTGTTGAACTCCTGCGATTTTGACCAGATCCATGGCAACGGAGTTGTGGGAGATGATCACTCCGAGGTATTCCACCATGGTCTTCTCGAACTCACACTTTTCCGGCTTCAGGTACAGCTTGTGCTTCACCATCAGCTCCAGAACTCAGCGTTCGATCTCCCGGTGTTCTTCCAAAGTGTCCGTGAATATGAGAATGTCATCGAGGTACACAACAACATGTCCTTTGGAGATGAGTTCTGCGAATGTCTCGTCCATCATGGTTTGGAAGGTCGCCGGGCTGTTGGTGAGACTGAAAAACATCACCAGGGGTTCGAACAGTCCTCAGTTGGTTCGGAATGCTGCTTTCCATTCGTCACCTTCCTTGATCCGGACATTATTGAAACCCCAGCGTACGTCGAGCTTGGTGAAGTACTTCGCACCCTGGAGTTTCGCAATTAGCTCTGGAATGAGAGGAAGCAGGTACTTGTTCTTCACCGTCATTAAGTTAAGCAGCCGGTAGTCTTGAACGAGCCAGAGACCACTGCACTTCTTTTTTATGAAGAAGACCGGTGAGGCCATGGGGGATTTGGAAGGGCGAATCCGACCGGAGTCCAAGTTCTCTTTGAGGAAGGCTTCTAACTCCTTTTGCTCGGAGACGGATAGAGGGTAAACCTTGCAGCTCCGGGAGGTATTTGCATCTGGTACGAGCTCGATGGCATGGTCCCAAGGCTTAGAACATGGAAGGTCGTCGAAGGAATCCTTGGAGAACACTGAGTCGAACCCTCGGAGGTGCGGGGGAACATGTTTCTCATAGTCCTGGGGTTCGGAGTTTTTCTGGAAGGCCTCGGCGAGTCGCTGGGAAACTGAAGCAGTCGCCCGGATGAATTTGGCTTCCGGGAAAACTCCGGTGGCCCAAATGCAGTCTCCTTCTTCGAGTTGATGCTCCAGTTCTCCAAGTTCCGGGATCTCGTCATCATCTGCATCTTCCACAAAGGTCAGAAGAGGGCCAGTGTGACAGGCATTAATAACCCGGGCTTCCTCCTTCTTTGCGAGACGTTCTTCCCGTGCTTTGTTTCAACAACCGGTGCAGCAGCAAGGGGAGCAGCGACTTAACCGGACCATTCTGGTGGTGAAGTCGATTTCCGGGTTGTGTTTCTGGAGCCAGGTCATGCCTAGAATGGTATCTTGCTTCTCGAGTTGGGTAACCGCAAGGAGGATTCGTTCTGAGTGGCCTTTGTAGGTCATGATCATGTCGGCGACTTTGGTAATGGAGCCGGCCTCATTCGGGGAGCCATCCACGTTGAAGACCGGAATTGGGTGAGACAGGTTGCGAGTGGAAATTTTGGCTCTTTCCACAAAGGCCTCGTCGATGAAATCTCCGGCCGCACCGCAGTCCACCAAAGCATTAGTGCTAACCTCTTCCAAGGTATCTGTGGTTTTGAGGTGCACCAGGATTAGGATAGAGTTTGGTCCTTGTTCAAGGGACCGGATGATGAGTTTGGAGGCAAGCCTTTTCTCCCATTTGGGTCAGCGGACCGGGGTCGGCTTCGGAATTGGTTGTGCATCTTCATCATTTCTCTCGGGTTCAATGCATTCGGGAACATCATGTATTGAGAGGACAGAGAAACGATTACTACTGAGCAGCGGGGGTGCATGGCTCACTCGCTGCTGGACACAAAATCCTCGGCCGGCATTTTCTGCTTGACCGGTTCATCCTCGGGCTCTGGCAGTACCGCGTCAAGGGCAGCAAGTCAGTCTTCTACAAGGGCCGACAGTTCATCCAAGTCCAGGTACCAAACGTCGAACCGGAGGTCGCAGTCCTTTGCCCAATGACCGAGTTTACCACACCGGCGACAAGCGTTGGGGACCGATTTGGCTTTCCGGGCTACGTTGATGTCCATGGGGACCGCGTTACTGGGCATCGGGTTCCGGTGTGAAAACCGGCTCGGTTGTGGAGGCGGTACAACCTTGGACATTGGGAGAAGCCCCGGGCGAGAGCTTGGTTGCACCGGGGCCAGTCCGGAACACGAGGAAGCCTGAAATGCTTCATCCATGGCTCGGTTTTGATCCAGCTGTACAGCCAGAGTGTACCACCCTTTGGCATTGACGTCCGAGGGTCTTTCGGTGGCCATTGACCCAATTGCAGAGGCAATTCATCGGTCCAAACCTCGGCAGAACTCCACCACGATGGTTTTCGGATCAGTGTATCCGGAGTCCTGGATAAGGTCCCAGAATTGATCCAGGTAGTCGTCGACCAACCGGCGACCTTGGAAGTAGGAGGTGGTCTCTAGGGCGTTGACCGCCGTGGCTTCGGTGTTCTGTGGGGTGAAGTCCTTTCGGAATTCCTCCTTGAAATCCAACCAGTCGATGAACCGGAGGGACCCTTCTTGCACCTCACTCTCCAGTTCTCATTTGGCCCACCAAGATGTCCTTCCAGTTTTCATAAAGGACATTGCCCAAATGATTTTGGTGATTTCATCCGGAAAGGACTCAGGGCAAAGCCAGATGTAAGTCCGGCAAGATGTGAGGAACACCTTCCCTCGTGTATGATCGCCGTCGAAGTCGGCGGGGTTGGAAGGTTTGAGAATAGCTTTCTTCCGGCCGGCAGAAGGGGGTATATGTGGGGAAGTGGGGGGTGTGGGTGCAGAGTGTCTGGAACGCGAGAAGGTGCGAACTGGTGGTAGCCCGGTGGGTACTGGAGCCGGTGGGCTAAGTCGGTCCAGAACTTGTTGGAGGAGGGTTTTGGTGTCTGTGGTTTTCTGTTCTCGAAGTGTGTCAATCAATTATGTAATTGTTGTATTCTTCATCAGGTGGGAAAAGACCCGTGCCATCCAATAGTGAGACATCATCTGTAAGGGGAACCCCCAAACGCTCCCCTAGTCCTAGCCCAGTCAGTCCCTCAAACCCCGTCTCTGGTTCTCGCTCCGGACACCCTCGCAACTCCGCACCCGGTCCACTGGCAAAACTCTGGTCACCGGTCGAACCCCGGTCACCGGTCCTCTGAGTTCCCGGTCCGACCGGTATGTCCCACTGCACTGGCGTTCACGCCTCCTTCCGCTTTTAGCCTCGGACACATGACCGCTCTTTCCTCGTATGACCTTTTATTTATTTATTTCCACAACACGCCATATGCATGCCTTTTACATTTTCTATATATACCACTTAGCAGCACGGGATCCACATCCCTTTCTCTTCAGATCCCCTGCTAGATATGTTATTTACTTTAGTTTACTATTGCATAATAAACTAAACCTTCGGATCCCCTGCTAGTCCTACCTTCACCAGTTCACCGGTCGTCCAGTCCATGGTTGCCCTTACAGTAGAAAAGGATCTCTCAAGGGAACTGACTCCCTGTCACGTTACTGACCATAGGCCGCTTTAGAGCCGGATCATCCGTCTCTTCCCCCTCTGCTCAATCTCGCTCTGGAAGTCCCTTTTCCCATGACTTTCACTCAGCTATGCCCTCTCCCGAACCTATGGCCCAAGATCTTCCCCCCTCTAACGAGGAACACATCCGGCACCTCGAGGAGACCATATCCGACCTCAGAAGTCAAGGTGATGACACCAAAACCCTCCTCCAACA
>KN831826.1:27034-96670 GCA_000827355.1 Hebeloma cylindrosporum | reverse complement strand
CACCGATCGCGAATTCCTTCCCAAGCGTACTGGTTTTTGCACTTTATCCTATTGACATCTGCTGATTCTTCATTTATTTAGTGCATCCGCAAATATTGAAGATAGTGGCCATGAAAGTGTGGCTGCCGTCGAATCGGATGAAGCAAGTGAGGATGAACCATCAGAGGCAGAGGTTGACCACGTACGTGGCGATGCTGGGGAATCCGCACAATCACCAGATCCCGAGATCAACGGAGAGGTTAACGACAATGTCTCGGACTCGGACACTGATCCCTTCGCGGACATGCTAGATCGCGTTCCCATGGCTGATGAGGTAAGTAGTTTACAATTACATATAATAAAGCTGAACATCTATAGGATTATCAGATGTATGAACCAACAAATCTGTCGCCATTGGATGAGGTCACGACCGGAAATCCCACTCAGCCTGTCACTGCCGCCACTATTTCTGGAACGAACACTATTCCAGACTCGGAAGCAGGGCCATCAATGCAGCTAGGGAACAAAAGGAAGCGAAAGGTACAGGCAATCCAGGAAACACATTCCGGAGTTGATCACTGCCTTTGCGGTGTTCACGCCACCCCAAATTCAAACGATGCTGCGAAGTGCAAGCGGAATGGGTGTGAAACAAAATGGGTACGCCGTACTGCAACCTGAATCTCAACCATAAAACTCATACAAGTGCAACAGTATCATCTAGAATGTATACAACTTGAACAGGTCCCAAAGAATTGGGTTTGCGATGCCTGTTCGTCTTCCCAGAGAGGTCGCGGAGGAAAGCATGCACGGCGATGATATCATTATTACCATATATAGACTGGTGCCTGATTACGTAGTAGGTAGGTCGGCCTCTGGACGCTGAAATAAAAAAATCGACCCTAGGTGTCGCTTATTAATCCCGACACCCCCTTGTTCTTATCCGATCCCGCGATTGAGGGTAACTTCGACAACTGTTACCTGCCATACCTAATGTTACCTGCCATGACACAGCCACGATCCCACGGTTACCTGCCACTGCGCTCGGGGATCGCACACCTTCCAGACGTCAACGACAGCCTAAGGACCCATGGTGGAGGTTAAATGTCTGCATGAAAACTAATCAAATAAATTACGCCAGTTTATGACTTGTTTATGAGGCCTACGAAGGTGATGACATCAAATTTAAAGCGCAAAAAGTTTCGCGCAAAATTTCTGGACGATCCAATTCGGACCACCACAGAATTGCCCCAGCGTCTGGCGTACGCAGATAAAGAAATTAAATTTCTACCTATTCATCTCATTGCCATTGCATTACCAGGCCGGGAAACGGTCTGAAAGCCCATTGATCGCGCGCGAAGCGCGAGATTTTTTTTCTAAAAAATCGTGCTCCAACGTAAAAAGTGTGAGCATTTGGATACGCGCTACATGAATACTTTGAGGTTCAAAAAAGCCTGAAATCCTTCCTTTTCTTCTTCTTTTTTCTTTCTTTTCTCTTTTTTCCTTCTTTGGATACCCACTCTATTGGGAGGAAAACCACGATAGGCCCCGCCAATTCTTGTACAGCGATGGGATTTATAAGCACATCAACGATCCGAGGGGGCGGCAGACGTTCTGGATGTGATGCTTCCACGGCAGGACGTTCGAACGTGATCCACACTGCGAGTCAGCAAAAGTCCATTCAGGTTGGTTGGGCCGGACTCCCCAAGGATACCTTGACTAATTGGGCATCTCAGTATTTTGACTTGTCGCTCCCTTCGCTCTTGTTTTCGCTCCTGCATCGCCGTTCGCCCTCCACTATTCTTCTTTGCATGGATTGAAAACTTCATGGCCTTGTAGGCGAGAATTGGGTGAGGGGAAGTATTAGATATTCGGTTGGATGATGATGAGGAGGAGGAGGTTGAAGAGATGGTATAAGCGATAGGATGCGGGGAAAGACAGGGACTTGACCTAAAGATCTATGGAAGGAGATTCGGGGCCCATAAACCGCCGAGAAGAGTGGGCCGCTTTCTTCGGGATCGTATACGAATGTTTGCGAGAGACTGCTGGTTGAGGTTGGATTCAAGGATCGGAGAAATTAATGAACGCATCTGTCTCCCGGACACACGAATTCATGTTGGAACGTTGTGGGGCCGTGCAACATTTGCAAATCGTCGTGGAATTGGGAGCTGGATGATAACTCAGAAAGACGGCGAACACGAGAGAAAAGAACCGTACCTGGGATATCATCGCATTGCATTGCCTCACAACTCTCCTACCTCTCACCCCCTCAAGTCGCCATTCAGACATGAACCTACCGTAACCTTTCGCTCGAACTTCGTTGAGTATGGTGGAAATCATTCAACAACCAAGCAGAATGTGCACCTAGTCGTCGTTAGGAAGATGAAGAGGGTGTGACAACCCTAAAAGAGGAATTGGAACCGCAGGTAAGATGAAGACAAAGGTAAACGCAGTGAAGGCTTACCGTCCATAGCAAGAAACATCTGTATGATGCATGAAAGGGGAAAAACTCACCTGTGTTGAACACGACACGGTTGCGAATAGCTTAAAATCGACAGGATGTATCTGCAGATGCACAAGTATTGTGCGCCCTGGTAAGACATGCATGATGCACGATCGCAGAGATAGAATGATCAAGGTTAACAATGTGAAATTGTATTTACCCACCCAACTTGAAGGAGCACAATCCTGCATTCCCCTACGGCGCTAAGCGCTTCCGACTGCACGATCTGGTGAGTGAAGTGCACGAACATCCGGATCCTTGTGTGCAAATTCTTGTGAAGGAAATCCTCCAGCAAAATATGATATCCCGGCTCGCCTCCTGTAGTTGTATAGAGGATCATGCAAAATAACAATTCCCTATGATCATCGATTCCCTGTATATCTGCATGTATAGGCGAATCATGTGGGTGATCGCTGGCTGATTTGGATGAGGCTAACGAAGACCTTGAGAAGAATAAGGTACATATTGATCTCCATCGAAAACAATTACCACTTGCTTGCAAGAGGCCGGCAGCCATCGATATCATAGCAAAGAAATTACAACGGTGTTGTGAGCTCTGCCTGTGAGTTGGATGTTAAACTTTGAACATTGGGAAGTCACATCGATAAACCTGACACTTAGGGCCGTTAACGCTTGATTATGGTGGTACGGTAGTCAGTTGGGGACACAGACTGGAATTACGCACGGAACCGGTGAAAGAACGGAACAGGCTGTGGAGGTTGTTGACACACAGCACCAAACACGTTGAAAAACAACCGACTTTTTCTCCTCGTCATAACTCATATCTTTCGAACGATGGATACTTTACATAAATAATGTCATGTATCCTCATGGATCGTAAGCTCTTCAACATCTACACCGCTTTCTGTTCGTGGAGTCTTCAAAACGTTTTATGTGATAAGTTATCCCTTTCACCTTTCACATTATTTGATGTACTCATCTTCGGGCTAAATCAATATAGTACACCCTCCGTCGAACAATACGCTTGTACTCGTCCGGACATGTCATTGGCTAAGCATTAGCACTATGTAAGCCCGTTTTAAACCCTGCTTTTTATGAGATTTTAAAGTTACAAAGACATCACGCTGCAACATTCAACCTCTTCACGATGATTCGATAGTTGCCTTGATGGCAGCGGAACTGCAGTTACAGTCGCACTAGATCGCCAATCCCCACGTGTGAAGCTTTAGCTCCGAAAGTCTCGATATTTTCTCTAATTCTGCATGGGGGAGGGTAACCACGTATATAAGTTGATGTGGATATGGAGAAGTTATTATTTGCCGATGCCAAGGTGCAGGTGAGTTTCTCTGCACTTTCTTCGTTCATCATCATTATCTCTGATGCATCCTCCTCTCCCTGACCCTAGCATTCTACTGCAATCGTCGAACTTCGTTTCTGCCCCTGATTGCCTGGGAGCTGCGTACCCACCGCGCGAGATAGCTGCGCATCATGATGAAGCTTACAATGTGGACATGGACGACGAGGACTCCGAATTTGCTAGTTATCCAACGATGTCATAGGTGATATTTGTCTCCACTTCGCTCATTTATTGCATCTCTGATAGACCGTACAACTGCCCTTAGATTCTAGTATTCTACATAGAAACAGGCGTTCGGTGTCCGGGAAATGCTTCGAGGGTCTTTTCCCCATCCACAACATCCTTATTTCAAATCTCCGGGGCTGTCCACTTCCTTCCCCATCGATGGCACTGGCTCCCGCCTCCGATTTATGTCCCCCGTCGCCGATCACAGTGGGATCTACTGCTTATCTCCCGCTTCAATCCACACTATTAGTCTACCCCTGCCCAACCGTGATAAACCTGCAATACCTTGGTTGATTATTTGTGCGCTCCCCGTCATTCCCGTTGGCTGTACCAAAACCAAATGTTCGACCGGTGAAGGTTAAGAACAAGAGTCCATGCGAGGAATCTTCCTTGGAATTCATTCCCGAGGACAGCCTTGGGACGTATGTTGGTTCAGGGCCCACGATAGCAAGCGAAGCAGAGAGGGAGTGGTGAAGGAGGCGCATTTCACCTCCGCTACGCCAGGTCGTTCCGGCTTTCAGAATTAACTCGGAAGAATATCCAGTTGCGTCTTATTCACCCAACGTCAGTGTCGCGTGTCTCACCCTTTTGCTGGGCGTTCTGTATCACGGTGAACGACATACATGGTCATATTTAATGTCTTATTGATTCTTCGCGCACCCCTCCGCACTAATATATACTGGGTTCGACAATATTTGCTGAAGATAATTGCCTTTCACTGCCTCCCCCTTCGTTACCGCCATATCCTGCTTTTCTTCATCGACATGGCACATATTACACGTGGGATAATGCAAAGCCATTAGAAAATGAGATGACGGACGACGAAATGCGTGAAGATCATAGACATAACGTCGCCGTACCAGTTGCAGTGCGGTAGGGAAAAATGGGAGAAGGTTGTGCTGTGCCCCAATGTGGAGGCAAGCTAGCTCGTTTCTGCGGCCAGGTGTGGCACCCCGGAAACGTTTACGCCTATGGCATTCTAATCCTTTTTTGTCATTACATGGGGTCCCGAATATCAATGTTCAACCCTGATAGTGTGTCACAAATAAGGGGGTAACAAAGCCTATCACTCGGCGTAGACGGTGAACGCAATCCATGTAGGAGGGATTTGTGAGGGCCCTGCCTCTGGACATTGTGGGAACTGACAGATCAGATCTAAGATCCAAGACGTGCCATGCATGCGTTCGAGATCCACGGGATGTCCATTGCTAGTACCGACAGCGGTCCATTGCGGCGCACGCTTTTACTTTCCAAATACGGATAAGGTTTGGGTGTGATATAAAGACGTGCTCTTTTTCTTCGTCTCCTCCTCACCACCATGTCTGGCAAACTAAGCGATAAACAAAATTTAGGTGCTTCTATCCCCGGTTCCGTGGCGGCTTCATCGCATTCTGGTACGGATTTTCCGAACTATTCGGTTGACAGAAAACCTTGACCGAAGCTTTTTAGGTTCGACCGCGCATGCGTTCTTATATCATGACCCGCCGGAGGCAAATGCGAGCGAAGAGGATACAGATATCTAACGTTCTAATGACGGTAAAACAAGGGAAGTAAGTGATCTTGCTCATCCCTCTTAACCAGCGTTTTTATTGAGAGTTATATGAAGGCACATATCCTCTCTAATGCGCGGAACGTATCAATACGCGATACAGCAATTCACAACGTCGGGGGTGATCTAACAATAATCTATAATTACTACACATCTCCTCAGCCCAGTCTCGTTCTGGTACGTGCTCAGTTTCGGTTTGCCACACCTTCGACTTACGGATTACGATAGTCACCTTCGCACCTTCCATTCCTATATTTTCATTTATTCTTGGTAACTACTATGCAAGACTACCCTGAGTTCATTTGACGCTTGCACGTTACAATAGAGGCGGTGCGTGGATTCCGACGCCCATCGGTCATCTCACTGAATTGAACTGAGGCGCCGGGGCCCGGAACCTTGACATTTGACAGAGTCGCCTCAAAAACAGACCCTCTGCTCTATGCCATAGAGTGAGCGGTCGAACCACAATGCTGTATATACACTTTCGGCCCGTCCTGCATCGACACATCAGATTTTTTGCGGGCCACGCTTTTGTCGTCCTCCGCACTTATTGCGGCCACCGCGAGAAAGCCCTCCGAAGTTAGGCCCTCCTCGTTCCTGCTATCTATCGGTAGGATTAGATATGCCTGGTTTGCCAAGGCTTTGAAGGTGTAAAGTTCTGGTTGGGTTAACCTTGACCAAAAGATTGTCACCCGTTCAATTTTCTTGGAATCATTTTACAACAGCATCAGGAACGACTTATTAGTGAGCCGTGATGCGCAAATTGCTAGAAGGTGGAGCGCGGGAGCGACTTCAACCTCTTTCCTAGTGCATTGACATACCTCATGTACCTCGTACATGGTTCCATGGGCCACCCCTGTTTCGGAACTCAGTGGTGGCCTGCTTCTGTGAATATCTCTTTTGTCCACCCACCACGCGTCCTTCCCCGTCAGCGACATCAATTCAATCATCGCTTCTTCCTCATCACCATCCAATCGGATCTCTACTGCTGGCTCGCTCGATTCCGGCCTTTACGGCCTACGAGTTTCCGAACGGTGAAATATGTGGATACGATGATAGGGGAGATTGGACAGAGGCAAACAGAGTGGGAGGGAGGAAATATAGCGGTGATTGTGTGCTTCGTAGTCATAATAATGATGGAGTATGTTTATGGAATGTTCCGACGGTTTGAGTGAGCTATCGAAGTGAGGGGAAACGGAAGATTAGTTATCCGTTACCATCTTCTGTTCTTTCCATAAGAATTGCGTACGAAGCGCCGGATCGCTGGCGCCAAATGCCAACCTACGCCGATTATAAACTCTTCACCTACACCGCTTTCTGTCTTGAGTTTTAGGTGGTGAGTGATCCGTTGTTCTTCCCGTTCACGTTATTCCACGTACTCAAACTCGGGCTAGATCAATGTAGTACACCCTCCGTCGAAGGATACGCTTGAACTCGTCTGGGCATTTCCTTGGCTAAGTATTAGCGCTATGTAAGCCCGTTTAAAACCCTTTTTTTCGTGTTACATGAGATTCTAAAGTGCCTTTTATTAAAGGCCTCACCCCTCGACCCTCTTCACGATGATTGATACATGTCTTGGCGACAGCGCGAACTGCATTTACAATCACACTGGATCCCAATCACCACGAATGAAGCGCTGGCTCCGAAAATCTCGAGATTTCTCTAGTTCTGGCTGGGGGAGGGTAACCATGACCGCGTGTTAAGCTTGGGATGCGGATATGGAGAAGGAACGCAATTATTTGGCGATGTCAAGGTACTGGTGAGATTTCTTTACACTTACCTCGCTCATCATAATTATCTCTCATCATCCGACTATTCCCGGCTCTAGCATCCGCTGCAATGATCGAACCGCATGCATCATGTCCAGTTCCTGATAATCCCGGGATGTGGACTCACCATGGGAGATGTCTAGTGACTGCGCGTGAACGCCTGAACTTTAGGATGTGGAAACGGACGATGCGTGCTAATGAGGTTATCCACCGGTGTCTTACTAGGTGAGATTTCTCTCTGCTTCAATCGTTCATCGCATTTCTGAATCCCGTCCAACTGCCCTTAGACTCTAGTATTCTATAAGAATCACGTTGAACTCGTTTCGGTTTCGCCCCCAGACATGAGACGGACTTCTATTGGCTGGGAAATACGCTCCGGGGTTCTGTCCACTTCCTTCCCCATCGACGGCACCGGCTCCCGCCTCCTATTCCTGACCCTCGTCACCGATCATACTGGCTTCTACTGCTCCTCGCCCGCTTCAATTCACACTATTAGTCAACCCCTGCCCAACCGTGATAAACCCGCAATATCTTGGTTGATTCCTGGTGGGCTCCCCGTCATTCCCGCTGGCTGTACCAAAACCAATTGATGGACCGGTGAAGGTTAAGAACGAGAGTCCATCCGAGGAATATTCCACGGAAATTATTCTCAAGAACAGCCTTAGGACGTATATTGGTTCACGGCCCACGATAGTAAACGGAGCGGGGGTCGGGGGAAGGAGAGAGGAAGTGGCGCAAGAGGGAGGGTCAAACGAGAGAAGGCCGAGGGGATGAGGGAGGGAGGGAAGGAATGGAATAGATGGGATGAGGGTGTGGGAGAACGAGTACTGCGCGTTCTTTCGAATGGTATTTTTCACACAATTGATACCTATTATCCTCGAACCCGCCCTGCCGAGTACTATTACGATTAGGCTTCAAGTTCCCATTTCACGTCCACTACGCCAGGTCTTTCCGGCTCTTCCGAATGAATTCGGATGAATGGACCAGTTGCGTCTTATTCGCCCAGCGTCGCATGCTTCTTCCTTTCGTTGGGACTCATATGTCGCGGTGAATGGGAGGACAGTCTGGCATGTTTATCTCGATACATGGATTCCCCTTATTTACCACCATATTCTTCTTTTCTTCGTCCACAATGATCATATTACAACCCAAGGCCTTCCTTACGGTGAATAATACCTAATTCCTTCTCCGCAAACAATGTTCTTGCTTTTGGGTGGTCCGGAGGCTTGTTCCCGCTCGATGCTTGTTGTTTTTCTGTTGGTGGGAAAAGCTAGACGTCCACTCACGATCAGAGGTCAACAATGGGTAGGAAGGGCGGTGTCGTTTTCGATGCACATAAGTAAGTTGCGTCCCACCATATCATCCTCAGGTTCCACAGTTTACCTCCCATTAAATATGAGTGGTTGAGCATGCAGGCGGATGAACAAGAAGGCAGCGTAACAAGAAGGAATCGAAGGGATTGAAGATCGCTGGAAAACAAACTAGGGATAGAAGTGTACATGGGACGTCCGGGGGGCGGGAGATAAAGTAGTGTGAATATGGTGGAAGGGAAGGTTCACAATTATTTAGGTGGATTACCATAGTATCCTTCACACCTTTCGTCGCAGTGGGCCTGGCCCAAATGTACTTCGAGGTATGTCGTTCATGTCCACGAAATATAGATCCCTAACAATCTAGGAAAACATCGTCGAAGCCACCCTCCCATTTTCCCCTTTAAACACTAGCATTCTCCTCAGTACAACATCCATCTGTATCCCGGGAGTTGTAACACAGACGCAGTGGGTTTTATTCTTGGTTACTCCAATACTGGATTAAAAATTCGGTCCTTACAGGTTGAGCATTAGACACTCCTTCTTCGATCAATAGGGACGATCCACACTTGATAGGGGAGATTCACATTGATTCCTGACCGAATACTAGTGAACGCGCATGGGCCCGGGATAATGATGTTGTTGCATGCACTAAACAATGGCAGTGAAAAAATGACGCTTTGCATTCTCGGGAGTGATAGAGTGGAGGACGGACACTGGTGGTTCGTCACACGAAACACTTTTGAGCCTGAATAAATATTTATCGGTGGGCGCGCGTATTTACCTCCCGGTGGAATCTGGTCTTGCTCTTCGCGTTTAGTTTTTGAAAAACAAAAAATAAATTGAAATGCTTGACCAACACGCGACTGCCATGACTAACGTTTAGTACACACCAATCGCCGCTATTTTCTTCCCTTCCATTCTGCTCTATTCGTCTCTTCCTCTCGCCGCTGTGCAACTTCCACTATTATCCTATCCCATTTTTTCACTTTTGCAGGTCGTATAGGTGTCAACGACCGGGAAGGACACAGGGACGAACAGAGTTTCGGTAGGGAAGGAGTTTCACAACACAGAAACCCATTGAGATTAACCTCAGACGCGGATTGCGAAAGTTCGAGAGTCACATTCAGGAATCAGGGGCACTAATGAATGTGGAACATTGTGGGTGTTCAACGTTCAACGGTCGTCATAAAATTGAACAAGTGAATTGGAGGGAAAAGAAATTCATGATCACTGGCGATATCGTCGGATCGCTTCACCACCATCATACTCCATACTTACGCCTTCACTCTAACCTTAACGCGCCATAACCGCTGGTCCATCAAGCTGAACGTGGCGTTCTCGCCAAATCCCCGTGTTCGTGTAAGTGAAATCGCGGGCAATAAGTTCGTTAATGGCGCCGACAGGGCGGAATGGCATACCTTGATACCGCCTTTGGTTTACTCGCGTGGAATCTCAACCAAAATATGTCGCAAGGCTGTTACAGCGCGAATAGCCATTGGCGACGGGAAAGAGGGTGTCGGCATTTACATCGATGATGAAGAAGGAAGATTCGGGTTCCTTTGTTCACCTTTGCCTGTCAACCGCTTGGTCAGGAACGACGGGCGCGGACCCGGGAGATCGTGTTGCAGCGCTCTTATGTGTGCGTATCCGAGGTAGTAGGATGCAGTCTGGCGGTGACGAGGAACCACGAGAGGAGAGTAACGAGAATTTGTGGCCCCGACGGGGAAGGAGGCAGAGGTTTGGGGAAACATCGATTCCCGGCAAGCGAAACCGGGGGTGAAGTGAGGATTCAGGGTGACTATGAACACGTTTTCCAGGCATTCGGAAAACTCAGTACGGGGCGAAAACGGAACCGAGCTTTAACAGTCATCATAGAATGCTAGAATACTAGAAATTTTGGATGATATTTCAGAGATACGATGAACAAGTAAAGTAAAGAGAAACTCACCAGCACCTTTGACAACGTCGAATAACTTTACCATGTCCCCATCGTAAGGTGACCGCGCAGTTCCCGAACCGCAGCGAGTACCGAACTGCAGTTCTGAAAGAACCTTCATCAACGCGGGGGGCCGAGTTCCAAGTGGATATGGGTTGACGATGGAAATTTCATGGGCGGTGACAGAGGAGCGAGTTCTCACCCACCAGCTCTCGCCCGTCGTTCTCGTCGCAGTTGGTCCTCCGCGCCACCGTCAAAGCAGTTGCGTCTCTTGTATCCTACCATGTCGTCTTGATTAATACCCTTGCAGTTGAGTTCGTCCTGCGCTACCTCTGCTACACGGAATTCCTTCGCCGTCCAGATACGTGAAAGCTGAGTTTGCGTGAGGTCAACACTCACAAGTAAAAAGATTCACATTACTTATAACAGGGAGCGTTCGTATGGATTTCATCCTTTCTTCGTTTGCGTGTCAGAATGAAAAAGAAAACTGTGGGAACGAACCTCATCCAAATGACAGCATCTCGGCAACGTAAGTGAATCCTCTGCTGTGTCACTCCAGTTTCAGCTTTTACTGCTCGGCGCTGGTCTGGCTCTACTGACAGAGAGGGGGCCGTCATGATGGGTGAAGGAACGGAACATGGATTGCAGAGGTTGTCGACACACAACACCAAACACATTTGAAAACACAGGATGATTTTTTACAACTCAATATTATACCTCGTGTATCTTCCAAGTATCTTCGTGTATAGGACCGTCTGCGAAATGGATACACCATTTGGACAACTCTACTTTGGCAAAGAATTCCAGTGAATCATCAGGTTCATCGTTCGTCGCTCGTTCGGTGCCCCAGTCCACCTTTCTCAGCTTCTGCATGGCTCTTGCGTAACTCTGTCTGGCATCTGGACAACCCACAAATTACCGAGAAGACGACTTCGGGTTGCAGCCAGTCGATCGGAAAGCTGTGCCCATTATAAGCTCTTCGTCTACACCGCTTGCTGTGTGTGTTGGTGGTCGGTCTTGAGAACATTTTCTTTGGTGAGTGGTCCGTTTTCTTCCCTTTCACGTTATTTATTGAATGTATTCATCGTCCAGCTGATTTACCCTATTACACTAAGTCGAATCTGCTTGAACGCGTCTGGACATTTGTTGGCTTTGGCTAAGCATGAGCGCCATGGTAAGCCCGTTTAAAACCCTCTTTTTCGTATTAGATGAGGTTATAAAGTGTCCTTTGCCTACAAAGATATCACCAGACATCTTTACGATGGGCCTGGATCGACGTGAGTCTTGACAACACTGCGAACAGCACCTACAAGCCGACTAGCCCCCCAATCCCCCATAGTGAAGTGTTGGCTCCGAAAATGCCGCGAATTCTCTAGTTCTCGCTGCGGGAGGCTAACGGCGCGTCAAAGGTTAGTACTAGTGAGATTTCTCTGCACTGTACATTATCTCTGAGGTATCGGCCTCTCCTTGGCTCTAGCATCCTACCGCAGTCATCGAACTTTGTTTCCTGCCCCTGATCTCTGGGAAATGCGTACTCCCCGCAGAAGATAGCTGCCCGTGTAGCTTGCAATAGGAATGGACTCCTGAATTTAATAGTTATCCAATGATGCCGCGAGTGAGATTTCTCGCCGGTTCACTCGTTTATCGCATCTCTGATAGACCGTACAACTGCCCTTAGATGCCAGTATTCTACATAGAGACAGGCATATCGGTGTCCGGGAAATGCGTTCCCTCCCCTTCGATCACCCACAGCATGCTCATTTCAAATCTCCGGGGCTGTCCACTTCCTTTACCAACGATGGCATCGGCTCCGCCTCCTATTCCTGCCCCTCGTCGCCGATCAGACTGGGCCCTATCGCCCCTCGTCCGCCTTGATTCACACTATTACTCCGCCCCTGTCCAACCGTGGTAAACCCGCAACATCTATTGCTCGAGGGCGATTCCTGGTCCGCCAACCCGTCATTCCCATTTGCCGCACCAAAACCAATTGTTCGACCGGTGAAGGTTAAGAACGAGAGTCCATCCGAGGAATCTTCCTTGGAATTCATTCCCGAGCACAGCCTTGGGGATGTATGTTGGTTCAGGGCCACCATAGCAAGCGAAGGGGGGTTCAGGGAAGGAGAGAGGAAGTGGTGAAGGAGGCGCATTTCTCCTCCACTGCGCCAGGTCTTTCTGGTGTTCTGAATTAATTGGGATGAATGGCCAGTCGCGTCTTATTCGCCCAACGTCAGCGTCGCATGCCTACCATTTCGTTGGGCCTCCTGTATCACGGTGAACGACGTATATGGTGATCCTTAATGTCTGATTGATTCTTCGCACACCCCTCCGCATTCGGCCCCATCTTTTCATGGCCTTCGATAGTTTTCATCCCGATATCGACTGGAGGACGGTCTGGCATGTTTGTATTTCGCTGCCTCCCCCGTCGTTACCACGGTATCCCTCTTTCTTCGACATCGCAAGGGGATAATGCAAAGCCGTTAGAAAACGAGATGAGGAACGACGAAATGCGTGAAGATAACGGATATAGTAGACACAAAGAAATTGGATCCGGCTATAAGTCGTGGGAGAGAAACAGTAGGTTATCGTTGGTGTACACGGAAAGGGACATAACGTCGCCGTACCAGTTGCAGCGTGGCTGGGGGAAAAGTTGGCAGGAAGTTGGTGCTGTGGCCCAGTGTGCCGCCCAAATCTCACGCCTCTGGTATTCTGAATCCTTCTTTGTCAGTCATTCCTTAATACGGTCCCGTATATCGATGCTCAACCCTGATAGTGTGCCGCAAACAAGCGGGTAAAGAACCCTATCGACAAACATCGTAGCAAGTCCCTGCGCTGGACGGTGAATCCAATCTGTGGAGGAGATGGCTCTGCCTCTGGACATTTTCGGCGAGATCAGATCTAGGGTGTCAGGCTAAGCGTTCCATTTGTAATCCCTTTTTTGGTGCTTCCCAAATGCGGATAAGGTATTGATGACCATTTTGGCTGTGGCATAAGGACGCGCCCTTTTTTTCGTCTCCTCCTCACCACCATGGCTGGCAAACTAAGCGATAAACAAAACTCGGGTGCTAAGGGGCTATGTAATCACCGTGACCACAAATCGATTTGACGCTTGCACGTTACAGGAGAGGCAGTGCGGGTGTGTGCACTGTGAATCCCGACACCCATGCGTCATCTCACTGAATTGAACTGAGGTATGGGGTCCGGAACGTTGACAGTCGACAGAATCTCCAAAAAAGCCGACCCTTTTCTCCATGCCATCGAGTGAACGGTGGCACCTCAATGCCGTATGTACATAATGTAACGGTCCTGCTGCATCAACGCCTCAGTTTCTGGCAGTCCTAGCTTTTGTGATCCTCCCCAATTACTGCGGCCACCGCGAAAAAGGCCTCCCATGAACATTGCTGTTCTTGTTCCCAATATTTATCGAGTACGATTAGTTGACGCCTGGTTTGCCAAGGCTTTGAAGCTGTAAAGTTCCGATTGCGATAAGCTTGACTGAAACATTGTCACCTGTTCATTTAACGTTCATTTTTCTTGGAATCATTTTGCAACAGCATCAGGAACAGCTAATTGATGTGCCGTTATGCGCAAATTGCTGGAAGATGGAGGGTGGGAGCGAGCGACTGTCCCGCACATCGGACGTTCGGGATCAAATTTGGGGTGGAGAATTTAACACCACGAAGGAAAAAGGTCTGATTCGTAGTGCTTTGATTGAGCTTCGAATTGTTCGTCAACAAATCTTGATCGAGATCTGGGCATCTGGAGGTACTGGCTAACAGAACGACAAATGTCAGAGCTGCTCAGCGTTCGCACTTACTTGGGTTGTGATACTATGCTAACGAACGGACCGTATGGTGACGACAACGACGGACGAGTAATGAATATAATATTTGCTCTAAAACAGGAATAGTATTTTCTGATAGAATTCTCGTCTTCCATCCCTCCATTGCTAAAATGGATTATGGGCTATCACTTTATGAATGTTCCCACCATGACGCGGAACTGCCAAAGGTAATTATCATTGTCAATCATAATGTCCCTGGAGATCAGTACTTATTTCGCACTTGGCAATGACATTCTTGGATAGGTCCGAAGCAGGGCGAAACAGGGCGAAACCTTGATTCTTGGACAATAGTATGTACGAGCGTACTCAAGTCTCACACGGACTTACGTTTGACTCCTTCTGTTCCCCATGATTGCTCCAGATGCCATCCATCCGTGCCGTATCATCCCCCGCAGTCAATCATTTCGGTCGCTTGCACGTACTTCACCTGCTTTCTTTTCCGCCTTCGCACCTATTTTCATCTGTAATAACACATAGCGACTAGATGCTCAGTGAGGGCACGATTCTGTGGCAGAATATTCCCCGTTTTCCATTAGAACAGACAGGGTCATCCATTGGTTGAGAATGCACGCGAGGGGGTCACAGAAAGGACCGGAAATGAAAGCGGGGGAACCTAGGTCAACGGGAGTCCATATTGAAAGGGAGGGAATTTAGAAGGACGGTATAAAATAGATGGGAGTGTCGAAAGGCAAACAGACAGCCTGTCGCGGGGACGAGAAGACACATATAGGTGACGAGAAGATTGGCGACGTGGGGCTCAATCCGCATCGACCCCATGCGACGCTGAAAATCTGACGGCACCGCGAAATGTACTATCACCCGATATCATTAGGCCCTAGGAGTGAAGCATCTTCCTGCAACATCCCTCTATTTGTTTGGCGCTCGCTGCGGGAGGGAACCATGTGTTAGGCTAGGGAGGGGACGTGGACATGGAGTGAAGTCATTCAACGATGTCGTGGGCCCGGTGAGGTTCTCCGCTTTACTTTTACATCGTCGCTCTATTCATACCTTGTTAGGCTCTAGTGAACGTCACTGAACTTACGGCTTATCGCCCTTAGCTGGATCGGTCATGTTTGGAAGATGTGTACTCGCCGCGGGAAGTAACTGCATGTGAACTGATTCCTTACCTTACTGCAACCGTCAATTCCTCTGCTTAGGTGTCGGCCCTCCTGACCAACATCCTCGCGCCAAATCTCTGGGGATGTTCTCCCACTTTCTCTTCATTGATACTGACTCAAGCTTCCTCGCCCTGCTCCTCGTCACTGTTCAATGGATCCGATCTCTGCTCGCCCGCTTAAATTTACACTACAATTTCTGGTATGTGCCCGTCATTATTATTGGTAACGTGAAGGCCGAGCGGGAGTAGAGAGAAGACGAATAATTGGTGCCCATCCGAGGAATAATCCTTGTTCATCGTCGATGTAAAATATCGCCATGTTACTATCCCACTCCGGGAGTTTGTCAATTCCAGGAGTTTGCAACCCGGGTTTTTCTCACTCAATTCTTGACATTTCCCTCTCAAACTTGGTACGTAGCTCAACATATGCAGGCTCTTGAAAAATATAAAATTTTGAGAGAGGAAGTGCATTGCTTCGTCTGCATCAAAATTGTCAAACTCCTGGAATATACATCTATTTGCAGTCTGGCAAGCTTCCGTTGTGTCCTACCCTCAACGTAAAATAAAATAAAGCACATCTTCACATCGAAGAAGAAAATGTATTTCGAGGCCGGGGGGTCATTCGTCGTGGAGTAATGACAAAATAATCAAACGAGTTGTCAAACTCCGAAAAGGATAGTACAAGTCCTGAGCGCATTTGCTTTTGGATGCGCTCATCGGCCCTGGGGCCGTCTTTTGTATTTGTTTCAATTTACACCGCTGTTGCCAGCCAGCGTGGATAATGTCACCGATCCCAAGGGCCCTGAGAAAACAAGTTCCCCGCTAAATGCCACCGCGGGCCGAATCTATTTTTACATAACAGCACCAGGGACTAAATTCCTCTCCAGGAGCGAATAGCCGTCGGAAGAAACTCTAAGCGCACTGATTATCGTGGATAATCACTGAGTTTTGCCAAGTTATGAACTTTGTTACAAACTTCGCAATATGAGTAGGACTCCATGTACATTCATTACAGGACATTCTTCGTTGACCGGGCGCCATTGTCCGAATGACTTAAGGTTCAACATAAACGAGCCTCAAAACGGTGTCAGTAAAGTGAGGGCTAAGCTTCAGCTCTACAAGGGAGGAACTATTTGGTGGCGTTGTTGTGTAAAATTTTAATCGAAGCATTGTGTATCCCTTTACCTCCTGAATCTCCCATCAGCGCCCATCAATTGGCTGTCCCCGAGGCCATTCCAATTTCCAGATTTGAATCGGAACGATTCATTCGATAAACTTCGCATATCTGAGCCTTCACATCGGTCAAACTCGTAAATGTGCCTGCCCATTTTATTCGGCCACAGGGCATCGACTTGGCACATGAGAACATGGACAAAGGGTGCAAGGACGGTGAAGTTACCGAGTTCTGGCACAAATTTCAGCATTGGAAAGAAGCTCAAATCACGACATAGATCAATTTCGTCATGAATGTCTGTACCTCAAAGTTGAAAATACTGCCCCCCAAAAATCCTTTTGTTCGCCCACTTTCTCAACGGTAAACGAGCTTGTCCCAGTCGAGTCGAGATTTTTGTTACCGTTAACATTGGTGTGCGAACCTAAAAAGTCAGTGGTTGAGGAGGTTGACATCGGCCAGGAAATGCGCAGTCATCTATCTCATTGTCGATGTGCATAAATAGTGCATAGTACTACAGTACAATCCTCAAGCTCTTGTCCGAGAAAAAAAGATGTAGGTCATATAAGCGACTCTCGCAGAAGGTGGACTTGTACTATATGTTGTGGGAGGGAAGATTTGGTTGTCATTGGTGTACGTAGACAACGGAACAACACTTTCACACAAGTAGGAATGGCAGGGAAAGTGGCTGGAATTTGGAATTTAATGCTGTGCCACCCAAACCTTACCCCTCCCCAAGCCCTTCAGTCATCTCTTTGATGTTCCCTTGCAGAATTTGATATCAAGTCTGTACAGCGAGCCACAAAGAAGGGGATGAAGAAACTCTAATCGAAATCATCTGAAGCGGTCCTGACTCAAGTGCTGTCCCCAATCGGCATGGACACCCGAACATCAGATCTATGTAAGGGTCGCCGCAAGCGGCAAATCGAATCGCCTACCAAACCTTTCCTATTATAGGGTTTATAATTGGGTGTTATCGATAAAAAGCAATCCCATTTCTATGTACACAAGAAGACGGATCCTGGGAAGGGCCTCTGGAGTCTGGACTCCGCATAAAGCAAACGTCCCGTTATCTAGTACGAATATTGGACTACAATGTGTAAAGGAAGCTGGTAGGTCAAGTGGCGGGCAGACAAAAAAGATATTTGCAGGCCACCCCTGTTTCGGAACTCACTGGTGGCCTGCTTCTGTGGAACCGTGCACGAGGGACATGAGGTATGTTAATGCCCGAGAAAATAGGTTGAAATGGAGATAGATTGCGGCGAACGCCGAAAACGCTCTTTTTTGAGTGAAAGAAAGGAGATCCTGCGGACGTGGTCATACCCATTAAGTAGTTGTGGATTCAACGAAATCCACATTTTTGGCGGAGATATAATCATATATGAAAGCACTCTTTTTCCTCTCCCCCGTTCATAACCTCGCTAACATGGCCGCTGACCACAAAAATAATATTCCGTCTTTTGTTAGCATCGACATAGAGCCTGCACCTCCCCCAGTGCCTTCGTTTCCGTGGTTCTCCGATCTCCTTCGTCCCACGGACCCAGAAAAAGTTGTTGGTGCATCCTCGCCCATATTGGATTCTTTGGACATGAGTTCTGTCCAGGATTTTATGGGGCTTTCCTCGCATTCGGGTACGCATGTTAGACCTGCTTAATCGACTAGAAACATTGACCAAGGCTCGCTATATTCGCCCACAGTTACTGCCTTAAATCACGATATGCCCGGGTCTAGCGGGAAAGGAGAGGGTCCCAATATCCAACACACTGGCGATGATAAAACGAACGGTGTAAACGCTCTCACTCTTCCTTTGTAAACAACGAGCTCACCGACTATTATACGAAGGTACATATGTTCTACAAGGCCCAGAACGTAAAGATAATGGATACGGCGATTAACAACATCGGACGCGACATGACCGTAGTCCACAACAATTATATATATTATGCACCTGGCCTACCGGTACGTCCTCGCTTTTTTGTGGCACATCTTCAAATGACTTAGCAGGTCATCATAGTATCCTTTAAACTCTCTATCAATAT
Organism: Hebeloma cylindrosporum; assembly: GCA_000827355.1. Classification (NCBI taxonomy): domain Eukaryota; kingdom Fungi; phylum Basidiomycota; class Agaricomycetes; order Agaricales; family Hymenogastraceae; genus Hebeloma; species Hebeloma cylindrosporum. Next base: position 77,913 of record KN831826.1, on the reverse strand, counting down.
GGCCTACCCTATTTTCGGTAACTCGAATATGAAACCGAACTCGTCTCGTACTGATGCATATTTTCCGGGATGCACGCAGCCCCAAATATTCTTAGAGGTATGGTGCAATCCTTCATGTCCAAGAAAAATGGATTTTAATCTTCCGTATTTATTCAGGAAAACATCGTCCAAGACACGATTAAATCGCCCCCTCTAGACGTCAAGGTCCTCGTAAGTTCAACATCCATGTGTATCCCGGGAGTCAGCTCTCAGACACGGTACGTTGCATTCAGGGTTTTATTTTCCAGATAAAAGTTATTTCCCTATAGATCGAGCCTTCGATATTCATTTTTCTGACCTGAAAATTCGATTGACACACGGTATGCACGGGATTACAACATTTCGGATCAGATTCGCTCCTGAATAGAAAACGAATAATAGAACTATCGACAAAATGATTGTTTTTAGCTACAAGAGGAATAGAGGACGACAACTGTATATATAATCTTACATCCCAAAGGATTTACATGTTCCATCCGACACAGACTTCATCACTATCATAATCTCATAATGCAGGAAATACTGTCGGACATTAGGTGGCGCTCAGCGGCTTGGTAAAACCTAGTGTTTGTACCCACAACAACAGATGGCAACCAAATGCGTAGATCGCCGTGGAAGATATGTACTGACATCGCAAAGGCCGTCACGGCCAAGGGAACACAGAAATGCCTGGCGTAATGGAGACAAAATGGAAGGGAGATTACATACGAGCTCAATTGGAATCACAAGATAATGATGTCAATGGCCGTGGTTGTGCGCAACGCTGCGGGTCCGAGGACAGTAGGATTTGAAAAAGACAATTCGAAGGATACTGATACACATTTGATGATGTTGAGTGGGTCAAACGTAGTGGATTGGGTGTACGCGGAATTTTCCTCCAATATTTTTTTACCGATGTTCCTCCCGGGCTTCTGCGCCCACCTGATAATTTTGCTCCCACCGCTCTCATCACATTCCTTCCATCCCTTCCATCCCTGTCGTTCTTCCTCATCCCCTCTGGCCTCCTTTCTATTTTTTCACCCTTCTGAATTCTCTTTCCTTCCGCCGTTCGTTTATGCTCAGCGTTCGCAAGCAATATATCTGCCAAGGCTGGTCGTGTGGCAATATAGATCGACGACGGATCAGAAGTTGTGGACGGTATATTACCTCGAATCCCAGCTCGATACACGATAATTGATATTGCCGATGATGGACAGGATACACCAGGAAGGGGAGGAATAAAATCCGGATAGGGATAGGGGAAAAACGTCGAGAAGAGGCGGGACTAGTGCTTCGGGAACAGGTGTTGCCTCGTCAGGTTGGGCACAGCGCGGCGCCGAAGGACGTCCAGCGCTGTTGCTAGCACTGTTCCACTGTCCCTAAGATAGCTCCTTCACGTTCACGACATTTATACCTGACTTTTCTCCGAATTGTTGCAAAGTTACCAATTATCAGGATTATAACAGCTGAAGTTGGGCTGAAGGTAGACCCATGCCACACACATGAAGCCGACAAAGCTGATCCATCTGGTGACGTTGTCAGCATTGCACAGATACCCTATAAACATGAGAATCCTAATCACCACCATGGAGGAAAATTAATGAGATAATATTATTCGATGGTTGGGTCCACGTTACTGGTTTCGAGGCATACGGGCAGGATGACAGGGAGCTGTATTATCTGCCGAATTGGACAAGGCACCACATAGATGCATTGTAAGTAGATTCCATCCTACTTACCAGATCGCGTTCAAACTCTCCCTGCGACTCCCCGATAAAATTTGGTTAAAACATCCTACTGCCACGGGGAACTCACCAGAGCTCGAGTACTCAGTGTCAAGTCAGACCGTGGTTTCGAACTCGCATAAGAAAGGTGTATATTCATGGTGGAGGGCGACTCATGGGAAGCCGCTCAGACTTGGTGAGGTTGGAGAAGATCAGCGAATTGTCGGGGAGTCACAAAAAAAAAATGTATTTGGCACTGTGTGTCGACGCCGTCCAGAATTGCCACATGTGTCGGAGTTACGTCTGTCCTTCTTGAACGATGTTACCTGGCGGCGCTGAAGGTTACCCATGAAAATCCTAGGAAGTGAATAGGCCCGTGTTCGCCCAGGCCCCGCACTCTGGGAACCTCATAGCGCGAACAAGGCGCGAAGGCCGTCGAGAGATCTCCAGGCATTTCTCACGCGCTTTTCGGGGGTGCTAGACGGAGGAAAAGAGTAAGCCCTCTTTACTGCGTTTATTTACTATCCTTGTTTCTTTGAGGTCTCCGTTCCGGCCGCCATATCCCTGCTCGCTTATTTTTAATCTGGTTGTTCAAATACTAGATGTACCTCGTAAATGATGTCTTCGGTTTGCGAGCTTGAGCGTTTACGCGCCCAGCCCAGCTTTTTTAGCCTGACATCCTCCACCGATTCAATCGTCGCCTCGTCCACCATCCCCTGTCAGGATACTCGAAGTTCTTCCTAGTGGTTGTTGGACCGCAACCAAATATCTCCTCTACAATTTACCCTGTTTCGTCTTGCGTTGTTGGACGGCGAGTGATATGCCCAATCGAACGTTGCGGAGTCGAGTTAGGGTTTAGGATTGCGTAAGACGCGACAAGTACTTTGAAGCAGATGAAGTTATCCAATGATGCTACGGGTGAGATTTCTCGCTATTTTACCTTCATGGTATCCCTGGTACATCGTTCACACTGTCACGGTCTGGTATTCTAGACTTCCTCGATGTTCGTTGCAACTCGTCAATCTTTCTTCCCGTAACGTTTGAATTCCCTCTTCCTGCACCCACCGATTTCGCTTCCTGGCTTTCCCTGAACTCCGCTTCCTTCCCCACACAAACCTCAATCTCTCATCTTGTTGTTCCTCGTCATCACCGATCCGGGCCCAACGACCACTCTGCAGCTCAATTCTCACCGGTTCTGGCTGGCAATGCCTCGAAATAACCTCCTTCAAACATTCTTATCCATCTTTCTCACGCTAACCCTTCCCCGACCCAGACAACCTGCCGCATCTTTACTCCGACACTCTATTGGTTCGGTGTTGCCCGCTCGACAGCCAAGGAACTAATCATCGTCTACATGGAACTTGATACCGCTGGCCTGCTCGCTTCTCACTTGGCCTCAGGTTTTGTCCCTCCATTGACCGTGAACATCCCTCACCGACAGGTTTGTCTATAGGGACTATTCCCTTCTATCCTGTCCTACCAAGTTATCGACAGTGGAGCTGCAAAGTTCTCGATGATGTTTCAGGTAACATCGCCGAAGTTTTCTTCGGACAAATGCAACCACAAAGTTACCTCCATTGGAATTCTGTTCGTGCTTCCCTGCCCCTTTCTGACGTTCGTAAACTTGGCAGGGTACTCAAAGTTCTTTCTCGTGATCGTGGAAGGTTAGGCTAATATTTATATCTCTTCTCTACTCCATCCAGTTTCGCCTTAAGGTGGTTGGCGGCCTGGTATGCGATCCGATCCGTTGCCGCGGAGTCGAGGAGCTTCGACATTCACTCGGGGAATAATAGTCTCATCATATTTCTGACTATTCCCTGCAGCTCCTTCCCCTCGAGATCCATGGCGGGTAGTATAGTCGTTGCCAAACGAGAAACTTGAAGATCAAATATAACCCCATTGATATCGTAACAATCCATTCATTGTCAAGTATGCAGTTAGATCCACAAAATTCCGTGCTCGAGTCCGTGGGATGTATCGCCGCCCTACCCGACTCGCCCTCCACTCCTTCGCCTGAAACTAATCGCCCTTTTTATATATGGTGCTTTGAAGTATTATTCTTTCTATTTTTTTCGTTTTCAGTCGTATTTCGTGCTTTTTTTGGTTTTCTTTTATCGAGAGTGCATCCGCGCCTCCAAGTCAGAACTAGAAGAATGAATAACGAATACTCGAACTGGCATAAGCGCCAAGACCAGAAGCAATCAACCGGATGGAAGTTACGAAACGAGAAACAAAACCTACAGCGACTGCGATACGAAACCGGGTATACACATGGATGTTTTGCTGAGGAGGATCTTCGCGTTCAAGGGTGGATATTTCAAGGCGTCATGGGCGACCTTTTCCTAGAATGACATGATGGGATAATTAATTCTAGATTTCCAGGATATGAACGACTTACTTCTAATTTTATTGCAGGCTATATGGAATGAATGAATATGCATTAGTACCGAATGGGCTGCAGGTTGAAACTGATAAGGGGTGCTGCTGACCGACGTTAAGAAACCACTGGGTAGGATACCCTTGATGACTTCGGCGGCGTGGAACTACGAGCGCCAATTCAACACCGCATCAGGATGACCCATTCCAGAACTTACTATGTGAGATCTCGCGCTCTGAGACCGAGACGAATTGTGTTAGGCATCCCAACCTGGGATCTTCATGAGAATCACTCACCGAAAACAAATTGGACCATTGGGACAGAAGGGTTGCGGGGGACTAAAAAGATCATCATAAGTCATCGGAGGAGGGGTCCGTGATAGAGAAAATACCGGGTCAGGCTCAGGATACGTATAATTATTGTGAATTATGGTCACCATATCACCTCCAACGTTGTTCATGGTCGTGTCCTGTATCGATAAGTTCTGGGCATTTGCGAACATGGATACCTTCAGAAACAGATCAGTAGTTATTGGGGATGAGGGATAAACGCTCCAGAGTCTTACATTCCTCGGTTTATCATCATCGACAAAATTGATATCAGTGTCGACAGAATCATGGGGATCTGCATCCACAGAGGCATTGCCCCCCTTCCGGCTGTGCCCCTGCGTTTTTTGAGGATTTAATAGTGCAAGCGAGGACAACCCCGACGAATTTTGCTCCGGGGAATTGTCACGTAAGGCAATGGTGGTGCGGAAGTGGACCCAGGAGTGGGATGAAAGCGTTGGGGAAGGTGGGGCGGGCCCCATATCTAAGTCCCATAGATGTGTCAGCGAACCATAAGCGTTTCCTAGTCTTTCGGGAGATAGAACAGGAACGGGAACGGGACATAGAAGGCTAGTTTCCTTGGCTATTCTACCGCTGGATATCCTTCCCGCCGGCGCGTGGAGAGTGGGTGGTCATCATGAATAGACCCTAGAGCAAGCAAATATGATCTGGTGGTTGAAATAGGCCTTCGATGATGTTCAATCCCAACATTATCATCGTCTTTGGTTAGTGGTCTGAAGGTGCGAGATACGGAACTTGTAGAAACTTCCAGGCATGTGGAACTAGGATCTCCTGCCGGACATAAGTTTGAGTCCACAAGGTACAGGCAGGAGTGCGGATGGGTTTCTGGGACGATTTAGAGATGGCATAACTACTTTCAATTAGATTTACAGATGCTCCTCGTTTCTCCGTCTCATCACCATTCAGACCTCCAGTACTGTGAATTGATTGATTACATTGAGAGATGATCTGATTCGAATCCATCCCCATCATTCAAGCTACTCCTGACTCGGACGCCCTAAACATATCTAATCAAAAACCATTAACAATGACCTGTCTCTATACACCGTTGGACCTCAGAATTATAGCCTGCAGGCGGGCATATGCCTCTGGATCCGATGATAAATAAGATTTTCTCCAGGATTTGAAGTCATCAGCGCTATATCGGCCCTCAAAAGAATAGTTGTCATCCGGGTCTAGCTGGGATTTGTGGGAATTAGGGGTATGTTTGAATGATTTCAACGCAGAGTAGGAATTGGAGGATACTAGATCCGAAATTTGACCGTATACCGTAGCCCATCTGATATTGCTGCTGTATGTTGCGCAGAAGCTGTACAAGCCTATCTCGCTGAGACGTGAGCCCGATTGCAGATGTCGTTGTAGGAATCCCAGAAGACCTGTGTTAATGTCACCGAAAGCCGCTTTATCCTGAAATTCAAAGAATTGGAGCTCCAAGATGGTGAGATGGGGAAGGTTCATTGCATCCCAGGTCTCACATGACGGTCCAGAAGTGCAACTAGATGCAGTGAGGGATAAGGTTGTCACGTTGGTCGCCAAAGGGAGAAGGATGCCGAAACCGTTCCAGAACTTGGGATAGAATTCGCTTGTCTTGGGAAACTCGAGCTCGGAAGTGAAGCTTAATGGAAAAGTGTTGATTTCCAGGGTTTGTAATCCAGATAAGAAATGCATGAAGCTCGTGGAGTAGGTAAGAGCCTTCACCATTCGCGGGGGCAGGTAAACACCCGTAACGTCAAGATGTTTGATGGAAAAATTCGAGTTGGCAAGGGAGAAGAATACCAAGAGTTCACGACGGTATGGGAAGGACTCGGATTGGAGGAGGTCTTGCAACTGTAGGTCACTTTTCTCCCTTTCTTCGGCTGCCGCATTAGCCGCGTCTGCTGCCAAAAATCCATCTATGTGGAAGTATATTTGAGCGGTGTCGAGATTGGGAAAGAGGTGCAAGTTAGAGATGGTGGCTTCTACTGTTGGCTCGGCTGACGAATGGCCTAATTAATCAAAGTTGTAATAAGAGATGGCATGGGCGTACTATTATTTCCCCCCGTTTCGTCTTTGTCATGATATGTCAGTTGGCGGACATGCCTCCCCAAGTTGTGCTCCTGGTCCCCGAAAAGGTTCCAAAACTTGTTTATCCGTTTCTGGTTGTGGCTTACTGTGACAATTTCGAAGACGCGTGGTGTAATAATATCCATGAAGGTTTGTGATACCAAGCGACAAGCAAGGAAGTGGCCAAGATGTACCCCATAGTCCCCTGTATGACATACCATGTATTCACAACATGGCTCATTGAAATACATGTTCTCAAGGTCATCGATGATTTTAGAGATGATCTCTGGGGGAATGGGGATGGTAGGCACGGTAGTTTTGGTGGACGCTGCTGACACGGTGGGAACAGACATAAGTTGGTGGGGCCTAGTGTTGCTGCTAGGTTGAGGCAAGTCTGGGCGAGATGCAAACCTCGAACCAACTCGATGGATCCAAGCTGCAACCCGTTCAATTCGGGGCTGGGGCGATAGTCGAAATACCAGTGAGTAGATTATCAAGAAGTTAGGGATGGACCTTACATTGGCTGTGTCGCCCCCATTCAATCTACCATGGCGTCTCGAGACAGCCACACGTTTGAGGAACGAGGAAGTCTCGTCCTTGTTCGAAGGTGGATGAACGCGCACAGCGCTGATTTGAGTAGGGATGGTGGGCATATTGTGGGTTGTGTGTAAATTATAATGGCAAGGGAATTAGATCGAGGTTTTATACAACTTATGAATGAAACTGTCGTTAAGATGGCTTAGTACGTCCCCACTCGGGAAACAAGAGCATGGAGGCACACACAGTAACGCTTGCTTCGAATGGAGCCTCCATATCGGAACAATGGTTATCCCTTTATTATACCCTCGCCGAGGCCCAGTCACATAATATCATGATTCACCCATTGTGGGGCCCGCCACCATCTGTGGGAACGATTGCAAGCTGCATCGTGTCGACTTCGATCGCTGCAGGAAAATTCCGCGATCACTCTTTGATATGTTCACGGTGTGTGAATCACTGGCCATCCAATAAATTAACGACCAAAAATGCAAAGGTACAATAGTTGTTGTTCTGAGAAACAATGCATCCAAGGATACCGAGTTGGACAAAGATCTGTTTCAATCGGGAAATGTGCCCACAAAACCAAAGTGACGAAACACAAATTGTCGGAACAAGCCAGGCATTGAGAATCGGCCTTATACAACTGCGTCTAACAATTTATCCGACCCACCAGTCTCGGAGCCCAGAACTAGTGGTTTATGTCCTTACCGAACAGAATCAAACGGAGGCTATCTTATCCTCTGGGTCGATGTCCTCGAGCTCCAGTCCAGAGATGTCCTTTTCAACGAATTGAGAACAATAGCAGAATTCTATGGGGTACCTTGTATAAGATTACAAGGCCTGGTTAATTGGTAAACCACTGCTCGATCGCAGGATGCAAAATTTCCATAGCGCTTCAATTGTGCGTTTCATTCCAATCACACCAGCATCTGTGACGGATAGCGCCAATCAGGTTTCCCCATTTTAGATGTACACCACATGATTCTTATGAAGAGACAATTAACATGATATGAATGTAACTTATTATGTATCTTCGGTGGTACTTGCGCCCACAGTACTTAGTCACTGGTGGCGGGCCCTGGGCGGCGACAATCTGACGTTCGGGAGGAGGCATGGTTCCACCGTTCTTTTTTTGGGAGAAGGCCACACTAATATAAGAACGAGCTAGTATTTGAAGCTCGGCGAGTGGGCGATTGGTGGGTGGGAAACCTTTGATGATGGGATCAGCCCAGTTTTCTCTTTCGTTGGGCGTTGATCACGACGTTGACTTCACCAATCTTAATCACACCCACCGTGCCGACATCTTTCCTCTGCGATCCAGCAGACCGGTTCCAACTTCCGCTTTCGAGGTTTCACTGGAGATACGGGTTACCCCTGCCATGGCCTTGTACGACTCTCCGTTTTGGGGCTACCTCCAATCTTCCCCCTGACATGAGCCTTCTACAAACCCTCCATGTACATTACTCCACCGTGGCCTTTGCAACGGGGACCCGGACATTGATTTCGGTGGACAAGATATAGGCAGGGGTGTAGTACTTACGGGATTCTGGGACGATTAAGGGATGCCAGAGGAGAATGCGGTGCGTTACACGTTCTGGGCCTAGTTCACGGAACCACACTAATAAATCCTATATTTCCTTCGCTCAGGTCAAACTGACAGTTTGGCGTTACTGTTGGATTCGCCGCGTCGTGGGTGGGTTTTGAAGACTTTGACCTCCCGGAGGGCTTCCCGATCATGCCTGCATTGTCTAGCAGCCTGCGTGCTGCCACCATCCATACTGGCCACTCTGCGTTGGAACTATAGACCCTTCTATCACTACCAGAAAATGTTCGGCCCAAGTGAAGAGCCCGGATTGGGATGACCGATGGTTCTGATGCTCTGTTCATCGTCGAGTGAAGATTGCGTTGGGGAGTGTACCTGCAAATTACAGGGAGAACGGTGTGTTCCCTTTCAGTCGTTTCGATATCGAAATTACGTTTTTACTCACTCTCGTTCCATCATTTCTCTCTCCAGTTTCTAACTACACGTATTGTAGAGAGCCAGAGTGGTTCGTTGTGACAAAGATGAAGGTAAACTATCCTTGTCCAGCCCCGTGTTATACCATCCCTCGTTTTCATTCCACACTTCCTCGCCCGCTCCGTTTTTCTCAATCCCTCACGATTTTTTTTTGTTTCCCGATCCTCAGCGATCTTATTCCAATGATGACGGCAACCGTGCCATTCTCCCAGCATACGATCCTTATCTCCATCCTTCTATTTCATTTCTCACCCCATCTTTTCCGTGTCCAAATTCCTTTGGACCTTCGAAGGCTAACGAATATCTTCCCGAGTAGAATCTGCTGGTATCATCACGAAGGCGCCGACGAATAGTGTCACCCTACTAGCGCTCATTCTGCAATCTGGGTCACATAGCGCGCAGCGAGAACGGTGTCCAGAAGAGGATCGAACGTCTTGCACGAACATAGCTTGCTAACCTATATCATTCCAGGCGTCCTACTCGTCCTGGGATCACGCTGGCAAAGCCTCTATTATTACGATTTATACAGGGTTACCGCCGTCCACCCATCACGGTTCCCTGGCTTATCTCTCTATCTCTCCTTCTCGATGTAACTCGCACATGCTCCCAAGGCCAATTGGTTGTCTATGCCTCCAGAGTCGTCCAATGCACTTAGAACCCTATGTATAAAATCCTCTAGGAAAATCTCCCCCCGACATACCAGAATGACGAGCCGCGATTGGGATAGACGACAATCCTCAAGATGAGTATCTTATCGTTGGGTTCATTGAAGGTCTCATTGGGGGAGAAAGTTATGGTTGAATACGAAAATGAAGCTACACCGTCCCTTTCTTCTGCCCCATTCCATACCATTCTCTTTCCTCCACCTTACCTCCCCATCGATCCATTGCGTTCTTGTTCGAACGACGGTAATTATGCCAGTTCCTCCAACATACAATCTTCACCTCCATCCTTCTATTTCGTTCTCCGCTGCCTACCAGTATTTATTGTATCCCGATAAGTATCCCTGTTCTAGCAGAGGAATCAGTGCATGAACGAATGACAGATTATTTCTCTTTCAATCCTTCTCGGTCGAGGTCTTCTTGCCTTGTCTTGATGAACCACTCACGCCGTCGCCCGGGCATGCTATCGTGCGGGCCTGGCCAGTGTCATGCCTTCCATTATTTTAACAACTTCTCTTTGTGAGAGAGCACGCGTATGGGCCGCAACAATTGAAGGAATGTGCATGCAGAACTAGAAAATGATTATAATGGCATACGCAAGGTAGAGCGCCTTACATGCTTCGCAAATACCGTATATATGTACGGGAAATTCTGAGTTACCTACAAGTTTGCGAATTCGACAAATCGTTCAGACCACGTGGAGCACGTCAACTTCGTCTGTGATTCTCTCATCAATAAACTGTATAAAAATCGTAGCAACAAAAAAAAAGACTAACATGGTTGTACCAGCTCTCATCGTCCCGGAACACCGGAAGCGCATTGGCCGGTCCCTCAAGTGGGGCTAAAGTACGCTAATGCGTTCCCGATGAATGGTAATTAGTAACAGGCTATTATATTTGGGACAAAATTCACGCACATGGGGGACAATGGTATGTTTTTTCCTTAGCTGAAGCTTCGCCTTTCGGAGAATTTCATCGAGGCCTTGTTTCTTCAAATACGCAGAGAATGGTTTCGAATTTTCGTACAAGGCGTCCATGTCATCAGTGAGAAGGTACGCCGCATCCTCTGGGTGACCCACTGAAGCGACAATACTTAATTATCCCCAATTAATATTCAACTTCGAAGAAAATATGGCTTACTCGATTTGGGAAGGCGTCCGTTTACCTTGACCGCCCGCATAAGTGAGCTTTGAAATAATTGAAGTTTACCGAAGCGCTCGCTCACCAGTGTTTTGTTAATTACGCATTTCAATATAGTTCGCGTGGCAATTCGGCCCGCATTCGTGGCGCGTCCATCTTCTTTAACGGTAAACCAGTTCATGAAGCATCCCATAATCACGGCAGTGGGAGTTCTGGCTAGCAACGGAGACCAGTTGAGGAGTACGTCCTGGATCCCGACGTAGTTCGCATCCAGAATGTTTGAAACCTCGATACGGTCAAATCGGACGGAACGAGCTACTCCATATCCAGAGGTTAAACCTTTGTGAATAATCTCTGGAAGACGGCGAGCATCGGAGGTAAAGAGACTGAAAGAGAGTTTGAATTCACGGATACGCTGTGCGAACGCCCGGAGCTGTTCTGAGAGGAAGAAATAAAGACATCCGTAAATGTCTTCGGATTGAGCTCCATGTGCTTTTCCGGCCTTAAGGATAGCGGTGACACTAGATTATCATCGAATATTTGAGCCGAATGTCAAATTCTGGATGTTCGTGAACTTACTCCCATCCTTCGAGCGGATCTGCGTAGTCTGTCTGCAGCCATATCCCATCTGGAGAAAACAAAGACGAGTTCGGGCAATTGAAATGCGCATTTACGGCTCCGAATGGCAGAAGGCGTATTTCCCCATCTAGAAACCGTAAGCTTCGATTCATGGTCAAAAAGAAAAGAGGCGTACAGATGCAATCCGACAGAGAACTCCTCAGAATTCTTGTCGAGAAACTCTTTTTCCAATGTCGTGGTAGTGATAAACAAGGGAAGGCGATGCTCACGACTCCATGCAGGCGTCCAAGCTTCGGACCTCAAGGGGTTCTTGCAATCTAAGAACGCGTTCACCATTATACAAGTTATTTCCGGAGATTGTAGTCGCTCACCTCCTTTATGTGACTTCCAGTGCGCTTTTTGACACTCCTACGCTTCCGTTAGAACACGTCGAGCAAGGACAAATGTAGATAGACTGTACCTTGGAACAGTAAGATACAATCCGACACCCGCTACAGGCCTGGGTACCCGATTTATCGCACGCTTCGTACTTCGCTACCTGAACGTTCGCGCAGGGAACAGTATCGGGAGGTGGGAACCGAGGTGATCGGGACATGCTCTCCTGCAAAAATCGCGCAGGATCGTTGATATCGCCGTTGGCAGTTCTGGGATCTGGGGGAAGCATCGAGATATTTTTTGTTTGCGTCGACATGTCGTGATCCATGGCACGTTGGGCATTAGCCATCATTTTCGACATTGTTTCCGGGGTCGCGAGAGTAGAAAAGCGCTGGATTAGTTCGTCCATGGTTAGGTAGGAATATGTGGTGAGGGAAGGATGAAAAAGCGATGCGGAAGGTTTCCGTGCCAGAGCCATATATATGTGTGTTCTTCGGATGAAAATGTGACCTGCAGGCAGTCATGAGGCAGGTTTAGGCTTTAGATCGACCATTTATCCGAACTTACGTACGCTTCGAAGACTGTCAACCTGGTCGTTCGTTCATCGCGACGTTGCCCCGCAGATAGAGATAGCATTGCGAGTAGTGATAATGTTTGCACAAGTCGATGTAAACCGCACTGTAAAGCATTATCCTAAGGAGTGCAGGGACAGTCGAGAAGGTTTAGGCAGGTTCTTTCTTTTTCTAATCAGTAAGCGCCCGCGCCACCCATTATTCGGCTCTAAATGGGACATCTATCAAGATTTCGGGAATTAATTACCTGTTTGAACGAAAGAATTAGCTCATATATAAACTGACGAATGTCCTGAGGCGGCCAGAAGTGTCGATGATGCGGCAACGGAGATATTGAGATCCTGTCATGTTGGTATCATGACCCAGGATACTTCAACTGACTCGGAAACTTTGTTGCAATATATTTCAAATGTTATTGGATTCCAATAGTCATTATCTACTAGGAAGTGATATCGATCAGTGTTCAACGTCTCATCCTCATTGGGGCTGTCCTGCTCGTTGGCACTGATGTTCCCCCTTCATCAGAAGTGGATACATGGTCCTCAAACTCTTCCAAGTTGTCGCCGTTATAATCATGCCCAGTTCCATGAGGTTGACAAAGCGTCCCAGCTAATATCCACAGAAAGCACGAGAACATTTGTGGGAACAAGAAATCACTTTCTGTGCTATTACCGCCTTGATCCACGTACATGCTGTCGATGTTACCGCCAACGGCCTCCAAACTTTCATTAGCATTTTCATTTCCCGCCGTCTTAGCTCCGGGACAGAACTCATCCTGGTCACTTCTCTCTGGGTTGTTTGGGATTTGACGAGGACTGACTCCACCCGTGGGCGCACTTGTTTCTTGGGCACTTGGGAGGTCAGTACCAGGACCAGGACGCTCATTGGGTTTCAAGTCTTGAGATTCAGCTAATGTGCCAGCAAGCATTTTTATTGGCGGGAGAGACTGGGGGTTTACGAAGGTGAAGCGGGCGGCAAAGGTGAGCAGGGTGGTGCAGATCCATGCGATGCAGGGGGGGCCTCTTATATGTATGTAGTGCGTGATGCTGTGGCGTGTCCCAAAAAGCTCTCGTAATTGATGGATGAATCAGGTTAGGTTGGGAACAATAGTGGATGTACATATTGTTTCTAAGAATGGCAACAGCATAAATTGCTTGATCGTGTACTTTCACAGAGATTTATCTATTCCGAGATTGGGAGTGACGACACGATTCCGAAAGCAGGATACACTTGTTGTGCAACTTGAAAGAACAAAAAAAAAGATAAAGCACAAACTTACCTTATGTATAATTCCTATTCTGGACAAAGACCCAATCTGTGGCGCTGGACAGGGATCTATGTCGTTTGAAAACATATCCAACCGTATGTTGTCGAGACAAGCGGCTTGGGGAGAACGGGTTTCTCATACATGATATTGTCGTCTGTATGCGACTGGAAGCATCAATATCGGAGCTATCAGATTAGTTTCTTTCCCACTTAATAGAGGGTATCCTCTGACCGTGGGGTCGAAGTCCTTGGGAACTCGGGAGTGACTTTTGTGGACGGTGTTAACCCATATGCCAAGAATGACTTTAGCTTTATGACTCATGGATTTGGAAAATATACCGATCATGATCTCCCTCCGAACAACCAGATTGTATAAGTAGTGCTGACGGGATTCATGGCTCTTGTTGAACATTACAATGGATCCTTGTAGTCAGTAAAGGTGCTCCCAGGATGCCAAGTTCTTCAACTCGAATAAATAAATTGTCTGCATTTCCGCGACTCAACTCCAGAAACTCAGACGAATCGACAGAGGAAATCGTAAAAGGATCGCAAGGGATTGTTACATAATTGGTTGACCAACTGTCGTGGGAATATTGGTCCCGTACTTATATGGTATGATCAACCAAATTACACAACGACATTGGCGTCCCCCCACGATTGGAAGAGGCAAACAGGTGCGCAATGCGATGCCAATATTTTTTTTAAACTAATTCTCGCGCAATCCCTCACAGGCCTCGCAGACTTTGCACGCTGCTAGTCATTCATCAACCTTACACGGTCTCAACGTCAACGCCTTCCCCTTGCGATCGATATGGCCAGGTCCTTGCTTGTGCCTTTCGGATTCATTCCGTTCTGTTCCACGAGCATGGTTATCCCCAATGTTCAGCCCGACTTCGATGACGGAGCCTAACACTGTACATCCGCTACTCAACCGGGTCGCCTCTAATTCGAGCGGCGCGTGAAAGAGGGATTTCGCTGGATATCGGGTTGGATCGATAAGATACTGGCAGGGATTTAGACGGGTTTCTGAGAGGATTTATGGTTGCCCAGACGAGCATGCGGTACGTGAAACGTTCTAGAGCTATCACGCTGAATCATCCTGATCATAGATCCCATAGTTTCTTTTCTGTGGGTCTATTCACAGTTTCGATTATCGTTGGGGATGTCGCGTCATTCCTCCGACCGCTTCTTTCTTGTCTCCTGCTTCACCTGCTGCCCCATATACTCCGCAATCGCCAGCCACGCTGATTCGAACCAAATGTCGTTCCGTGGCGACACGAACATGGCGCTCCCCTCTATGGATACGACCGCCGACTAAATCTCCATCCTTGGCTTTCTTCGTTAACAGTCTATCGATTGGCACCTCTCGTTTGTGTGTGAACGCGGAAAGAAATTGTCGGTTCGTTTCACCAGACCCATACGCTCGATGTGGATCCGGCATCGTGGACTGTCCTAGTGCATCGGACGAGCAAGAAATGTGGTACATTCTATAAATCTATCTCGTGTACGATCAAACTCATACATACTATCTCCCTTTTTCTCCAGGCCACGTTTGTCGTTCTCAATCGCCTCGAGCAATGCACAACTTTCGAAACCGGTGGAGTCATCGCACGAAGTACCACCCACTAGAGCTGTTATCGTTACGCTGCGGCACAGGAAGGTGAGTATATTTCCACGCACTTCTCATTTCCTGCTGCGTCGTTCAGGTTTCGAAAGCTTTAAAGCTCGACGAATGTGTTCTCCGTATCCTTCCTCACTCTTGAGAAGCGTGTTTGCGACCGCCTGGAAAAATTCCGCAGTCGCAGATCGCCCAATATTCTTGGATGAGGAGAGATTTAGTCATTATGGTTCCTCGTTCCTGTTGTTTCGTCGGTGCTGTGGTTATAGGGCGGGATGGTCCGCTTTTTATGCTCGAGTATCTCCCTGACAGCTTTCAGGAATCTGAGCAGATCCTGCTGCACTTTTTTTCCTCCGCCTTTTTTTTGGATATTGCGATATCCTACGTCGCTTTAACCTACTGGGATCCGTTTGATGATCAGGACTGATTTCGCTCGTTCGCGAGAGACTTTCGGATGTTGGAATGTTGCCCCAACATCCTTCTTCGCCGGTACCTGGTGATTGTAAATCGATTATTTCTTATTTACCCCGAGACTGTAGAAGAATGGTGTCGCCCACCACCTTCATTATCTCTGGGGTTAATTCGTTCGAACCATTGTTCGATGACTTCTATCTACCATAATTCATACTTCGTGGACCGCTCTCGGTGCTGTTAGGTCATCGTACAATCTTGACATTCTCGGGTACCAATTGTTCGATGTACACCGACCGAAACTGGGTAACTATATATGTATAATCGCTTTCAAATAAGCCGGGCAAGTTGACTCTAACCGTCCCAGCCAGAAAGCGAATACACAGGTCGTCTGAATCCTCCCAACGGCGCTATGCGTCAATGGCCTGACAGAAAACATGCGTTTTGGGTACTTTAAAAAAAGAGAATTGTATGTATCGGACAAGATGGCGGATACTGCTGGATTGTACGTCGTCGTTCCGGTTAAATTGTACCCGAGAGAGTACAGCCAAGGAACAACTTGCGACGCCCAACCCTTCTCCTCTGCTTCACGATCCACCGCTGTTCAGGCCGCAATACGGTGAAGAATAACCTGACCTATCTTCGGATTTAAGATACTATCGACGTCAGCCATGACATGTCCAACGATCCATTCAATTCTAATCTCTCATGTGCTTCCTGCTTTATCTCTGCATCCGGAAAGTTGCCAAGTTGGACGCCTGTCGTCCTCTCTTGTACCATCACATCCTATGGGACGGAATGTGATTTTCTGGATAAGTAGTCGGACACTTGGGGCCACGTCTCTTCAATGCGGTAATTGTCTACTTACTCCATCTGAGGCCACAGTACATAAATAACGGACGAACAAGTGGGCGTCATCCTCTTGGTTGGTGGGAATATTTTGATGATGGCATCAATTCACCTTTCGCAGAGAGCTTTTCGTTTTCTTGCGATGACTGGTATCGACTCGCGCCATCTGCGGATCCAGGCAAAACAGGTGCGTAATGTAATACTTACAATGTAGATGGGATTTTTTCACTAATGTTCCCACATAAACCGTGTCCGCTGGTCGTCCACCAATCTTCGCAATGCCCACAGCGCAAATACCTTGCCGTGGCCCGTGAATGCTTTTCGTTCTTCATCTTTCGAGGTTTCACCAGAAAGACAACTTACCCCTACAACCTCGCGCTACTCCCCGTTCTGCGCTACCTCGAATCTTCGGTCCGACTTCGATGGCCTTCGAACAAACATTATACGCGGCACTAATCCAGCTGCTCGCCTCTAGTATCGGCGGCATCGGAACTGGGATTTCCTTTGATATGGGTCTACAAGACACGGGCATGTGAGAGGTGGGTTTCTGGGACGATTCTAGTAGGGGTGCCGGATGAGAATGTGGTGCGTTATATGTTCTGGAGGTATCGCTGAATCCTGCTGATCCCTCCTTATTTCCTCTTCTCATGTTGGATTCATAGTTACACGTTATCGTTGGGTTCCTGCCTTGGTGCCATTTTTGAATCTTTGGAACTCTGGGAGTGCTGTTGTGGCTCCACAAGCTGTCACCTTCCCCAATCGTTTTTTCGTTGTCTCGTTTTTCTCTCCCTACCCCGTCTAAGTATGAGGCACGCTACCACAACTGTCGACCACATGTCCGAAGATGAATCGTCTTCCGTCCGCAGTCCTCCCCATTACTAGTTTCTTGGCTGGGGTCACTGCATCATGGGTATACACGATAGTTCTCCTGGTTATCGATTCGTCCCGAAGATTGGGATGTCATTGTGGACTGTCTAGGAGCATCGCACGAGAGCGAGGGACAATCCGGTACGTTCTATAATCTAATCGAGTATCTTCTGTACGATCAAACGGATACATTGATCTCTTTCTTTTCCAGGCCGTCGCTATCGTCATCGTTCGCTCTCAAGCATTGCATGAATTTCGAAACGAGAGGGGTTGTCCACGCTACCCCACGGTAATGTGAGGTGAGTATCTCTCATATATACCTCATTTCGTGTTGGGTCGTGGATTATGGAGTATTTCGAAGGCTCGAAAGCTCGACAACCATTTTTCGGATCCCTCAACGTCTGTGCGTACCAGTCTCATAGTTGAGATTTCATCTTTCTCGCGTGAGGAGGAATTCGTGCATCGCGCCTTTTTATTCTTTTTTGTCGGTTCCGTGATTATGTTCTGGGTATGGTTAAATGACGCTGGCTAGACTCGAGGCTTTCTCCACGACAGATTCCAGGGATCCGAGGACACGCCGCTGCATGTTTCTTTTATGTGGGTGATATTCGGCGGCCTCCTTCGTTTAAACCTATTGGATTCTGGATCGAGATGGGTTCTTTCTCGTTCCTGATAGACCTTGGGTATTGGATTGTCGTACCCACGTCTTTCTTGAGTGCGTACAAGCTGGAGACTTCCCGAAGATAATCGAGCGATCGTCTCCGATTTGTTTGGAAGCTTCAGCAAAGAGATGCCACATATCTGCAACCCTTATGGCGTCCGGTATTATTTCGAATTTAAACCTTCTGTACTGGACATTCCGCTAGAGAAGGGTAGAATTGACGATACGGGGATGCGAGTCATTCTTCTCAGTTCATCTACAGTGGAACTTTTCCCTCGGAAAGCTTTGTTACTTTCGGATAAGAGGACGGTGATCTCTCTCTTCAGTTTCTTACTGTCCTCTGATTCTATGTGTTTCGTTTGGGAAATGTCAAACATTGCATGGATCATTGGATGCGCGGCTTCAACCTTGGCGGCGTTGAACGATCATACGAAATCACTTATAAAGAAGTTTATGGCCAAGGGACACCCCGCAACGTTCTCTTCTCTGCTTTATGATCGCCACCGCGTTCATGCCTCAGGCGGGTTTCCCATTAGTTCACTAGTAAGCCGAGGGATAATGTGAACCGCCTCCAGGATTAAAGCTACTATCGACGTCCCCGCTGACATCTCCATTGAACGGGTTATCCAATCCAATGCTTGCACCCACGGGCCTGGCGTTCATCTTTGAATCCAGCCTAATGGGCCATTTCGTCACCTCCGTCATTTTTTCTTTCCCTGTTGCGACCTATGTTGTACGAACGAGCATCGTTTATCGGGTAGTCGGACTCGGGGTTGGGCTTTGGTTAAGGCTGAATTTCTGGTCATCCGTCGCTGGTTCTCGAACTTGTCCTTCCCTCAAGTACTATGGATAGGACCGCCTCCGTCCATGCACCGATTTATCGGCTGCTTGGCTCTTTTGTATGAATGCGAGGCTTGTCAAGGATATCGGTCTGTTCCCAAAGATGCGGATATGACATGGACTCTACTAGCGCGTCTGCTGAGTGTACGCTCCATGATCAAATTGATAGTTCTCCCCTCTCGAGTCTGCAGGCCATATGGATCGTTGTTGTCCGCTTCGAGCAGTGTCTAGGTCAGAACTTCCCGTGCATTGCTGATTTTATGTCGTATCTTGGATCGTTTAAAAGGCTCTAAAGGTCGAAGAGAGTCCTTTGGATCCCTTCTCACTCCTGAAATGTATTTCTGTGACTGCGCGGAAAATTCGCGGTCGCAGATTCATCATTGATTCATGTGCAAGGAGGTATCCAGCTTCGCATTCGTCATCCTTTGTTTTCGCCGCTGCTGTAATTTTGTCCCGGGCGTGATTGGAAGGTTCTACATGCTCGCGTTCGAATAAGCCGAATGAGTTTATAGCATAGCATGTCGCAACTAGATCCACGGATTCTCCTCGTGTCTCGGTCTCACCGTTCACGCCTCCGGTATTTTACATCGATACTTTACATTGTGCGATAACCTGACCCATCCCCACGATTCAAGATCCTGGTACTCTCGACATCTCCATAAAACAAGTTAGCGATGACCTACATGAGTCCGCGATCCTGGAGAATTACCTCCATGTATGCTGTGTAAATAGATCCCAGAGCCACTTTCGCATTAAATGCTTCTGTAAATCCATAGGAGATGTCAGGTCCAAACGAACTAAGTTGCTTGACGTAATCCGGGAAAGCGACCCAGGCGTCCTTGATCATTTTCTTGTGATTTACCCCCATATTCATCCGCAAAAGCCACTTGTTTTTCGTGTCTTGCCTAATAAGCATGTTCACTAATCTGTGGATGCGCGAATCAGCAATCGGTTCTCGCGACAGACGTCTTTCGTGAAGAAGAAATTCACGAACTCCATACATGAATATGGAGAGAGCGGCTTCTTGATTGTCGTCCCAGGTTGAAAAGGATTGGGTATCTCGAGGTCGTTCGCGTTCCGTGCGAGCTCCATACTTTCTGTGTGTATGACTATATCCACAGCGCTAACAACAACCATGCTCTCAGCTCCGTAAATGAATTGGATAACTCCGAATGGGAGCGTTGCCAGTCCCGACTGACTCAGATCCGTTCGACGTTTTTCCAACTCGCTTTCTGGGAAAGGCACACGTTTGGAGATGTCCCCCAAATCGACGTGTTCCGGAAGGATCTTGTGGATTTGAAGCATCCCCTGGAGCGGACTCGCGTCGATTACAGCGGATCTCTTGAAGAGGTCGAAGAAATCGAAGATGCTTGATGGTTCGAAACCGATGATGATCTGAGCGTGAAATGATCTGGCGGTATCTGGCTTCTGGAGCAGCTTGAGCTTGAGTATGATCAGGACCGCGATGTAGCGTCGGAGTAAGCGGTTCGATATGAGGATTTGTGTTAATTTATTTATGTCGGGTTCGCCCTCCGAGTGAAGAGCGCAGAGTACTTTGTGCTGCGGCCTACGGTAGAATCATCGGTTATCGGTCGGTCGACCGCGATCAGCTCGTAAACTTACCAATCTTCCTTTTGACACTGGAGAAGGTTCAGTACCGATATAATGTGTAATCCATTGTGGACGAATTAACATACCTTTTTCGAGCAGTAGACCGTTTTGCACTGAAAGCTCGATTAGAGAGATTGATTCGGCGGGTCTATATCCCGAGTACATACCTTGGGACACTTCTTGCTTCCTTCGTTCGTTTGACAGTTCTTGCAAAGAGACCCCTTATATGCTTTGTGTCGGCCTCGATTGACCTCCTTGCGAGAAGGTGAGAGACCGTATGAATTCGAGGAGGCAGAGGACATGGCGTTGATTGTCGTAAAGGTGATCGAACGATCAGTTGGAAGTATTGAATTGTCAAGGCCTCTTGAACGGGCCGTTTCGATTGGGTTGCGTCCTAAGTTGGGCCATACGACCCGATGAATCGGTGGAAGTGTCGAACGCTGAGCTACTTACGAAGAGAGAGCACCACCATATTATAAATACCCGCGAAAGGGATAGTTTTAGATACAGTTACATTCACGGGAACTAGGCTTGATCCAGAAATATGCAGCAAACGGAGAATTTCGTAACGAGAAAGCCATCTAATAAAAAAGCAAACGAGCCATTCGATGCCTATTATGCGATTTTCACATCGTCTGTGCCTAACGCCATTGAACATTACTTCCTCCATAGTAACTCCACCAGCTGACGTCGACTGCTTCCCATCCCCACCGATGGATGCTTCCCATTCACATCATTACTGTTCCTCACGCTGATCTGCCAATTCTTGTGAAGCATCCTAGCCAGCCCAGAGACGAGGCCGTGAAGGAACCCAGCACATATCCGAGTCGTCCCTTCCTCCTCACAACATGCTCTCCTCCACAGGCTTCATCGCTTACTCGAACCCAATACTCATCGGTAGTTCTACAAAACACTTTTTTCCGCTTGTACAAGGGAAAAAAGCGACTAAAAGTGACGAAAGCGGCTTGGCCAAAAACCTAGGCTAGCACTCTCAAAAAGCTGGGTCCAAATTTTACTCGCAAAAAGCGAGAGAAAGTCGCCAACTACAATATTTATCTACTAAATAGTAATAATGACAATTGGTGTATTCTTCGTAATGTACGCACATATGTACCTTGTCGCTTTTGTCCGCTTTTTTACTTGCCAAATAGGGGCAAAAGGCTAAAAAGTGGCGAAAAGCGGGAAAGTAAATTGTTAACTTGCTGATGCTGTCGCTGCAAGCTAGATCTCAATATGTAGCGGGGGACTTCGAAGCACTCTTCTCTTCTTCTTCTTCGTCTCACCTTGCTCCATCCTGGGAATTACGTTGATCTTCCCCTGGAGGATATTCAATCGTATTGTATCCTCCATCCACGCATCAGGGTTCAGTTATGACATCGACGGCACTTCCGGTTTAAAAATAGCACTACCCGAACGAGAAATACACGTACACGCCATTGTTGAATATCAATTATTCGAGAGGTTAGTCTCATAATTTGTTGGCGTGTCGTAAGTATGCCTGGGAGGGTGGTTAAGTTAGGTTGAGATGAAGAGCATTGGGCAATCGAATCACCTTTCCGGTTGAAGAATCCGTGCGAGTACATTCCAGAAGTTGGGATATTGTTCGGGACATTTCAGCCGGAAGGCCATTTGTCAAGTATCCTGCATCAGGCGAAAGCCGAACGAAAATGAAGCAGAAGAGAGTGTCTGAGATCCAATGGTAAACAGGGGTCCTAACGGCACCATAGTCCTTGCCAGTAAAAATGATCCCTAGTTTCCGTTTCACTTATCGTAGAGGTCAGGGGAAAAGAGCTTGTCCCCGAGACCGAAACACTCGGTAGTTCTACATAGATATACCCAACGCCGTCTTTAAAGGCTTAAAGCTTAGGCGGACATGACCATAACATCGCTTTGACACTGAATCTACCATCTTCATCTGGCAGGACTGGTGTTCTAGATATACACGGCCAATTCCTCCACTCCGTGTTGCTACCGTGAGAATCCCGACCATCTTTTATCGCACGAAACTAGTCATCCTACCGGAAAACCAATGGGCGCTTACCTTGATCTAAGTATGTTCGATACATTGATTAAATCTGTCAAATATCATTTGAAAACCGGTGCGTCGATGTGGAATCTAAATCAAGACTCAATGAGGGTTTCGATCAATCATAAGTATGGACCAGTACCATGTACCGTGATCCGAGATTCGAGAAGCCGTGATAATTTTTATCATGATCAGTGCCAGTATGTAAACCCCTAAAGATTCTTCTTTATGTAGATCGATCATTCACTCTGTATATTCAGCCGCTCACAAGATACTTAATAATGACTTCGATTTTCTAACAACGAGAATTTCATCTCCATCCCGGACAATCTCTGTCCATTTCTCAGGATGCACGCTTATCCAAGAAATCTCCCTAGACAATTCTTTCATCCCCACCTTCAGTACCAGGTTCTGCGCCGTTACCCGATTCGAAAACCGAGCGACTGCTACTGCCATAACCTCCTATTGGCAGTGTGAGTCTTGTTCATCACTAGCATAAGGTGAATCCAAGTTGAACTTGCCGTATATGATGCAGGAAGTAGGATCAGGGTATAGAATGTTTGGTGCGTCCATTTGTTTGGGCCTGTACTGAGAAATATTCTTCCGCGTGCTGTGCCAGTGCAATGGCAAGGGCCGCTCGAGTTCTGCGTAGTGGAGGATGTAACGTCTGGTCCGTCAACGTTGTACATGGTTGAAGACTTCTCCATTCAAGTGTGGGTATGGCCGTCGGTGATGGTGCAGGAGTGGATCCGTTTCTCTTCCCGATCGCGAGGTGTTATACTGTTTATGAGGGGGTCTCAGTCTTGACTGGTCTCCAACGTATGAGAATCTATTTACGACAACACGCATGCGACAGACGATAGATTGATAATTGGCATTGCTTGCTCTCCTACCTCCTCGCTCACCTTGCACAGATTTACGATCCCAAGCCCCATTGCATTTTATGTGTGTCCATTTCATTTTGCCGAAAAATTCATTCTCGTTAGCCGTTAGCCTACCTACTTCCACTCCTCGTATCCTTTATTCTTTTCAATGCTTCCCTTCATTAGATTTTCTGCAATCAGAAAGTTTTCTTACGCCCCGAAAGAAGGCAGGAAGCCGCCGGGCTGGCCGCCGCAGCATTCTGAAGGAAAGCTGATTTAGAGTCTGAACCTCTTTAAAACCAGAACGCTCCTTTCTCGCGGCCATTTTCAGAAATAGTCGGATCCATTTAGGATAACAACTGAGGCCTGAGGCCGCAGTAACGGAAGTACAGTTGGGATTCGGCTGAGGGTCTTGTCATTGTCGCGTTGGTGGGAGTTTGTTGATGATGGCATCAATTCAGGTTTTTTTCCGGGAGTTTTCGCTAAGTCGATGTTGACATCGATGGCCCTAGTCCGTGCAATTGGCGACG
Source organism: Hebeloma cylindrosporum (assembly GCA_000827355.1). Classification (NCBI taxonomy): domain Eukaryota; kingdom Fungi; phylum Basidiomycota; class Agaricomycetes; order Agaricales; family Hymenogastraceae; genus Hebeloma; species Hebeloma cylindrosporum. The sequence goes on along the minus strand of KN831826.1, from coordinate 53,978 downwards.
CCGTAAGACTAGTTCCAAGTGCTTTTCGTTCTGTTCCACAACGGTCGGGCATCATCTCTGCTTTCGCATCATCTCTGCTTTCGATACGAGTTACCACTCCCTCGAGCTTTTTTGCCAACGCCGTTGTTGCCTATCATCGACCTTCCCCTCACTTCCATGGCTGAGCCTTGTACGAACAACAGTGTATGCCCGCTACTCCACCCGGTCGCCTCTAGTTTGGACGGCGTTTGGAACTAGGATTTCCCAGGCGTCGACTGTCGACAAGATACAGTAATGCATCCTGGTCCGGGTTTCTGGGAAGGTTTTTTGACTGTTCGGACGACGACGTGGCACGTCATTATAGTTGTACTACCCTGAACTACACTGACACTCCCGTATGTTTCCCCTCCTCCTTTCAGCCTTATTCGCAGTTTCGCGTCATCATCCAGCGCGCGGGTTAGTCCCGGTGCGAAACCCGATCAGATCAAGGCCCTTCCCTCTAAATCAAATCGAGTTGAATTCAAACGTCCTCGGACGTCATCCAAGTTTTTCTTATAAGATCGGGAGGCGGAAACCTTGCGAAATTATTCTTTCTTTCCTCCCTCGGGCTGCCTCGTCTTCGTACCTACCCGCTTAACACCTTCGCTGCCCACGACTCTCACTCACCGCTAAGTCCTTGCGGCCCATGCTCGCCGCTCCTACTTGAGCTTCTCATATAGCACTCTCTCTCATCCCCGAACAACCGGAGACAATGTTCGTATGGGACTTCGGAAACTCTACAAGGCGTTCTGTGATCTGATAATGGTGCTCAGCGGTGACCGTTCTCGCAGGATCGCATGATGCGGGAAATTCCAGAATGGTGCGATTCTCTTATTTGCTGCGCGCTATCCGTGACTGACGCAATGATCTAGTTTTATGCGTGCAAGGTGGTTCTCAGCCATGTGGAGGGTCAGGTTGGTAGGTTTCCATCGCAGCCTGCCTGCGAATTGGGAGACGTCAATTTTTTTCGCGCTTTCAGCCGCATATATTCTACTTTCGTGGTAGTCTCCTATGGATACGACGGCTCATCATAAAGTTACCCCCCATTACCATCATTTTGGGCCAAGTGGATTCGTGGACTGGTCCTGGTGCGTCGGGCGAGTGTTAAAACGTTAACAGGCACTGTGGTACGTTCCTCATCTACGATTAAACTGATACATATATCTCCTCCTTTCTCCAGGCCATTTTTATCGTCGCCGTTCGCTTCCGAGCCGCAAAGGAATTCGAGACCCCGAAAGCCGTTCAATCGTCACGTCGCGGTAGTGGGAGGTGAGTTTAATTTAATGCATTGCTCATTCCTTGCTCCGCCGTGGATTGTTTCCAAGAGCTTTTAAAGCTCAACGAGCATTCTTGGATCCCTCCTCACTTGTGATAAGCGTTTCTGCGACTGCCTGGCATGCCAGCAGTCGCAGATCGCGCGCTTTCCCCTCCTCGGGTGAGGAGGGATCCATTGCACTTTCCGTGTGTTTTTCTATTGTCTCAGAATACGGTTCGACTTAAAGTCTTACCTATATGCGGCTTTCTGAAATCTCATGGAACCCTCGGTGTAGCCGTGGGCTCTGGCCCACTGCTACGCCATCCAGTAGATTAGATTAGATACGTAGACTACCATCAGTGGCTGTGCACGACCTTGTGTGCCAGCGCGTCGCGTCGACAGATAACAGGATCACTTTGCCTGCGACGCCATACCGTACGGCCCCGTTGGAGCAGGCTGATCTGGCGGGTGGTGAGGTCTGTGTGGCGGAATCGCGTCAGACGGGGCCGTACGGTATGGCGTCGTAGGCAAAGGTGATCGTGTTCTGTATCGACGCGACGCGCTGGCACACAAGGTCGTGCACAGCCACTGATGGTAGTCTATGTATCTAATCTAATCTACTGGATGGCGTAGCAGTGGGCCAGAGCCCACGGCTACACCGTCTGACGCGATTCCGCCGCACAGACCTCACCACCCGCCAGATCTGCCTGCTCCATCGGTGCACGTTTTTCTCCGCTTTCTTTTTTGTAGCTTGGGTGATATTCTTGGCATCTGTTCGAGGATCGAGATGAATCCTCCCTCGTTCGTGAGACACCTTGGTATTGAAATATTGGTGCCAACATCAATTGCGGGCCTCTATTTTCTGGATTCGGTGTTTCCTGATCGCCTCGAGGTTGCAGAATCCATATCGGCAACTTCGTCTTCTCTGGTGCTGTTTTGGATTCGACTATGTTCGATGGACATTCTGCCAGAGAGGACCGCGTAATGTGGTACACCCTTGTCGGTTGCTTCGAAGGTAGATTTGTATCGGGGAAGCCCTTGTCATTTTCGGGTGAGAGGATGGTGATAATCGCCGATATCCTTGTGTTTTTCCCAGCACCTCCAATGCCCCGGTCATGACCTCCATCTTCTTGTCCAGTCGTCACCATCCATTCCTTCTTCATATCTCATTCGTAAAATGCACGGCCAGTAAGTATTCCAATGCACAAATGGTTCGATCCCCAGAGCCAACCAATACTAGTTAATTAGTCATACGTGCGCTTGCAAAATCGGCGCCTCATCATCGAGGCGGCGACGGCACCCATCCTCCTTCTCCCCGTCAACATGTAACACGCTCTCCTCGACATATTTCATTGAATCCATCTCGCCCGGATCCAACACCGGCGTCGCCAGCTCCTGAGACGTCGCGGGGGACTTTCGAACTCTCCTCTTCCACTCCTTTTGTCTTCATCGGTTCATCTTGTCCCATCTCCGGAATGGCGTCGACCTTGCCTTGGATGATATCGATGATATCCTCCAACCACTTGCGGTGCTTCATCCAATTCCGTAGCTTTGGCGCATTTCTCGGGGCAGAGAGGAAGAACGGGGTTAGGTTGTTCTTCTAAGAGCTGTCACTCAAGAAACCAATATAACTCCACCGCCTATGCTCCCTCAGGACAGCGTCCCAAATGGTGCCCACATTCAAAATTTCTCTCCTCATGAGAAAGTAAAACGGCAATCCTCCACAGTTGGATAACTCCAGACACAATTTGTTCTTTTCTCCCTCCAATAACGGTCGCCGACGAGCGTTGTGATTTCCATCTCTTTCGTTCCCCGTCCCCATAATCATGTCCTGGCCAAACAGTTACCATTCAGTAGTTATCATAGATACGTACGTATGTACACGAATGTACTGGGTTAATAATTTTTGCATAAGGAATTCTCATCCCCTCGTCCCTCTTTTCCTCCTCCATCCACAGCGAGCTAGCTCATACACTCCGAGTAAGCCTCCTCCCTTCGCAACTCATCGCCATTATTTGCTTATAGGGTCTTTTTCGCGCAACATGGTGTGTCGTTGCCCTTTCCACCAGTATAATCGTCGAGCCTGTCGTCGGCGCTCGTTCTTCTGATAAGGCCTCCTTTCCGCACGGCTCATCAACCACACCATTCACTGACACCGCGATGCACGGCAGATATCGCACCGGTGTTTCGTGACAGCTCTGGTTGTTGGCGCACAACCCTCGTATGTCCCTTTTCGTTCTTGTCGGGTGGCGTTCGCGATGGTCGTCGTCGTCGGTAGCCAAGCCATTCCGCTCCCGGTTCGAAATGGCCGGCTAGACCTCTGACGTACATCCCTTTCCTCATCCCTGAATGCCTTGTTCATCCATAGGCGCCATCGTCGACGAGCTTGAGCCGAGGAGGGCCATGATCATCTAGAACACCGCCCATGAGCACTGACGTCATCCTGACTGTTCGTTAGCGTACTATGACAGCTTTCGTTCTTGTCCATTTTCGAAGCTAACTGACTTAAACTGGAGGTGGGGTCCTCGTTGTTGGTACCCAAGCCATTCGGCGACGCCAACGGCCCCGGGCGCTCATCACCACCCAAATCAAATTGTACACGGTCATGGACATCGTCCTGTACCGGAACGAACGAGGGCGCAACTCGACCGCGAGATACAGGGACTGTAACAGGCTAATGGTGCGTTTTGGAACATCCAGCCGTCACGGTGAAGGTCAATTTCCTCGTGGTACGTTATGGTATATTATGAAAATATACCCCCTACAACATGAATCCGAATCCGCGCTCGCGGATAAGTTCTCGAAGGTATGCTAAGTAGATAGATTCTCGCATTATCCTTAGACCCATAGCTATTGTAAATGCACTCGATCTGGCATCAGTTGGAGTAGTTGAACCGCGGGCGAGATCGAAGAGAGGGACCGAGCTATCCTTGACAAGTTGCTTATGATTTTGCTCCAAGTTGACCCGCAATATCCAGCAGTTTTTGGTGTCTTGTCTGATAAGCGCATTGAAATTAGTCGGTGTTCAATATAGGATAAATTCACAAACTCGATGCACGCCCATTCCGAGAGCGGCTTTTTGACAGTTGTTCCTGTTGGGAAATCGGTGGGAATCTAGAGTTCATTCGCCTGCCGTGCAAGGTCCATACTTGCCTCTTGTATAAGCAGAATCGTAGTCGTGCCACTGAGTGTTTTACCAGTTCCATTGATGAACTCGATAGACCCAAATGGAAGCGCCTCCCATCCTGACAAGCAGGCCTCTCTTCGTTGTTTTTCCATTTCGCTTTTGGGTAATGCGGTAGTTTCAGAGACCCCACCGAAATCCATGCCTTCGGGGATGATGTGATAGATCTGAAGCATACCCTGCAGCGGGCTCGCATCGATTATGGCTGACGGAATCGAAATGCGGAAGAAATCGACGATGCTAGCAGGTTCGTAACCGATGATGAGTTGCGCCCGAAATGGTTCCTCCACCGGCTTATGGAGCAGATCCAGCTTGAGTATAATAAGGACCTCGATGTAGCGACGTAGTAAGGGGTTTGACATAAGGTTACCGCATAGTTTATAGAAGTCTGGCGCGCTTTTTATGCGTGGAGAACAGCGTTGTTTATGCTCTGGCCTACCACAAACATCAGTTACTGAAGGAGTGATCAGTCCGTAATCTCACCAATCCTCTTTTTGACACTTGAAAAATGTCAGTGCAAATATAATCCACCTCAAGCTGATGACGCACCTCGCGCGAGCAATAGGGAAATTTGCACTGGAAGATCATGTGGAACTTGATCGGTTAATTTTCTTTTGGCCCAGACGATACATACATACCTTGGAACATTGCTTGACTCCTTCTTTTAAAAGACATTTTGCGCACAGCCCCAACACCTCCCGTCGCACTTGTTTCACCTCCTTGCGAGAAGGATATGGATTCAGAGAGGGATCGGACATGACATTGATTGTCAACGGAAAAGGTGATTGCAGCCGTAAGATTGTCATTGTTTGGCAAAGCCTTTCAATTTGCCGACTCGGCAGTGAGCTTGGTCCCTACGTCCTCTCTATCAATTCTGAGAATCAATGCTTTCCCCTCACATTATCGGGCTAGAGCGTGACAGGGCGGAAACCATTTAGTACACGTTTCATGGCGAAGTACATTAATCCTGGGGAGGCCCGGGAATGCAAACGGTCTCCTGAATATGGCCGTTAATATGTGGGGAGTGGGTATGCAGTCCAGTACCCCGTTTCATCCTGAGTTTGCCACATTATCGTTTGCTTCAGATTTTTCGCTCAAGGTTTTATGGGTGTCGGCACTGCAGATACTACTGTACCTCACAACTGACACCAGTCGGTGGAATTATTCCTGGAGCGCCAGAGAAGTTCTTGCCCAAGGATGTTCACGGCTCAGATTTGAATCGCGTTCTGTATTCTATACTGTGAGGTATAGATTCCAGCCAAACTACCTACGGTTTTTTACTGCAATCGAAAGCTTCTTTACGGTCTGAACCCTTTAAAACCCGGGCACTCCTTTTCTCGCCGCGATTTTCAGCGGTTTCTTGGATAATAGTTGGTTCCATCTAAGAGCCGCAGTAATGGAAGAACGAGTTGTTGGTTGAGTTTTTATCGTTTCGAGCCACATTCGAGCGCGTGCGGTGGGAAGATTTCGATGATGGCATCAATTCAGGGTTTTTTTCTTCAGCATTGAAATTTAAACGATGCATATGGCCCGTGCAAAGGAATCAAATAGGTGCGCCATACGATAGTACGATACAGATATAAAAAAATCACTAACGTTCGCGCATTCCCTTCAGACTTCGCACGCCGCTGGTCATTCACGAATCTTACACGGTCTCAATGTGCATTCGGAATCGTTCTGTTCCCCGATCGTCTGGATTTCGCTCCACTTTCGCTCCCAATGGTCGCGCGCCAGCGCCAGGAGCTTACCATCACCCGCCATTCTGGGCTATCGCCAATGTTTGACGTTTACCCCGGCTTTAATGACTGAGTCTTCTCCAAGCCCTGTACGCCCACTGCTCCGCCGGGTCACCCCCGAATTTAAGCGGTGTGTGGAAGTAGGATTTCCCACCCACAAGAGGTACTATCGCTACACCGCGGTACAGGGAGGTGAGTATATTTTCCATGCTTCTGACATTTCCTACTGCGTCGTGGATCATTTCGGGATGATTTCGAAGATTTTAAACCTTCAGGTCGAGAAGATGTTCTTTGAATCCTTGCCTCACTCGTGGGAGGTATTTCTGCGACTGCCTTGCAAACCTTTCAGTCACATACCCAGCTCTTTTAGCTCCCCAGGTGAGGAGGGATTCATGTATTGCACTCCGTTGTTCTATTTTTTTCCCTTCCTCTTTGCTGTGATTCTGTCCTGGGTGTGATTGGATGGTTCTCTTGCTAGGACCGAGGCTCAGTCCTGTGCTTGTTTTCTCCATGCGGCAATATCTCGTGTACTTACGCTATTGGAATCCGTTTGAGGATCGAGACAACTTTTTTTTCTAGTTCGCGAGAGACTTTTGGACGTTGGAATCACTGTATCACTTTCGTGTCACTTCGTCAAACGTGATGTACCACCAAGTCCCTCCTTCTCTCCTGGGTGTGCGCTTTGCGTCGGTCGTGTTCCCGATATTAAAACCACTCTGGCCAATGTCTTCGCTTGAACTACATTACTGAATGATCACGCATATTTATCCCACTACCTCGTTCGTCATCCCGAAGTGTATCTCGTTGGCAATACAACCAACGACTCCATTCTCGCGTGGTTCAACCCCCTCCTCCTGGATGGCAGTTTAAGCCGTTTAAGCACCTGAGAACGCTCATACCTAGGTCCAGAACCCGCGCTTCTATCTGGGTCCTCCAATCGCGTTTTACAACAACATTCACTGATAGCGGGACCCACGACGAGTGCTAACTGTAAATTCTGTTTTTCCGAAGATGTTTTTTCTTTGAATTTACCATGATCGCTAGCTTACAGGGCTGTTTTACCTGTGGAGAGTTGGCTGTCATCGTAAATAGAGCAAACAAATGCGATCTGGCCGTTGAAAATGGCTTTCGTCGATATTCAATCCATGGGTATCGCGGTCTCTGGCCTGTGAGATGAAGGTGCCAGATACGGGGTTAAGGAAAGCTGTAGAAGCCTTCAGGAGACGGTTGAAAAGAGGCAACACCGCCGCGGTGAGTACGACTGTATGGAATCCGTCCAGTGCGGATTGAGAATATTATGCGTGTAATAAATGTACCATTTCTGTACATTGATCGTATCTTAGTATGGTTCCACCTACGAACAAAATCTATCCAAATTATGCGAGTTCACGGTTTCGCACAAATTTTTCAGCATATTCTACGTAGATAGATTCATGCATCATTTTTGCGACCATGGCGTCCGTAAATGCGCTTGAGGTGAGGCCATTTGGAAAGGAAGCGCCGAAGAGAGCAAAGAAAGGAACCGAGGCATCCTTGATCGCTTGCTTGTGCTTTTGCTCCATATTCATCCGCAGGAGCCATTGGTTTCCGCTATCTCGTCTAATAAGTGCATTTATTAATCTGGACAAGTGCCAGTTAGCCGCACGGTGAAAGTGTTGAATGCAAAATAAATGAACGACGAACTCGATGCATCCCCATTCCGAGAGAGGCATTTTTAGAGGCGTTCCGGCTTCAAGGTCAAGGGGAATCTCAAGATCGTTCCCTTGCCGTGCGAGGTCCATACTTTCTTCCTCGATTGTCAGATCCATTGAGCCTACCAATATTTTCTCTCCGGATCCATGGATAAATTGGATAAACCCAAATGGAAGCGCCCCGAGTCCTAACAGACATGAATCTATTCGACGCTGGTCCAATTCGCATTTTGGAAAAGGGACAGATTTGGAGAATCCACCCAGATCAACATCTTCGGGGAAAATCTGATGGATCTGAAGCATCCCCTGGAGTGGGCTATTGTCGATTACGGCAGATGGTTTAAAGAATTGGAAGAAATCGGAGATGGCAGGGGGTTCGAAACCGACGATGATTTGTGCCCGGAATGGTTCCTCGTTATCCGGCTTGTGGAGCAACTTCAGCTTGAGGATGATAAGGACCTCGATGTAGCGCCGGAGTAAAATGTTTGACATCAGAGTTTGACATAATTTCTTGACGTCTAGTTCGCCTTTCACGCAGAATGCTTTGTGCTCCGGCCTGAGCGACAAATCATCAGCTATCGATCGAGTGATCAATTCGTAATCTCACCAATCCGCCTTTTGGCACTTGAGAAATGTCAATTAAAGTGGAATCCACCTGGGACTGATAACGCACCTCGCGCGAGCAATAGACCGTTTTGCACTGAAAGATCAGTTAAAGCGGATTTAGAGAGCTCGGCGGGAGGTGTAATAAGTACGTACGTTGGAACATTGCTTGATCCCTCGCTTGGTGCTACAGTTCCTGCAAAATGACCCCGAACACAACACCCGTCTGGCTTGTTTGACCTCCTTTCGAGAAGGTGAGGGACCGTACGGATTCGAGGAGGTAGAGGACATGGTGTTGATTGTCGTAAAGATGATCAGTGGCACTGCATGTCAGAAAAGGCAACATCTAGAATGGGCCGTCTCGGTGGTATTCCCGGCCTAAATTAGTTGAAGGCCATACGCCACTTTTCACGTTGTGTGCGCCCAAGTCGAGGGAACATTCTCCCTCCGTTTACGAAGTGGTAACCCCCACCAACGGGCAACTTACATTATCATATTCCACCCGAACATCTTTTTCTCGTCCCCTCCTGCATTCGCGGACCTCTATCCACTCCGCGATCATCACCTACACCGACGCACCTGCCTCTCGACATCCAACACCTCGGTTTTCATGGATGTCACCGAAGGGGCACTTCATCGTTTATTTACCCACTGAAGCCAATTATCTCTGCATAGATCTACGGCAACGAGATGAACTGGCAATCGGCCTGTTTTGCATTTTGGGTCAGGCTGGATTTGTGAACTGGTAAGACCGCATTGCAAACGCATTGTGAATGCATAAACTGAATGAGCACCGGAGCTGAAAACAGTGTGGATAAATTTCATTGAAGCCATAGGGTCGTGTAAAATTGTTTCTTTGAGGTCCAAGTTGATAATACGGTGTGCAAGCGACGACGGCGCTTATGTAAAGGCGCGATGCGCCCTGGTCATGCACGAACAAAATAAGTTATCTTTCACGGGCACGGTTGACTTATGCCAACACCTCAACGTTTTGAATTCAATACTTTAGCTTTCAAGTGAGGCACTAATACTGTGTTCACAGGAAACCGTCCTGTTTTCAGTGAGTATTCCATTCCAACTCCAAGACGTCATGTTGTCTACCTCGGTAGTAAAAACAATGTCCCAAAAAGATCAACACTGCTCTCCCCGAGTTTGATCGCAGGCCGGTGAGAAAAATGGAGAGTAGATGTGGCAGTGCATACGAGGTGCTTAATGAGAAATGCAACATGGGTGCGCAACAGTCGATTGAAATTTCCTGGATGCGTTGATTATTTATTCCTTAATTATAAACACAGAGATAATACAATAAGAATGCATAAAGTCATCAGTCGGAGCGTTCGTGAATTAATGGCAAGCGAATTCATCCTCTTGTCGTACCGCCTTCTATACGCTGCTCAGTGGCGGTCGGGACAGGCAATACCGGCAGCCCAGAAACGTCTTTGCTCTGCAGGAATTCCTGGAATATTCCAACTGCTTCATCCACAGTGAATTTGTCCCTACCACGCGGTGGTGGGGATCCCGGATCCCTAACGGCCGGCTCGTACGAGAACAAAGCTGGGGGTTGTCAATGTTGGTTCGAGGAGCCATGATAAGCAATACTTACGAGATGGCTTTGCAGAGTCCAGACTGTCACTTTATTTCCAGAAAATTCCAGTTCAAATTGAAAGGTGACAAGGCTTAGTGGTAACTCACGGGTGCGGAGGCTTCATTTTCGCTAGGAGTTCCCGAGCCGTCGGCCTTTCGCGATCATCTATCTCGCACATCTGAGTATGAAGGATAAATAATTCAGATCTAATATCGCAAAACCGAAGAAATTACCTCCAGAACGAGACGCATAACAGAGTCCGGGGCATTGGCCTCCAACAATGTTCTTCTCATATCAAATTTCAGCAGCCCCATTTCTTTATAATGCACGAATTCCAAATTCGAGCATGCATTGGAATCGTAATCATCGGGGACCTCGATACCTGAAGGATCAATCAAGGTGAATATCGAAACTCCCAGACTCCAGATATCCGCCTTGCAATTGAAAACTCCCCCCGGCTCAGCCCTTGTGGCAACTTCGGGCGCGACAAATCCTACCGTAACACCGTGGGTGATGGTTAAAGAATTAAGTCCCGGTTCCTCCACCTGAATATGACCGGAATCATGCCTGCTCGATCCAAAGTCCCCAATGACGCAGTGCCGGGTATGCGTAAGGAAGACATTGAATGGTTTGATATCAAGGTGGACGATGTCAAGGGAGTGAAGGTAGCTTAATCCTTGTGCCTTTAAATAAATGAGTACGGTTTCATACCTTGGAAGGTTCATCACTTACGATTTCGGCCATGACGGTCAAGAGAGCCTCCTCATCTTGGGCAATGATTCCTGCAAAGCAATCCAGTGTCCGATATCAGTGGCTGAAATATAATATTGTCAGAGATTCGACTCACCGTTGAGATACACAGATGCCTGTCGGACAGGAGCTCTATGCCGTCCTCTGGGTGGTCCAGTCCCAATAAACGTTCCATCCCTGGATCGATCCCCCCTTTCCCTCGTGCTTTAGATTTCTCCAACTGCAAGCGTTGAAGTATAAAAACTTTCGGAACCATGGGACTTTAAGAAATCGCTGCTATCCGCACGGGTCAATGCAATCACTTTCTTTGCCCTGAACGATCCTTTGGTAGTCGAGGAGGGTACACGGAGAACCACAGCGGTGGAGCCGTACGCGATGATTTTATAGTCACCCCCTGTGATCGTCGCAAGGTCCTCATCATTTGTTGTTTCCCCACTGGAAATGGAATCATCATCGCCTTCCGTAGATACGGAAGTATCAGAACGTATCGCATGCGAGAAATTCGAAGACACGGGTGATATCATCTCAGTCGACATTTCGAACGAACCGGATTTGGATACAGATGTCGGTTCTGGAGATAGTGGTAAGGTTGCGGTATCACCCCCTTTACCCGTGCTGGGAACAGACATCGCCGCAGGAAATTCCCCGCCAAAATCAGAACGATGCACGGCCGTTTCCGAGCTCGGTTCGCAACGCCTAATTTCGATGTGAGGAGGATTGTTAACTGCGCTACTTGTAACGGTAACGGGCCTGCCGAACCCGGGAAGAGGACCACACAATTCAAGCGACGTTGGGGAAGATACTTGAGTCTCGGAACGCGTCGAGGGCGCGACCTGGACTTGTGGTGGACAGGGAGGACAATGTACGGAACCCAGAGCACCAGAATCTGACTCGTGTTCTGAGACGAGAAGAGGGGAGAAATTCTTATATGCCTGATTACTGCCAGTTTCGGCGTGTGTTGTCCTAAAAGCATCGTACTGTTCAACTTGATCCAGGCTGGGAATGGCCCAGGTCCATAGCGCAGGCTTCCATTTTTCAGGGTCGAGAGGACTCTCCGGTTTCTCCTCCTGATCTGTGTAGCTTCGACCCGGTGGAAGACAACACAATGGGGGTGGGGGAATCAAGCACATCGCTAGGGCTAGGGCGCCTGGCATGAGACGTAGTGTCTTCGTCGACGACCTCTCCGAAACGTAGCGGAACATCGACAAGGTCTTCGGCATGGAAACCGAAAGAAATCACAGAGCGCCCAGTGACGGGCTCTCGGGATCGGCGAATGGTGACAGGCCTCAGGTCGGTTGTGATATCGAGGACGTTCCCGGAATTATGGCTTGCGGGTGGTGTTGTTTCCGTGGGAGGAAGTTGCACGGAGTCGATGTTGTTCGGAGCATTACTAGCTAGGTTCGGAGGGGTGGAAACCAGTGGATGATCATCATGGTGCGTGGAGGATCCAGAGGGCGCTGTGCTGCCGAGATTTCGGGGGGACAATTTCTCCAAGGAAGAATTCATAATATTGGTTGCCAATTAGGTGCTTGATATATGTGTGGACGACGTTCCTGTGCAAGATGTTGAGTTAGGGAAGATTCGGTGTATATTATAATATATATGTATAAGCCAGGAGTTTGTGGGCGCCTTCCTTGTAGTTCGATTACAATTGTTGCCAAAACAAATGAACGCTAGACAATGAACAGATATAGTAATGCAACCGAAACCGGATGATGGGTAAGTAATGGACAGACAACAACTGCTTTCTCCTGAGAAAACGATCTTGTCCCTTTTCTGTGACAAGGCTCCTCCCCGTCCGGGTCCGAGTACAGGTTTCCTCATGTCCACTGTTGTATGTTACAACGTCGGCGTCCTTATTTCCTGTGGCGATTGAATCCAGATGTGAACAGTTGTGTGAAGAATAACCAGGATACAGAGAGCGGCGACGACGGATACATGGAAACAAGACACAAACTCAAAAAGCGCGATAGAGAGAGAGGCTAGAGAAAAAGAAAATAACATAGGAGCCAACGAAATGGGAAATCCAAGTAAGAGTGGGGCGGGGAAAGCGAAAGAAATAGGATAGGAGAGTGAGAGCGAGAGAGGGAAGGAAGAAGGAGAAATGGAATAAAGAGAAAAAAATAACATAACGAATAAAACCACCACACCACACCACACCGCCCACCAACGTCAACACCAACCCACAACAACTCCCAGTCCAAGCAAGATACGTACTACTCAACGCCTACCTCCACCCAGGCCTCCTACCGATCCCATACTTCCGCTCGACAGCCCTTTCCCTATCCGCCACCCGAAGACGATCAGGGAATTCCCTAGAATCCCTATCCGCGTCTCTGAACCTGTCGAAATCTCGATAGCCTCTGTCCCTCTCGCGTTCGCGTTCGCGATCACGATCACGATCACGCTCCCTTTCACGCTCCCGTTCTCGTTCTCGTTCCCGCTCCCGCTCCCGCTCCCGCTCCCGCTCCCGCTCCCGCACGCCATCCATGAACCGTTCCATGTCCTTCGACGTAATCGACCACCGCTCCGAATCTCTCGTCGCAGACGGTCCACGGGGGATATACTGCGCCGCCGCCGTCGTCGTCGTAGTTGTCGTCGTCGGCAATGAAGGAGAGGACGACACAGTACTTGAAGCAGGGAGGTTATTGACAGGCGGTACACCGGGCGACATGGAAGTCGACGTCGACGTCGACGCAGGAACGGCCGCAGTCGAAGTCGAACTCCCACCACTCAAATTCCTCCCACCCGGCCACGACTCCATCAACGCCCGAGGACCCTTCGGCGGGGACTTGTGGATCGGTTTCGGCGCGACACAGTTTGGGTTGAGACTCGACAAAGGCGGCGTCGATGCCCCCGAGGCGATATTCATCGAGCGAGGCGCCGTTGGGGGTTTATGTCGAGCGAGGGAAGGAGCAAGCATCGATACGGAGGGCGAAATCGCTTGTGAGGAGGGAACGACGGGTGAAGCCCACCGCCTGCCTTGTCCAGGTGGCGTACCACGTCCAGTTAATGGAGGAGGAGGAGGAGGGGCGACTGCTGGACGAGGTGGTAACCGCGCCATTGAATGCGTGTGTAAAACACTGGGACGAGGGGGTAGCACCGAAGGAGTCGATGTTTCGTTACTGGGAGGAGGGACCGAAGCAGAGTTGGTCATCGAATTCGTAGCACTGGACGAGGTATCCCCAATCTCGCCATCTTCCTGTGGCAGACTACGAATGATAGGTGACTTCGTAGGAGGAAGCGGGACGTATCCCTCCGAAGGCGACTGTGAATGCGAAGAGGTAAAGGCCAAATCGGGGCCCATTGGCGATACCGAACGTTCCGGCACAGGGATCGTCTTCGCATTCGAAAGGGTCGTGGGAGTGGAGATGAGATGCTTGAGGCCTGATAAACCACTTAAAGGTCTCTCGATGACCTCTTGCTTCGCCACTTTCGTCTGAGGAAGGAGTAGGGGCGGACCATGGTATCCGTTCAATTCCAACTTCGCAACCGGGGCGGCAATAGTTCTCGTCGTGGTCGTAGCAGTTGTCGTCGTCGTCGTGGTCGCAGTCGAAGGACGAGCCATGTCCATATCCGGTTTAGAACCCTCCACAGCCAACGACGTCTCGACCTCCATCGCACAACCCTGCTCCTCTTCTCCAACCCCCAACGCCGAAACCACGCTCATCGGCGACGCCTGGGCGCTCCCACCTCCATTCACATTCCCACCTTCCGGGCCGCGTCCCCCGGCTTGCGCCTGTGCGTTCCCAGCCCGCTGCTGTTCCTTCTTCTCCGCTTGTTTCTTCATCTTCCACGCCTGTAACGACAACTTGACCTTCTGCGGTGCAGGAGCAGCCGCAGCTGGTCGTTCTGGCTCTACCTCGGTACGAGCTTCACGTTCAGGTTCGGGTTCGGGTTCAGGTTCGACGACGTTGGAGGGGACTGGAGTAGGCACACGTTCTGGAACGACGTCTTCGACGACGGGCGAAGGAAGCGACGGCGGTGATACGGGACGTGGTGCTAATGGAGGAGGGGATACGGGCGACGTTTGGGGCTGTACGGGCGGTGGGGAAAGAGGAACGGAGGATTCCCTTTTGTCCGTTCGTAGAGAAGGGAGAGATGACGGCGACGGCGAAAAGGGTTTGGCTTCCGGACTCTCGTCTGGCGATTCTTCCTCGCTCGAGATATGGACATCCACCCCCGGCGTACCCTGAGGTAACTCGTCGTCGAACAACGCCGAAGCTGGAGGACATTCCGCTAACACAGGCGATGCTGATCGTGGTGATGGCGTACTCGAAGTTGAAGCCGGGGTAGGAGGTCGTTCCGTTGGAACCTCCGAACTCAACGAAGAATCGGACGCAACAGACGTAGAGGTCGTCGGTGGAGGTTCAACGAAAGACGACGACGACGGCGTCGACATCGCCACGTCTTCTGAATCGCCCGTGGTTGGAGGTGGTGCTGGCTCCTGAAGAGGTGCTGCGTCAGCAGGTGGCTTCGTCTCGGCGACCATCTCCATCCGCAATGGTTCGTGCTCGGAGGAAGGCGTTGGCGACACGTCCTTCGTCCTCCTCAGAGGACTTCTCCATTTCTCCACAACGGAGGGCGACACGGAGGAAGATTCACGATTCGCCTCTACCATCTCCTTCTCCGGCGTCGGTAACGAATTCTCGGGGGGCGGCGGTTGTCGGGGTATCGAAGAAGAGGCAGCCACAAGGGACGCGAGTGCGGGCGAACGAAGGGAAAGGTCGGCGAACGCGCTCAGAGGGGAAATGGAAGGAACGGCAAACGCGGTTAATGCTGTCGATGGTGGTGCTGAGGTCGGTACGGAAGGTGGAGGCGGCATGAGACGTTGTTCGTCTACATGAGATGCATGTAAGGAACGAGAGGAATAAAAAACGAAACAAAAAAACATACCCAGCTGAGATGGACCCTTCTCTAATCGAATCCCAAGCCCCACCATCCCAGGACGTTCCTCCAAGAGCAGGATTTCCCGATCGCTCGTCGCCGACTCCTTCATGGCCTCCAGCTCACGATGCATCCATCTCTTACGCATCTTCGGCGGCATCCTATCCTCGCCCAACTTTGGTGGCGGCTCGTCGTTTTCTTGATCTGGAGGCCGTAGTTCAGACGACAGTTCCGTTCTTGAAGTTGGAAGGGTCCGCGTTGGATGCGGTGGCGAAGCAGGCGATGGGGGTATATAGCCATTGTTCAGGGGTGATTTCGGTCCTAAGAAACAGAACCGTAAGCGAGAGAATGGAATGCGATCAGGAAAAAACGAACTCTTCGGTTCTCTCGATCTACCTCTCCTCTCCTCGTCGAACATCTCCACATCACCATCCACCGCCTTCTCCTTGCCCTTCCCATTAGGTTTCTGCCGACTCGGACTTTCCACACTAACAACAGGAACCTCATCCATCTCCATCCCACCCAACCCGCCACTCATCGGCACCCTTTCCTTCGTTCGAAATCCCCTCGTCCGCCCTACCAACGGTCCAAGATCGATATCCTTCCCTTTCCGTATTCGCCCACTCGTAGCGTACGTTCGGTGTTCGTCTTCGTTTTGCTGAACCAGGTGCATAAAATGTTCCTGGCCGTCGACGAAGGCTGCCATTTGTGTGAGGGCACAATCTCGTGCGCGAGCCCCGCATGCACAGGACGTAAACGTGGAGGAGAGAGCGTGGAGGATGTTGGCCATCTGGTTGCGAAGGTGCGTCAACTCGTGCGGGCTCGAAGACGGCGGAGAAGGGGTGCTACACGTTTGTTAAACTCACGAGAGAATAACAAGAAAAATGAAAAACTTACGGAAACATATGTGGAGTCTGTAGAAGCGCAGGCAGGGTATGCACCGCGTTTCCATCGTCCCATTCCCATCCGAGCACAATTTCTTCGCCGACCTTCAGATCTCTCAGCGCGAAAACACCAAACCCCAACGTTTCCTCCGCGTTGACGCCGACGTTCTCCTTTCCCTTCTTCTTCTCTGGCGTTCGTTCGCATAATACCGGTCGCAGCACCGCGTTTGGTCGACAGCCACTCCTCACGAACCGCCCTTCTTTCCCCACCTGCCTCGCATCCAACGCAACTCCCAAAGGCGGACCCATGAGATGAACAAAGGGTTTCGGCATCCCCAGGTGCGCGTACGAATTCAACGGATCGGCGAGATACGAAGTCGATGGCGTTATTCGCGATAGATATCGCGTGATGAGATGGTTGGAGGCGATAGGTTGTGTGGCGTGAACACCGTACGCTGGTGGCAAAACGTACGGATTTGAAGACGATATAAGGAGGGGATTGTGGATACTCGAAGGCGGGAGTTCAGTAACCGCTATAGGCGCTGGAGTCGGCGTAACAGCCGTGATACCGCGCCAATGCTGCGCGTGTCGTCGAAGCTTCGTCCTCGTCTCGTCGCTGGGGACGATATCCTGCGCAATATGGACATATGACTGCGTCCAAGGCTCGTCGATATCCACGTGCTCTTCGTCGTTCCCGCTCGTCGTCCCATTCGACGTAGAAACGACTGGCGCCGACGCTGGCGGCTGCACGACCGATAACCTCCGTTTCCGCTTCCCGCCCTCGACAGTAACCCCAGGAACAGCAGCACTCGCCCGTCGCTTCCGTTCCGTCCCCGGACTCGCCTTTCTCTTCCTCCCTCCTGCTGTCGCCGGACCCCCCGACACAACCTCCTCCTCGCCTTCCACCCCAGGAACAGCCACCGGCGCTGGCATCGCCGCCAACTTGTCCTCCATCGCCCTCCTCGCATACTCGATCTCCGCCGGCGAGCGCGGTTCACATCTCCAACACCAAAAGTTGAGTTCCCGCGTCTCATCGCTGTTGGTCAAGCCAAAACATACGCCATGACACCACCGCGAACACCTATCACACGCCACGCTAAACCCGTTGTCGATCGTGAATCCACACATGCAGTCGATGGCTTCCGAGGACGCGGGCACCGGGGGTGGCGCAGGGGGCGGTAAAAGATGTTCTTCGTAAGGACGAAACGACGACGACGACGACGGCCCACTGTCGAATTGATGAAATGCCCTGTGCCCGGACCCTTGTTCCTCAAAGAACCCAACCACGTCCCGCTGCTTCCGTTTGGCCGGTATCGTCGTCGTAGGGAACACAGAGTCGAATCGCGGGCTCGCAGATGAGGGGATGTGTGGCGACGCAGTGGTGGTAAGGATCGAGTTGAGCGTGGCAGACGAGGTAACCGCTGGCGTTATCCTCGAGCTCGACGACGTCGACGGCGAGCTCGTACTATGCTGGTCATGGTGCTGGTGGTGATGCTGGTGATGATGATGATGATGATGGTGTCGACTTTGTTGCTCGTCCTGGTGAAAATGAACATGGTTATGGGCTGATCCCATGGATAACAATCCCAACACTGCCTCCTCCGCATCGACGTTCATTGTTTTCCCTTCCTATCCCTTTGTTTTTTTCTTTCCTTTCTCCAACTCTTTCTCCTTCGTATATCGTTTGTATGCCGTATAGCGCTCACAGCGCCTTCATCTGTGGGTCGAAAGGGTGGTGGGGTGGGGTGGATGGAAACACGCAGCGAGCTTGACTTTGGTTTTTTCGCAAGGGCTTCACCTTCCCCCGCCAACTCAGACCAGCGAAGCTCCAGCCAAACATCTACAAGTATCATGCACGTGCTCCATCAGTCAGCTCTTCGATGCCGTCGGCACGGGTTCGCAACGACCTCGCGCCAACCGTTAAACACCGGGACGATCGAATTGAAAAGACTCTGTAGATCATACATATGGGGTCTTTTCAGCGACGCTGATATATTTATTAACAGCGATGCTTAAACCCGGATTAACATCTTACAGTTAGATAGATATCAGATACCATCTTGTAGATCAGGGCCTAAAACGCGGTTTAAAATAGGGAAACCGTCGTTTAAAAAAGACGCTTACTCCCAAAAAAAATTCGCAAGTTAACTCTTATCTCTGGAAGCGGTTAATTTCAAAGTAAAATTGATCATCGATCGCGACTTGGGGGAAGGCATACATTCCGACAGAATTGTGAATATCCGAAGAGATCATAACCTCATCCTGAAGCATCCACCGCCGTCCGAGACGATGCTCCATTTGACTGGATTCAAATCGACGGCGAATTAATGAAGGAGAATAAGTGCCTACATAATATACACGGTCTGTCGAAGAAAGCCTTCTGAAAATAGCCTTCGGTTTGGCTGTGCACGAATGCATAAGTAACCGTTATCTGGAGTATCATGCACGACAAACAGGTAGCGCCTCCTTATCAAAGATATAACAAGAGGCTCATCGTTGAAAAGAAATGCAATGGAGGTCGCCAGATTATCCACACAGAAAAAAAAGAGAAATGCCTACATATAGCGAATTATGACACCGCTGGCACAACTTCCTTTCCAAATCGGGTTGTCGCCACGTGCGCCACATCGGCCCCTTGGCCGGCTACGTTTCCAAAAACGGAAGACCGTTTTCATTGTCGCCAAGGACGAGTGGACGACCCTCGAGGCAGTGTCAACGAACGAAAATGAATCACAATAAGTCAAGAACGATGACGAGATGGCGGTGAAGGGGAGGTGATATAAAAGGGGCCAGCTGGTTCGCTCGTTGGGCTCGCTACCTAACCGCCCCAACCTCCTCCCTCTCGCCTTTTCCGCGTCCTTTCTCCCTTTTGCGACCACTCTCGACATCCATGCCAGCCTCTTCGTCGACGAACAAGGCGACCAGAACGTCGTTCTTCGCCAAACGAAGCGCCGCCTCGAAAGCCGATTCCGCCAAGGTGTTCGCGAGTCACGCGCTCAAGGCGGATGCGACCAACCTCAGGAAACCCAAGATCGCCGAGTCGACGGCGAACCAACGTGATCGGGCCCTGTTGATTTGGGGAGAGTAAGTGCTTCCAGGCCTCGGCTATGTACAGGGATACTGACCTGTGTCTCTTTCTCCAGTTACATGGGCGAAGACCATCCAGGCGTGGACGCCGACCAAGTCTGGGTTGACTTATGCCGTGGTGACGCGACTGCTATGCAGTACTGCAAGTCCTTTCTCCACCAATACGTCTTGACCTCGGTACGCCAGCGCGTCGTGCTCGACGACAGAGAAGAGGTCGTAGAGAGAACGATCAAGTCGTCTCGGTCTCTCAACACCTTCTGGAAGTCGTTGATCGCCGCGGCCGACGCTGAGGTCTTGTTGCCCATGCGAGAGGACCCGAACAACCACTGGATGACGCTGAAGCGTCCTACGAATATGCCAGGTCTGTCGATTTACGGGTCTCGTTTTCCCCTCTTGTTGAGTATTATACATTTCTAGGTTCGTTGGATGAAGGGCCTGTCTCCCAGATCAGCCACTGGATCTACGAGGAGGGCGCCGAGACCATGGGCCTCTCGACAGTCCCCGACTATACCAAGGTCGAGTTCACGGTCACAGATATCGGCCTTATCCTCAAAACCCTCTGGCTCTGTGCCGACCTCGTCTGCTTCCGTTCTCCTATCCAACGCGTCATCTTCCACGCCCTCGTCCTTCTCTTCTCCTTCGGCTATCGTCAGGGCATGATCATCGGTATGAAGTATCGCGAGGTCGTCGTAGCTTTAATCCGCGACGACAAGGGCCGGCCGAGACTGGCTACTACGTTTACGATCAACCGCAACAAACTCCGGGCCAACGCTTTAGAGCATACGAAGGGCGAGAAGTTCCAATTCACCACCACTCTCCTACCTTACCCGCTCCTCTGCTTGACCCACCTCGTCTGCGTCGTCGGTGTCCATTTCAACGCCTTCAAGGCGGGTTACACGTCTATCGACGACATCTTCCAGCGCCCGAATCTCGAACACGTCAACTACGTCCATTTGGAGTGGCGCGACGACTTCCTCGATCAAGAGATCTTCCCCATGTCCTACTCCTCCTTCACGCGTACTCTACACCACGTCCTCCTCGTCGCTGGCTTCCGCACGCTCGCACGCGTCTACGCGTTCCGTCTCGGCGCCCTCATCGAGTACGACTGGTCTCTAACGCAGGCCGTGCGCAACTTCGTGGCGAGCCATACCACCAAGGTCTTCGAGAACAATTATCAGACGGAGCACGTCCGTGCCGACCTTGCTAGTAAGCGTTTCGGGGCCTGTGCCGGTGGAGAGTCGAGCGAGCCCCTGTTCAACGTCATGCGCGATCTTTCCAAGCAGAACGACCCTGGCGCGCCTCTCGAGCCCACTCCCGAGCAGAAGTCCAGCATCGAGTCTCGTCGCGACATCACCGAGCGACGGGCTGCCTACGAAGCGGCCAAGCTCAACGGAGACCCAGCCAACGACGTGAAGGCGACGAAAGCTTCCCTCGACCAGCGACGGCGTGCCCTCTACGACCTGCTGCTTATCGATGCGCGGGAGAAGTACTTCGCCGAGGCCAATAAGCTCAGGGCAGAGGGCAAGTCGACCGACGCACTTCGCGAGCGCTCGCGTTCGGCTAGACGTCACTGCGATCATGCCGTTCTCGACGTCGGTGGCTTGTTGACGCTCTGGACTGGCGAGGCAGGCTTTGGGCGTACGCGCACCTCGGAGGAACTCGTCTTCGACGACAAGGCGGAGGACCGTTCGGGAAAGGCCATGACCTGGCTACTTCGTTACGCGGGTCGGGATTGGGCTCCCCTGACTCCCCACACGTCGCTCCCCGCAATGCCGTCGACCCCCGCCAAGGGGACCTCTAAGGCCGGTCGACGATCCAAGGCGACGACTGACGACAAGCCGGACCGCTGGACTTGCCTGCTTTGCGACGATACATCGTACTCGGCCCGCAAGTCCCTCACTCGGCACAACACCGATCACCACATTCGCCAAGGCCACTTCGACCAGTCGTTCCCGTGTCCGCAGTGCAGCCGCGACGGTGTTCCCCTGCCTCCGACAATCTGCAGCGCCTTCGGGTGGGCCGACCACGTAGAGACGACGCACGGCAAGAGGTATGCTCCAGTCGTCACCGACGAGCACCTCAACGCGCCAGTCCGTCAGCGGAAACGCAAGAGGACGATGGACGAGACGACGAAGCCGTCGATCCCAGGAAAGTTCGTCTTGGACTTGTCGGAAGATATGCCGAGGAAGAAGGCACGCAGTGTCAGCTCGGATCGTGGTGAGCCTTTCGATATCTTCTCTCTCGCCTCTTTCTCAGACACGGATTGCATCACCAGATACGCCTACTTCCACAGGCTGTGGCTCCGACACTACGCTTGTCGAGCCTGCCTGGTCCGCCTCCGACGCAGACGACAACGTTTACCAAGGCTTGCATCCTTGTGACGGCGACGACGCTGACGGGGCAGGGTCGGACTCGATGACGGGTATAGAGACTTGAACGACTGATTATTTGATAACTGCGAGTTTGGTTTGTAACGTTTGTTATTGTATTTGTATTCTATTCTATTATCTCCTAGAGTTCTGGATTCAGGATCCTCCTACTGTGCTATAGACTCAGACTGTGCGAGCGGATATAGCGTCGATCAACTTCAGATAATATCTTGTGTATTAAGACTCGGAGTAATGCGTAACTCATGGATTCCATTGCTTATTCCTGGCCTTACTCAGCACTTGAAGGGCGCATTCCGAGCTCAATGTACTTCGAACCGCAGTTTGCGGCTGAGTGCTACATACGGTCTTACTCAGCGACTTGCTTCAATGTGTATGATATAGTAATCTACAAGTAAGTGTGTTAGGCTATCATCGATCCAAAAGCCGCACGAGTCTTAGCCATGAGTTCAGCCTCACACGACACTAATTTTAAACCTACACGCTGACCCTCATCTAGCTGTAGGACTGGTCTGCAGTTTCGTCGTCGTCGGCCATGTCCTGTCCACCGAGCAAACAACTAAATAAAGCCACCGCCGGCACGTTGGACTGGTCTGAGTGACTGAGCAACAGATTAGTGAGCCCGTGAAGGGGCCATGCCTATATCTGGGACTTCGCGTGTTCTAGTAAGCCCCCTACCAGTCTGTCTCCCCGAGCTCGTATTCTGGACCAATCCAGTCGCACGGCTCGTATAAGTGAGAATGATATGTACCAGTCCGACTTTCGGACCAGTTCGACACACCAAACCTCAGACTCGGGTGCTGACAGTTTGACCTACCAGTCCGCCACTCGGACCAGTCCAGTCGTACGGCTCGTATCAGTGAGAATGGTAACTACCAGTCTGCCCTTCGGACCAGTCTGCTAGTCGGACTGGTCAGCTGCGTTCCGGACCAGTCCATTTTTACGACCAGTCCATCTTTGCGACCAGTCTATCTTTACGACTAGTCTAGTTTCCAAACTAGTCCGCCTTCCAGACCAGTCTGCCTTCTGGACGGACCAGTCCATCTTTGCGACCAGTCTATCTTTACGACTAGTCTAGTTTCCAAACTAGTCCGCCTTCCAGACCAGTCTGCCTTCTGGACGGACCAGTCCATCTTTACGACTAGTCCGTCTTCCAGACCAGTCCGCCTTTCAAGACCAGTCTACCTCTCAGACCAGTCTAACACGCCCTATTCAGCCGGTCAGACTGCCCATCTCCCTCTCGGAAGGGACCGGTCCACCACGCAGACTAGTCTCCAGCAGGTCCGGCCACGTACAGCACACCCTGCCTAGCATTTCATCGTTTGCCATTCTCCAGCTTGCTCTCAGCACCAGTCCGGGTTTCGGACTAGTCCATCACCCACGCTCGCATACCGAGCGTCTCCCGTTTGAAATAGCAGCAAAAAGCAGAAGACCAGTCGAACCCTTGCCTAGCCAGGAGGAAAGTCTGGTACTCGTCCAAGTAGGTCCCTGCTCTCCAGACTCGCTGGTAACAGGACACATGGATGGCCTCATTACTGCTATGGTACGGTGAGACCAGGATGGACGTCTGTGCCACAAGGAACGAAGCGACAACATGGACCCACAAGTCATACAGCCGGATCGTCGAAGAGGATGACGACGACGACGACGACGACGTTTGAGGTTGATAGACTCCACGTGGAACTGCTCCGAAATCCCGGAGCGGTTGACGGACCGGACGGGCGTCTTCCACCCAGTCCGACTTGATCCGACGTTCACTGAACCGCCCGGCACAGCCCAGATGCTGTGCGGGACCACGACAGATATAAAGGACAACCTTGTTACGAGCCTCCCTCCCGCTTGCCCCCCATCGATGTTCAGCCCGCATACATTCAGTCGTTTTCTGTCTGCTTTCGACCCCGCCGCGCGTTGCTGGAGGGCTTTACCTCTACGCCAGCATACCGCAATCATCCCAAGGCCTTCTCCTCCTCGCCCAGCGAACTGTCGTACCGCCCGCGAGCAGCTCTCTCTCGTATCCTGGAACATCCATGCCTCTCCCTTTAAGCGCGTCGAGCGTTCCCAGCTCATCCTCGACCGTATCCTCGGACCCAACTCCCCCGACATCATCTTCCTCCAAGAAGTCGCGTCGGACGTACGCCAGTCTGTGCTCGACGACCCCAGAGTGCGCTCGCGCTTCCTGACGTCCGACGCGGAGGACGACACAGCTTTCAAGGGCCTACCGTTCGCGACGATGACGTTGCTCTCCAACGAGCGTTTCGTCTCTCCGTTGCTCGCCGAGAAGAAGGACGGGAGCGACGGCAAGGGAGACGGAGAGGGAGAGGGAAAACGCGTGTCTAAGATGATGCTCCACAGCGCTTTCCGTATGACACTGCCCAGCAGGTACGACAGGGACGCGCTCTGCGTTAATCTCCACGACCCATCCACGCCCGGCAATGCTATACGCCTCCTCAACGTCCACTTGGACTCCCTCGACTCGTACTTCAGGCGTGCCTTCCAGGTACACCTGCTGGATCGTCTCCTACGTGAGGGCGGGTGTAGCGGCGGCGTCATCGCAGGGGACTTCAACGCTATCGACCCCAACGATCGTACACTCGTCGAGAAACACGAGCTAGTCGACGCCTGGGTCAAGCTTCACGGGCGGACGACGGGGTGCGACGGAGCTACATGGGGCGTAGGCGTCGAGCTCGAGAACGGACTTAAGCCGGGGAGGTTGGATAAGGTCGTTGTGCTAGGCCTAGAGCCTGTCGACATCGAAGTCCTCCAGCCCGGTCGTATCGACGGTACGCCCTGGAGTGATCACTGCGGGCTACGCTGCACCTTTACGGTCTGATCTGGTAAGTAAGCTCTTCTTCTTGCCTGTTCGACACCTATATAACCGTATCTAGGACTCGTCTTCCCCAGATGCCGATGGTTGGATCGAGCGGGATCATACTGTCGTGTCGCTCTGTTGGCTCTAAGTTCGACCGATAGCTACTCGCTTTTGTCTACGCCCCCATCTCTCTCGCCTCTATATACGTTTGTATGATGATCGCGTGAAGGGCAGAATAAGTTGCATAGCCGTTGTCTCTTCCTCTCTCTCGAGTTCTACCGTAAGCAGATACTGTACGCTACTAGGTTGTCGTACCAGGGTATGACGACTGGACGAGACAGTCGCATTTCAGGTTCACAACGGCTTGAATAGCAATAGACGCTTCGTGCTATCTCTGCGCTAAGGTATCTAGTAACGGTTGGTGAAAATGAAATGCCACGCTCAGCGCCATCTCGAGCTTTAGCAATCATAGATACTTCTGTCGCGCGATATGACTGGGTTAGCTAGTGTACTCGCACTCGTGATATCGCTTTTACGACATAGTCAAGTCGAGAAGCTTAGGGAAAAGCGTAAAGTGTCAGCCAAAACTTGGAGAGTATCGCAAGTCTACGCTGAGTTGCCACCTATTAGGATCCTTAAGTACGGAAAGATTGCTCAGGTAGGGAAATATCTTTCGAGTACGGCGATCCTTATGCGACTGACTGTGTGAGGATCTCTCGAGGACGACGATCGCTCAAGTACGAAGACTCCCATGTTGACATTAGTCAATGATGAAGGGACGTCGAACGCAAAAAAAGTCAGGCTTAAGCTCAAGGCGCGCACGTTTACGGAACAATCGAGTGGTGATTTCAAAGACGTAACAGCCCCAGCAGGCGGGCGACATTGGATACGAGACGACTATTGGTACATGAGCAGACGAGAGACGGACTTGGGAGTTGAGAGCGCGACTACGGAGCGTGATGGATCGGATGCACGTTGTAGAGAACTAGAAAAAGCGACTGAAGTCAGACGGCGCGAAGAGGAGAGGCAGAGAGAGAAGACGAACCGAAACAACGAAACACGAATCCGAATTGGACGCCCTAGTTATCAGCGAAGGCGGTGAGTTCAATGACGGCGGAGGAGAATGATATGACGTACCGAAGTGACGAGTCCACAACTCAAGACCTAGTAGATTAAGGAGGTGCGTAGTTAGTAACAGAAGAAGAAGATAAGAGCGAGCGGACGCGACGAACCTAGTTGAGCTGGAGGTAAGCCTTCCAGTCCTCCTCGGACATAACCTCCTTGCCAAGCGCCTCCTCCGCCTCCTTGAAGGCGGGGTAGAAGGCGTTGAACGCCATCTCGACCATCTTCTTGTCGGCGTCGTCCTTGTAGGTGATGTTGCCTATCTCGTTAGTCTTGAGGTACAACTTCCACTCGTCCTCCGTCCAGAGGAAAGCGTCGGCCGAGTCCTTGGGGAGCGCTGCCTTGAACTCTTCGTACTTAGGATAGAAGGAGTCGAAAGCCATCTTGGCCATCGCCTTCTCCGCCTCGTTCTCATAGGTAACTTCGTCGCCCTTCTTATCCATGACGTTCAGGAGCTTCATAGCATCGTCCATATCCTTGACTGCCTTAGTGCGGCGAGACTTGAGGCGATCGGCGGCCGAGAAGAGCTTCATGATGGTGGCCTCCGTTGCGGTAGGCAACGGCAAGACCTCCTGGGCGATGACGTCGGCGAGGGACATGCCCTTAGGCTTGTAGAGAGTCTACGGATACGGCATATCAATCACGAGATATAAGGAGGAGCAACGGTAACTGATACTCACGACGCGTTCGTCCACGATATCGTAAGTTACGACAGGGTCGGTGACCTTTAGGGTTATGGGGGTGTTTTTTGATTTGTAGGGGTAGGGTCGGAAGGTAGGGTAGGGTAGGGTAGGGTAGGGTAGAGTAGGGTAGGGTAGGGTAGGGTAGGGTAGGGTAGGGTAGGGTAGGGGAGGGTAGGGCAGGGTAGGGTAGGGTAGGGTAGGGTACAGTAGAGTAGCACAGGAATACTTACATGGGACTATGGTACAGATTCAGACATGTGTAT
>KN831826.1:14352-26764 GCA_000827355.1 Hebeloma cylindrosporum | reverse complement strand
ATGGAAAGAGCCCTCCGCCAAAGGGGACGCGATAGCTCAAAATCTCCCTCAAACGACAACTCTCCTGACAGCTATGTGTCCCTTCTCGAAGAGATTTCTCAAAGGAACTCAACCATTTTATATCCCTCCGACTCATCTTCCGAAGGATATGACTCTGTTCACAAAATCGCCTCACAAAGACTACTAACTCAGTCTATGCGATCAACGTCATATCTTCGCGATCCAGACAGTACGGACTCCCAGGATAAACCTGGTCCCCCACCGCCCAGACTCTCCTCCCACTACGCGCGAAGAACCATGGGACGTCGCGATCCAGACAATAGGGACTCGGCCCCACACACACCCTCCTCCCCCTCTTCAGCATCGGGCGACCATCCGGATCAGTATCACCCCCCTGAGCGTAGCCTTGCGAACCATAGCTCACCTTTCCCGAACCCTCCTCGACCCCCTCCCCCTTTATCTGGGTACGGTGGGTAACATTCTCCCCTTTTCTCAATCATCATTTTCTAATAAGGGCGCGATAGATATGTTTCAAATGGATCCCAACGTCTGGTCGGTGATTCTCCAGGAGCTGCACACGCTAAAGCATAAATCTTGGTTATCTTCATTGCTAATGGACACCTGGCTATTGGATCTTCTGCGCACTCGATACCAAGGCGGAATGCGATTTATTCCTACTGTGTTTTTGCAATATGCGGGGATAACTGATGACGCGCCTCCACTTGACCAGGAAATCAAAGCGTTCCGTTCTCTGTTTGATGACCTCCCACAGTCTGAATCTGTCCGTTGCCCGCTAGAGGATTGTATGTGTATCTTGCAGGCGGGAGGGTTATGGGGGTGTTTTTTGATTTGTAGGGGTAGGGTTGGAAGGTAGGGTAGGGTAGGGTAGAGTAGGGTAGGGTAGGGTAGGGTAGGGTAGGGTAGGGTAGGGTAGGGTAGGGTAGGGTAGGGCAGGGTAGGGTAGGGTAGGGTAGGGTACAGTAGAGTAGCACAGGAATACTTACATGGGACTATGGTACAGATTCAGACATGTGTATCTCACACTTGAAGCACATCTATAAGATTTCCAAGTAATAGTAATTTTCATATGTGAAGCTTGGAGAACCTTGTGTGAGGCGTCTGAGTGACGTAGCTATCTTATATATGATGTGTGTATTTGGGCTCTAAGAACCTTGTATATAATATGTCTGAGACAACCCATGTGTGAGGCTCGAAGAACCTCGTGTATGAGGTGCGTGTGTGGTGTCTCCGAGGCTCGAAGAACCTCATATATAATAGGCTGAGGCAACCCATATGTGAGGCTCGACGAACCTCGTGTATGAGGTGCGAGGCTCGAAGAACCTCATATATAATATGGCTGAGGCAACCCATATGTGAGGCTCGAAGAACCTCGTGTATGAGGTGTGAGGCTTGAAGAACCTCATATATAATATGGCTGAGGCAACCCATATGTGAGGCTCGAAGAACCTCGTGTATGAGGTGCGTGTGTGGTGTCTCCGAGGCTCGAAGAACCTCATATATAATATGGCTGAGGCAACCCATGTGTGAGGCTCGAAGAACCTCGTGTATGAGGTGCGTGTGTGGTGTCTCCGAGGCTCGAAGAACCTCATATATAATATGGCTGAGGCAACCCATATGTGAGGCTCGAAGAACCGCATGTATGAGGTGCGTGTGTGATGTCTCCGAGGCTCGGGGAACCTCCGATGAGATTGTAATCTATGAGACAGATTAGAGATGAGGTTTTGGTAGCACAATGAGGAAACAGTACTCGTGAAGATTCGAGGTTCCTCGAACTTCACATGGCCTACGTGTAACTCACTTACACAGACAAAGCACAGGACAATGTATAGATTCATAAAAGAAGCGGTACATGAGAGTTACGTGGGGGGGGGGCTCAAGAAAACAATGATAAATGAAAAAAAGCAGCCCCCGACAGCAATGATTGTGTCAAGACAAGGCGCGAAGGCGCGAACAGCAACGTCAGGACCAAGAACACGAAAGAAACAACTGTAAAGTGTTGATATTAGTGCTGTATCGTCAATGCATCAATGAAAACGTGCCTAGTATACCCGACTGCTGTTGGCAATGAATTCTGCGGCCATTCGCTCGGTACCCTTGCGCAGTTCCAACACCTGAGCTGCATTGAACTTGAGAGATTGGTCCCACTTCCTCGCGGCCAAGAGCGTCAACTTTCCGGAGCGAAGTTCATCCCGTCGCTTCTTGTACCATTCCTCCGCCCTCGGCAGCCACTGATCACCCGCAAACGCTGTCAGTTGGAACGTCGTATGCTTCGGCCACCAAGACATTTGCGACCCAGTCTCCATAAGAACGCCCTCAACAAGATACACCCCACACACAACGTCGAGTTCGCGCTGCTCAACAGCATCGTCAACGAACTCCTTGTCGCCGTGAGTGCCCACCACGACTGGATTTGTGAGATATGGACCATCGAGTACCTCGTAGTCCGGCACAAGATCCACCGCCAACCTTCCAACAATCCCTCCCAACAAGCGAATGGCACGCCCACTGCGTGAACGCAAAATGTCGTCTCGCGCATTTTCATACGCGGCAAAGTCTGCCCGTTCAGGCTGGAATTTCGGGGGACGTGGACCCAGTCCAAACGTCCGAGACCTGACCGCCATATCACGAGGTTGACGATCTCGTTCAACAACAGTGTGGAAAGGGACACCACGATCAAGTAGCCCTTGCGCAATTTCACCCATGGTGTTCCACTGACTCCGATACACCATCAACACCGCCGTTGCACTTGTCGTCGCGATAAACCATGACGATCGGTCTTGGGATCCCCGAGGCGGTTGCAGAACATATACGTCCACGTTGTTGACTAAGGCACTCTGGATCCTTTGCAATTTGATGCGTTTCAAATCGCAAGACAACGAAGACTGAGGATGCCGTGAAATATCCCAAGCAGCTGGGAGGGCGCCATACGAAAGAGTTCGGTTCATCGCGGTGTTGTGAAAGTCGACGATGGAAGATAAAGGAGATGGGTTGAGTACCGTATCTCCTGCAATGTAACCGAGATTTTTGAGGGCCAGGTCGACTTTCGATTGAGAGAGGGTATACTTGGGATGGGTGTGGAGGGTAGGGTTCCAGCTCGTTGGAAAATTCGCAGCTGCAAACCCATGGCGAAGACGAAGGTAGTCCAACGCTTTCGAGAAAGTGAAACTATATGTCGAGTCCTCAAGGTTTCGGTCTCTCTCGGTAAGTAGTTCCACCGCCCGCTGGATTATGGGTCCGATGGGCTCGTCCACGGGCTTTGGCGCAGAATAATACTTGAGGATAGGCGCATCTTCATCATCCGAGTCCAAGTAATCCTGCGCGGCCGGAGCAGGAACGCCAGGTGGGTACGCTGGAAGATGAGGACATAAATCCCACTCATTCCTATGCCCCCAGAAGAAACGCTGATGCGGCGTACACCCTTCCCATTCGCAAACAGCATCATGTTTGATGACGCGGGTCCGACGGTAGAAGGTTGGGACGTGCTCGTCTTGCTCCCAGAGGAAGACCGCTGATTTGTTCGTGGGTCCTCGTTCCGCTGCCTTCTCGAGGTTCTCTCGAGTCTGCTTCTGCTGCGCCGTTTCCTGCCGTTTTCGTTTCTCGTACCGCTCGGTTTCGCGTGCATGAAAGGCCTCCCAGGACTCGCGGGGTTGCTGGCCACTGCCCGCGTGAACACAGAGTTCGCGGTCGACAACAGGAGCCGGGGGAGATTTGTTCGACTCATCACGAAACTCATCACGACCGGAAAACGCATGACCGTTGTCGAAGTCGAAGCCGTCTGGCGCAAAAGCAGTGTTGGAGTTGCTCTCGTCCGTTGGCAAGAAGGAGGCATCGTCGAACATAGGTCCAGAGGCGGGGAGGTTACTGTCTCCGCCTGCGAACTGGTACGTGTGTTCATAAGGCAAAATCGTGTTCGAAAATGTGAGACATCGCTCTTTAGCGACTTTGACAAATTCTGGTGGAGGGAAGTAATAACCCATTCCGGGGTCCAGCAGATTTTGCTTTTTGAACTCGTCCTTTCCCCACAATATCCAGAACGGCACGCTCGCACGGGTAAATAGTCGAATAAACGGGCCCCAACGCGTGACATACGGGTTAAGGAAACCACCAGGTCGCAAACCAGGGGACAAAGTGCAGATGACAGAGTCCTTCAGGTACTCGAGCCAGACGCGGGGTAGCTTCTCCCGGTTGCGCTCTGCGAGGACGGTGAAAGCTTCAGCGAAGCAGTCGTCCGCGTACTCCGTCAGCCACAGCGAAAAAACAAAGGTGGCGAAAGCGACGAGCGTTGAAAAAGCAGCGAGGGATTTCTTGGCGCAGTGGAAGGCCAGCTCTTTTGTGTTGTGGCTGTCTTCGCAGCCATATTGGTGAGGCCAACGGGGGAACGTGACTCCTGGGAAGAGTGCTTTGCTTGGGTGGGTGTCGTAGAGTGTGTGGACGACTGTGAGAAGGGGGCTCTCCAAGGTTTTCCAGCGGACCTGGATTGCCGGGTCGAGAACGTATCGGGGGGATTTAGAGCTCCCAGTGACGCGTATTGACGTGGACAGTGTCTCGCGAGAAACAGCGAGAACGGAGAACAATGCTCCTCGGTGGATCAGTCTGCGCGGATAGAAGGCGAGGTAGATGTCTTCGTCTTGGAGGAGGCGTGGCTTCATCAAGTCCTCCGGGCGTTTCGACTGAGGGTCTGAAACGACGGTGGAAGGTAACATGCGGCTGGAAGGAGAGACGACGAGGCCCGACACGGGATGCCACATAGCGTTCCTCCAAACTTGAGGTAGCTTCTCCCTGGGAGGCTGAGATTCTGATGACATTATACTACAATAGACAAATAATTCGATTACTTCGTTCGCAGAAACAGTCAATAGAAAAACGCACGATGGAATGGACACGGTATACAAGGAGGATTAGAATTGGAAGGGGCTGTATTGGCTAGAGATGAAGGTCATTCAGTTGAACTCTGTAGCACGACGCGAGGAACTTACCACAGATGGATGAACGATAGGATCGGCCAAGAACGAAAACCGGAGCGGGTGGGTAGCTAGAAGACTTAAAAAAAAACGTCTTCAATTGGATGAAGAGGATTCAAAGAGGATCAGACGAACAGGAGGGAGACGAGGCCCAAAAATTTCTCCGCAAAGGCAGATGTTGAGGATAAACGGGTGTGGCTGTTGGATCGCGTGGAACACGCGAAACTACCGTGCAGATGAGGTAGGTAGTCGCGATGAGCACCAAGGCAGTTCTTGAATCACAAGCGAGACTCGCGATGCTGCAGAGTGGAGGCACTGGAGGATTGAATTACAAGTGAGACTCGTAATCCTTGGAGGCCGACGGTGAAGACAGTGGGAGGTAAGTAGTTCTTGACTCGCGAGTTAGACTCGCAAAGCTACTGAGGCCCAATTAACGGTGAGGGCGAATGGATGGTGGGGGCGAACGAATGGTGAGGAGATCGATATGAACCGAACACGTGACCATGACGAAGTCTTTAGATGTAAACAAACCCAAGCCACCGTCCCACCGCTCCATTTGGCGCCCATCGCGCCCATCGTGTGCAGGCAGTCTGACTCCTGCATGCGCCATCGCCTACCCTGGACATCTTTGTAGGAGTCTGACTCCTTCATCGATCTTCGTCGACACCATCCCACGCGATCAAGAACATTTCCTTGATCTTCGAGTCGCACTATTTTATCACTGATCAGTATGAGGTTCGTCGAACCTCGCTCCTGTATCCATTCCTGTAGCTTAATTGCTCTGTTCGTCAGGTTTATGGAGCCGTACCCTCTAGCCACCTTCGCCTAGTTCTTAGGTGTCCCCTACCTGTCTTATCGACACTGGAAGGTGAGACGTTATATATCTGTTCCATTCTATTAACGTTTCTTCGAGCTGCGCTGTTCCAGACCGTCGGTATTTCATCCCTCGCTGCTATCCCTTTCAAACGATGTACGGAGTCTGACTCCTGCACCTCCACCTCCCTTTAAATCGGTGTGTTCATCTCATAAGTGAGGTTCTTCGAGCCGCGCTTTCATTATGTATCTCCTGCTAACGGTCTACCCGACTCTATCCAGGAGTAATCGTTTCCTCTTTAAAACGATGTACGGAGTCTGACTCCTGCACCTCCACCTCCCTTAAATCAGCGTGTTCATCTCACAAGTGAGGTTCTTCGAGCCGCGCTTCATGTATCTCCTGCTAACGGTCCACCCGACTCTATCCAGGAGTAATCGTTCCCTCTTTGGGGAGGTTCTTCGAGCCGCGGCGTTTTGTCAAAGCTACCTTGCAACTATATGTTGTTCTTTTCTTCTTACGAAAGGGGGTGTACGCTGACGCCTGCACTTCTCTGTGTTCACAAACGTGAGGTTCGTCGAACCTCATCTCTCCACTCCTGAAGCTGACTCTCTCTCTCTTACGAGGTTCCTCGAGCCGCACTCTCTACCCTTTCACCTTGTCTTCAAGCTCGGTGTCTTCATCTCACAAGTGAGGTTCTTCGAGCCGCGCTTTCTTTATGTATCTCCTGTTAACGGTCCACCCGACTCTATTCAGCAGTGATCGTTTCCTCTTTGGCGAGGCTCTTCGAGCCGCGGCGTTTTGTCAACACTACCTTGCAACTATATGTTGCTCATTTCTCCTTACGAAAGAGGTGCTCTGTGTTTATCACGGTGAGGTTCTTATAGATTACGACCTCCTTGGTTTCCCACCGATTAGGCTTGACGAGCCCATCAATCTCGCGTTTACTACATCGTGAGGCTCAATGAGCCTCGGGTTTTCGTAAGTAATTTTATTTCTTACACGTTCCATGCTATTACACGTCTGATTCCTAGAAACATAGCCTCCTCGATGACGCTTTGACCTCCTTGAGGTTCGAGGAACCTCCTAATTTCGTACGTTAATTTTTCCAGCATTGACAGATATATTAATCGTACTGATTATACGGCTCGACGAGCCTCAGCTCTTTCGCGGATAGTTATGTTCGTTATACATTCATTTACTTTCTCATTATTTGACTCAGAAACCCTGGTCTCTTGTACTGCTCGGATTATGTATACTACACTTGGCGAGGCTCGACGAGCCTGTGATTTATACATCCCCTTCTTGAATATGATGTACACTCAATGAAATAAATGCAACTGCCATCGCTTTTCCATCTCATCCTTGGTCTTTGTTACTCTAATATGACTCGCCGCATACATTGTTCTCCAGTTGTCTTGTATATGCGGCTCGTCCAACCGCATCAAAGTGAGGTTCTTCGAGCCTCATCTTTTTGTTCGTGTTAACTCATCCCGTATATGAGGCTCGTCGAACCGCGCCGTCTTGTCTCTACGCTCTTTCCCTATCACTAACCCTTCTCGCATTTTTCATCATTCACTGTTTGCGGCTCCTCGAGCCCGGCTTCTTTGACCTCTAACCACTCTTTGTTTTCGAGGCCCTTTGAGCCTATCTTGCTTTTCTCGTCATATAAACCTCGATAATCATTCAAATATTTGGTGTAAAAATATATGGAAGCGAAATAAACGGAATTAAGAGAAATTCTACAATGAATGCCGAACACAACACAACGTCCACATTACCACTGTGGCCTGGAACCTCTAACGAAGACTTGCAGAGCTGCCGCGTTATTGTTCGGGTTCGGCTTCTCGAACGTCTGGACCCGTTTGGTGCTCCAAATCCTTTCCTTTTCAGCACGTGGGACCCAGTAAAGGGTGTCGAACCGTGTCTTCATAGCGGTACGCATTCGGTCGATGGTTCTGTTGTCAGCCCTCTGCATCATGGATTGCCACTTCAGGAAGTATTGGCACTGCTTCCAGCCTTGTGCTTTAGCGGGGAGCTGTGCGTCGCGGTTGGGAAAAAAATACATGAAGTTGGTGTCCCATTTGGTCTGTTCCACGACCTTCCATTGGACATCGACGAAATAGTCCGAAAGAGTCTCATTCCTGTACGTCGATTCGTTAACCAGAAGACGTTGCGGTTTCGTAAGTTTGCAATACGACGGGTTTGCGGAACCTTTGATATTGGGAGATACTGATGTGAGGTCGAGGAGGAATTGACGCCAGAGAAACGTGAGCTCTTGGTCAATTGTGGGTTCTACCGGTAAACGGTGTAGTCGCTGCTGTTGCCGCGCGCGCTCAAACTCGGAATCATCACCAGAGCCGGCGTCGGAAGGACTTTCGATATCAGATCCAGAATCATGGTCTCGGGGGCGCAGGGCCAAGCCTCTATTGCTCAGTTTGAAGAGGTCGCGCGGCTCGTCAGCCGGGGCGAAGGTTGTTGTGCGTTGCTGCTTGTTCATGACTCTGGCAGGGTGAATGGGGGCGCAGAGGGTAGCGTCGACGATGAGGTTTCTGATGTTCTTCATCGGAACTTTGAAGAAATACTGGAACGTCTTCTCGCTAATGAAATCTCCTTCTTCGACGAAGCGAGGGACTGGATGACTCGGCCCAAGACGAATATCCCGATGGAAAAGAAGACCCCATGGAATAGCCGGTAAAGTGACTGCATCACGGCGACGCTTTGCAGGACGAAATCCATCGTCATCGTCTTCACTGTCGCTTTCGGGGATGTCTTCATCTTCATCAACAAGGGGGGTCCCATAAGCGAGGATGTCGAGGTCAGCACCTTCGCGCTCCACGTGCGGCAATATCGCATCCATGAGGTCTCGAGAGGATGACCCCACGTCAGGCGTGGAATGAATCCCGTTAAGAATCCACGCGCAGGCTGCCGTTAGCAGGAGGGCTTGCTTGCTCGAACGAACATCTGCCTCGCCTTCCCCTTGCCATTCAATCACGAATTTAATGGCCAGACAGCGATGAGCACGAAGGCCCCTAACATAAAATATCAGAAAAAGAAGAGATAAGAACAGAGAAATCGAACAGACCACCAAGCGTTAGGGTCAAAAGAAAGGAGAGATGACTGTATCAACTCTCTGTCGAAGTCCTGGAAGACGTCGGTTGCAAACTCGAGTGGGATGCGAACTTCGAGGCGGGCGAGGGAGTAGTTATTCCGGATAGCACGCAGGTACAGATGGAAAAGGTTCTCCGCGAAATTGTCACCTTTACCCTTCAAAATCTGCTCGCAAGTGACGTATTTGCCGAAATGGCCCTTATCGGGGGTGTAGATGAGTGACTTCTCCGTCGTATACATCTGCAGGTAGGATGTCGCGTACTCGCCCTGAGTCTGAGCCCTTTTACTGAAGACAATCCTACAGCCCGAGACAGCGGGGAGATGAGAGGCCATATCGCGCGTATAGCTTTTGCTACCGGGAGTTGTGACGCTAATCGCTTTATGCTCGGGGAGACGGCACACACGGGCAACTAGATCACATTGGCCATCTGTTCGCCACTGGAGGCAGCGGCCCTGCTTGGAGGCCACTTGTAACCCGGTGTCGACATACCACGAAGAGTTGGGTGCCTCGGTGAGAGTCCAAGTGTCGTCGTGGTCCTCCTTCAGGAGCTGATGATCGCGTAAGAACGCGATAATGGCCTGATCACCAGCAGCGTAAGATACAGAGTGCATGGTGGACTCCTTTACCCCACGGATTTGGTGCAATATAACGAGACCACGACCCCAGCGATGCCCATTATCCTCCAAATTAGCGCGAATTTGATCGGCAAGGTCGGCGACTACCTCGGGGGGGACCACTTTCGTGTGAAAGGCGAGCTGGCCATTTTCCCGGCGGGCGGCGAACATTAAATCGTCGTATGAGGGAGACCATTCGGTCGATGAAACTGGGGACAGGATTGCGATGGCAGGTAGCAAACCGTCTTCGTAAAACATACGCTGCTCATCCTGGGTGAGTTGCGGACCACGTTCTTCGGTGTAGAGGCCCGGAATAAAGGCGCGTAGCATATTGTGCGTCCCCCATTTGCCCAAGCAAATGTTCGGAACTTTGTGAATCGCAATGTCGAGACTTGTCTGAAGAACGGTTTCAGCTATGAGATGAATGTTAGAAAAGAAAAATGTTACATACAGCACGATATTGAAACCGGTAGGTAAAATGGGTATTCCTCGTCAAGGTGTCATCCCTCTTCGCCAGAGGATAGACGGTCAGCGAACCGTGGACCTTAATGTCCGGGCACATCCCCAGAAGGGAGTCATAATCACGGGTGAGCTGCATTTCTTCAGTAGGTTTGACGCGGTCCAGGATTGGGTCTACGACGGCTTGTCCTTGGCCGTCTTTACCCGTAAGGACGAACTTGACGAATTTGGCGTCGTCTTCGTCGCGCAGTTCCTGGGCGCGTCGACAGAAGTCGGCAACGGACATCGGTAGATGAGGGAGATTGCGAGCATCCATACTGAGAGTATACGCGTAGCTTCGAACTGGATAGACGGCGATAAGGGTCAGGGTTAGGGTAGGCCAGACGAGGCCTATATTTAATGAGACCGCAAATCCTCGTCGAAAGAACTGGCACCCGGATGGCGGATAGAATATCCGTGTCTTTCCGACTGGGAAAATAGGGACTGCGCCATAACTTGGCGACGCCTCCGTCGATTTCTTAGGTTGTTTCAGATTTGTTAACGCGTTATTAAGGCCTTCCTGGCAGCACTTCAAATGAGAGTGGTAGCAGCGCAGATTAGTTGAATCTTTGGCCTTATATGCGCGGGGGTTATTGTTAGGAATATCATGATTATATTACATCCAAAGCTTGCCGACAACGCCAAAATGCACGCCGCGGGATTGTTGGATGGATATAAACCTGATCCATTAGCAGCGGTCGGGGGTATCAAGGCAGAGAGGGACTTAGACGTGGGTGAGAGGAATATGACTAAGCAAACCCGTGACTCTACCTGTGAACAGATTGCGCCATTGTGCCGCGCGCACTCCGCAAATCCCACTTCCTTCCGCACCACCACCATGCCCCGCAAAGCCGCCCAAAACAGAGTCAAGGAGCCCTCGTTTGCTTTATGGGTGAAGATGCCTTTGCTCCCCGACGCAGTCCTCAAGACGGATAGTGACGGCAAGGAGCTTAAGCTCAGGCCTGGCGATGTGTGCGTCTAAAACTCTCTTCCTGGGCCATCATTTAATATGCGGATCCCTTAGCGCTTGCGTCATACACGAAGGCTTCAAGGCGGACAACTTATATTGGAAAATGCGGGTGGACGAGCTCCGACAAGATGGGCGCCACGTTTGGGTCATCGGCCGCTGGTTCAACAGCTCGGCGGATATAGCAGCAACATTTGAGAATACTGCGTATGTTTTTACTGATTTTGTTGAGCAAAGCTGATCTCGCTTGTAGGGATCTTGTCGGGTTCCTCGGGAAGACCGAGCTCATGATCTCCGAGCACCAAGAATCGACTCTACTTGGAAGCGTAGAGGGTAAGTGTCTTTTTTTCAAATCTTGATCAAGCTCCGCTGATAATTCCAAAGATGTTTGCCATGTGGTGAAGTTCAGGGACACGGCGTTCATCACCGACAAGCCATTGGGGTATAACACCTGGTGTTACCGCTTCAAGTTAATGGATAATGGAAGGATCGCCGTAAGTTTCATCTTAGTATTCTGTTCCGCATATCTTTGGATAATAATTTTGGTAGAAATTAACTTCTCATTGCATCTGCGGAGAGGTGTACAATCCGGACAAATCTGTCCAGCGGTTCTGCATAACGTGTGGTAAATGGTTTGACATCTATTGCATATTGTTGAGCGCCGCCAACCAGTCCGCATTCACATTGGAAACCAGCAGCAAAACAGCCACCAGCATCCTCGGAATGCCTATTGTCCGCGGCGCTTTGACCGGGCCTTTGGCGAGCTCGTGGAGGGTTTCTGGGTCAGGCGCGATGATCGTCAAGGTATTGGGTTGGTACAGGGCAGGCGCGTTCCCCGAGGACTGGAAACGGCAGTTGCCAAAGGGTTTCGCGGAGTATGCATCCAACAACACCGCCTTGCCCCGTTATGAATGCCCCGGGTGTAGCGCCGTCATCTAGTTTATCTGTCGCCGCCGTTTTTTTTAGTTGTAATTTTTACTCTCGTGAACTATGATTTGTCTCCGCAGCGGAGGTGTTGGGCTGAAGTGTGCATGAGTTGACTCCACTGACTAGAGTGGCAGACTTGAGGGATGTGTTTAGCGGAGAACTACCGCCATATAGGTTGATGAGTATTCGCGCCCTTCTCTGCCACTAAAATTATTAACGGAGGTTTGAAAACTTAATAAATGCATTTCCCGCATCTTAAATATCATATAACAGCCGCGAAAAATGCCTCCGCAGTGTTATTAAATATTTCGGAGTGGTTGTCGGCATTGCTCCCCGCCTCCCTCCCCCATCCCTCCTCGAGAAGACTCAACGGAGCTTTGGAAACTTAATGCATGCATTTACCTGGTCCTAAATATCATATAACAGCCGCGAAAAATGCCTCCGCAATGTTATTAAATATTTCGGAGTGGTTGTCAGTCTGTCTCCCCGCCTCCCCCCACC
>KN831826.1:0-14082 GCA_000827355.1 Hebeloma cylindrosporum | reverse complement strand
TCTTCATCTTCATCAACAAGGGGGGTCCCATAAGCGAGGATGTCGAGGTCAGCACCTTCGCGCTCCACGTGCGGCAATATCGCATCCATGAGGTCTCGAGAGGATGACCCCACGTCAGGCGTGGAATGAATCCCGTTAAGAATCCACGCGCAGGCTGCCGTTAGCAGGAGGGCTTGCTTGCTCGAACGAACATCTGCCTCGCCTTCCCCTTGCCATTCAATCACGAATTTAATGGCCAGACAGCGATGAGCACGAAGGCCCCTAACATAAAATATCAGAAAAAGAAGAGATAAGAACAGAGAAATCGAACAGACCACCAAGCGTTAGGGTCAAAAGAAAGGAGAGATGACTGTATCAACTCTCTGTCGAAGTCCTGGAAGACGTCGGTTGCAAACTCGAGTGGGATGCGAACTTCGAGGCGGGCGAGGGAGTAGTTATTCCGGATAGCACGCAGGTACAGATGGAAAAGGTTCTCCGCGAAATTGTCACCTTTACCCTTCAAAATCTGCTCGCAAGTGACGTATTTGCCGAAATGGCCCTTATCGGGGTTGTAGATGAGTGACTTCTCCGTCGTATACATCTGCAGGTAGGATGTCGCGTACTCGCCCTGAGTCTGAGCCCTTTTACTGAAGACAATCCTACAGCCCGAGACAGCGGGGAGATGAGAGGCCATATCGCGCGTATAGCTTTTGCTACCGGGAGTTGTGACGCTAATCGCTTTATGCTCGGGGAGACGGCACACACGGGCAACTAGATCACATTGGCCATCTGTTCGCCACTGGAGGCAGCGGCCCTGCTTGGAGGCCACTTGTAACCCGGTGTCGACATACCACGAAGAGTTGGGTGCCTCGGTGAGAGTCCAAGTGTCGTCGTCGTCCTCCTTCAGGAGCTGATGATCGCGTAAGAACGCGATAATGGCCTGATCACCAGCAGCGTAAGATACAGAGTGCATGGTGGACTCCTTTACCCCACGGATTTGGTGCAATATAACGAGACCACGACCCCAGCGATGCCCATTATCCTCCAAATTAGCGCGAATTTGATCGGCAAGGTCGGCGACTACCTCGGGGGGGACCACTTTCGTGTGAAAGGCGAGCTGGCCATTTTCCCGGCGGGCGGCGAACATTAAATCGTCGTATGAGGGAGACCATTCGGTCGATGAAACTGGGGACAGGATTGCGATGGCAGGTAGCAAACCGTCTTCGTAAAACATACGCTGCTCATCCTGGGTGAGTTGCGGACCACGTTCTTCGGTGTAGAGGCCCGGAATAAAGGCGCGTAGCATATTGTGCGTCCCCCATTTGCCCAAGCAAATGTTCGGAACTTTGTGAATCGCAATGTCGAGACTTGTCTGAAGAACGGTTTCAGCTATGAGATGAATGTTAGAAAAGAAAAATGTTACATACAGCACGATATTGAAACCGGTAGGTAAAATGGGTATTCCTCGTCAAGGTGTCATCCCTCTTCGCCAGAGGATAGACGGTCAGCGAACCGTGGACCTTAATGTCCGGGCACATCCCCAGAAGGGAGTCATAATCACGGGTGAGCTGCATTTCTTCAGTAGGTTTGACGCGGTCCAGGATTGGGTCTACGACGGCTTGTCCTTGGCCGTCTTTACCCGTAAGGACGAACTTGACGAATTTGGCGTCGTCTTCGTCGCGCAGTTCCTGGGCGCGTCGACAGAAGTCGGCAACGGACATCGGTAGATGAGGGAGATTGCGAGCATCCATACTGAGAGTATACGCGTAGCTTCGAACTGGATAGACGGCGATAAGGGTCAGGGTTAGGGTAGGCCAGACGAGGCCTATATTTAATGAGACCGCAAATCCTCGTCGAAAGAACTGGCGCCCGGATGGCGGATAGAATATCCGTACAATACACCTGAGGCGGCTCTAAGAACATCCATCGTCAAAAACACATGTTAGGGATTAGCAAAAAAAACACTAACCGGTTGGGGAAAGGTCGACGGCGGGGAAGATCATAAAAAAAAGGCGGAAGTGACACCTGCTGTAAGGGTCCTTTGAGATAGCGCCTGAGTAATTAACAAGAGAAGAACATACCGAGAGGAAAAAGGGTGGGCTCGCATAGATATCCAGAAAGCAATACAGTCCAGGGTAAATCAGCGCCGCCATTGAGTAGAGAATAACCGTTGGATGAACCTGAGGCGGCTGTAAGAACATTCAATTATCAAAAAACAAAAACATGTTAGAGATTAGCGAAAAAACACTGACCAGTTGGGGAAAAGTCGATGGCGGGGATCATACAAGCAAAAAAAGAACGCGGACGTGAAATCCTTAAGGGTCCTTCGAGATAATGCCTTGAATCAACTGACCATGAGGCGCAACAAAAAGGGGGCCAGCATGGATCGAGACAGCGATACAGTCCAGGTTGAACGAGCGACGCCGGGGTGAAAGGCAATGCAAGAGTCAAACTCCTACAAAGCACCCGCGCAGTAAGCGTAGGAAGTGAGACTTCCTACACTTGTGTTTGAGGCGAGGCGGCGTCAGCGACGATGGTGGTGAAGGGTGGAGATGGTTGATTGCCAAATTCGGAATGCCATCAATCCACGCACGCTCTCACTCTTCCCACAACCACCACGTCGTCTCCCTCCTCCCACCGCCACATTCGCCTCAAGCCTCTTGGTCTCAGCTCGTGTATGGGTCTAACCCCTGCATGACGCCCGGTGCCCTTGTAGAAGTTTGACTTTTGCATTGTGTGCTGCCTCGTGGACTTGGCCGCCTCCCGGATATCTCAGTACGGTACGTTCTCCTATCGATTGTTCATGCGCCTCAATTCCGAAATCGCTATCGTTCTAGGACCCTTTTTTCTTTACCCGTTGGAGCATAGTGCTTTCGATTCTTTCAGGTTGCTCAATACAGTACGTCCCAGTCT
Organism: Hebeloma cylindrosporum; assembly: GCA_000827355.1. NCBI lineage: Eukaryota > Fungi > Basidiomycota > Agaricomycetes > Agaricales > Hymenogastraceae > Hebeloma > Hebeloma cylindrosporum. The sequence goes on along the minus strand of KN831826.1, from coordinate 11,190 downwards.
TGCTCATCGTTAGTGGACATTAATTTAGTTCCCTATCGCGGGTGTATTCGATCGCGACTTAAATCGTGCAAGGCTCGACGAACCTCGTGTGTCCGGTAAGTCGTTATCAATTCCTACACATCGATGTGCTCGCCAAACAAGATCTTTGAATCACTAGATCTTGTCACCCGTTCAGTTATGCGCCCCACTACATGAAGCTCGACGAACTCTTGTCCTTTGGTAGGTCCTGAACGTTTTACATACGTTTACTTGCCGTCTCATTTTCTTGCCCGCTTTAACAGGTTCCGCGGAACGCATTGTACTTTCTGAGGCTCGATGACCCTGTGATCTTCGTAAGGTACCGATTATCCTTAATTTTTTTTTTTTGCCTGTCGTCTCACATTGTCTCCCATTTGATAGGCCATACCGAACACATTCCACATGTTGAGGCTCGACGAACCTCAGATCCTCGTTAGGTACCGAATATCTTGTATATCCATTTAAATCTCGTCTCACATTTTTTCCGATTTGATAGGCCATAGCCAACACGCTCCAAGTCTTGAGGCTCGACGAGCCTCGCATCCTCGTTAGGTACTGAATATCATGAACATTCATTTGAAATTCGTCTCACTTTTTCCGATTTGATAGGCCATAGCCAACACGTTCCACGTCGTGAGGCTCGACGAACCTCGTATCCTCGTTAGGTACTAAATATCGTGTATATTCAATTGAATTTCGTCTCACATTTTTTCCGATTTGATAGGCCATAGCGAACACATTCCATATCGTGAGGCTCGACGAACCTCAGATCTTCGTTAGGTACTGGATATCATGTATATTCATTTGAATGTCGTCTCACAATTTTTCCGATTTGACAGGCCATAGCCAACACGTTCCACATCGTGAGGCTCGACGAGCCTCGGACCTTCGTTCCGTACTTAGGTACTGAATATCTTCGGTATCCATTTACATGTCGTCTGACATTTTTTTTCGATTTGATAGGCCGTAGCGAACACACTCCACGCCATGAGGCTCGACGAACTTCAGAGTTTTTGCCTACCCTGTACGCGCAGGCAGACCGCTTTGGTCCATAGTTTACCGCTATTGTACCCTCAAAATATCCTTATATTCTTTGTATTTTGCCATCTGCAAATCAGTCGACTTTCGGGGCCCCCTTTGCTCGCCCTCATATTTGTTTACACGAAATCATCGTCTACGCATCATCATGCCGGCGCATACTGTCCACAGCGCGCTCATCGAAATGTACTTTGATGACCCCGGAGCCCCATGGACGTTCCCTCAATGGCAGGCCCTCACCGGTATCAAGAGTGGCCTTTTTTCGGAGCTCGATTCGCAGCTCCCTCCAGGGTGGGATCGGAAAACCGCTGACTGTATTCGTTCCTATTTCGATCAGTACTCCAAAAAGAAGTCGCAAGACCAGAGGGTTCAATTCGCCGCCGCTAGGAAAGGTTCTTCCGAAGTTCCTGGTCGCGAACTTTGGAGGAAAATCGTCACCGACCTCTGGAAAGCCCATCAAATCCATTCCAAAATCACCGCCGTCTTGACTCAGGAAGGGCTCCACCCTGTTCAACGCGCCCTTGCTTCTCGAGCTGGCAGCATCGACAAACTTCCCAATTCGGCGGACTACTTGGGCGATGCTGTCGACCCTGTTGGCAAAGTTCTTTTTGGCTTTGAATGCTTGGACAAGGACGGGGCTCGCGTCGACATGATTTTGCGAGGTTCGCTGCGGTCGCTCGTTTACCGCACTTGGTTAAACATCAAGAACCAAGTCATTCGTAGTCGAACCCGCATTTTGCAGCTCGAACAGGATGTTACCAATGCCTTCGACAGTATGTCATCTCAAATCTGTTTCATCTTCTGCTCGATCTCACGATTCTTGTTCAGACCTCGATAAGGACGAGCCCACCAAAGCCAAGGTGAAGTCGGTCATCCTCAAGGTCGCCAAGTGGAAAGCGGTAGCCCATGGACTCGGACTCCCAGACCACATCGAAAAGGTGCAGCGGATCGAAGACGAGCTCCAGCGTATCATGATCACACTCGGAGCTCGACTGAAGGAACCTAGCTCCAAAGCCAAGTCAAGTACGTACATGAAATAAAAATCAATGTCTTTTAACTAATACTATAATCCCAGTCGCTTCCAAATTCAACGATCAAATGCTCAAGACGTTGGTATCGGAGGACGATAAGGCCGAAGTCATCAACCTCTATGTCGATTTCTTCAGCGCGCCCACCGTTGAAGATTCAGTACCTTTGGATGACCAACATGCCACCCTCGGCATTCAATTTGGGGACAAAGACGGAGGCCACACTGATCTCGGCGTCGAGTTCGAGGCGAACCTTCCTCCCGATATTCTCGCCTCTAATCTCGGGTTCTCGAAAAACCTTCCTCTGCTGTTCAACGAGTATCGTCATAAAGCCGGGTTTACTCCGTGGCAATCCGAACACGAAGCTCTCTTCAATCCTGAACTCGCCGCAAAGAACCCAGACATGGACCCGCTCACTTTGTACTGGCATCAAATCGCTGGCCTTCATTCCATCGTTCGCTCGAACTTCAGCTCCGAACCAGTGCGGGACACGACCCTTGGCTGCCTCGTCGCAGACGAAGTCGGTTTGGGGAAGACGTTCCTTTCGGCTATGGTAATAGCTTTCTTGTCCGACGTCGTCACGCGTCAATCGATGATGAAAGGTTCAGTCGGCGAGTCCGTGAAGCTTCCCCCTCTCTTGAGTAAGTTCAACTCTACGTTCTTGTCAAAACAGAAGCTAATTCATTTACTAGAGGAGAAACCATTCCTCGGCGAGCACAAAGAGCTACCGAAACGTCCGCATCTCATTCTCGTCCCTGGAACGTTACTCGCTCAATGGAAGCACGGGCTTGAGACCGTCTTCATGCCGCGGTCTTTTGACATTCTCGAGTACGCGGCTGGCAAAGCCCAACGAGAGCAATTCTGGGCCCCAGATGGACCGTTTCACAGCTCCATCTCCGGAGCAAACCTTATCATCTTAGCACCTCACTCCGTAAGTCTCACCGTTGGCGTTGAATGATTTTAGTGCTAATACATTACAACCAGGCCCTTCAATCGGATTTCGCTTCTCTTTTCACCTGGGAAAAGCGTCGAGCATCGTCGACAGACCTACCTTGGGATACTGCCACCCGAATGCCGACTTATGACACAACGGTTCGGACCACGCTTTATGGGCAGCAGTATTTATCCGTCACTTTCGATGAAGTCCAAGGCTTTCGCAATATTGGCGCGAAGCACTCGGCGGCGCTGGAGCTGATGAAGCTGGCGATATTTCGCCTTATCATGACCGCTACCCCGCTTCAAACTTCGACGAAAGTAGGTTTCCTTCGTTGAAATTTGATACGAAACCATCTGATGCAAGTGTAATAGGATGCCGCCAGCATGGGCAGACTGCTCGGGATACCCTATTTTCTCACTGAGGAGGCGTATCAAGAAGAGAAGGACGACGCCTCTCTCCTTCGTCAAGTGCGGCGAGCTGGCGAGGAAACCGATCCCAATGTCCCAAACGACGAACTCAGGCAATCTTATATTGAGATTGCCCAGCGTATGCAGACTCATTTCACCAACCGCATCCTCCGCCGCACAGGCAACAGTCTGGACTGGAAGGGGGACAAGCTTATTGACCTCCCACCTTACATCGATATACCCGTCATTGTGAAGCCGACGGCCCGCGAGATGGAGATCATTACCGACCTTGCGGACAGTGTGAAGGATAGGTTAGCTTGGCTATATTTTGTTGATGTCGAAGAGTCCTTTTGGTAATCTAACATGATTTTGTAGTGTCTCGTCATCGAATGGGGTTTTACAGATCTGCTCGCGAAGCTTCTACATAGATCATCGAATTTGTGTGTTGTATGCCCGGCGCAACCTTGAGGAACCTGTCCCGCATTTCGAGACTCTCGAGCAATGGGAGGAGAAGAAATCGACCAAGTTTGACACCTGCGCCCGTCTATGCCGCCACCTTCTCACTCGGGATGACGCTCCCGAGATCGAAGTTGCCGATGGCAAGGTGCATTTTCCACCGTTTCCCCTCCTCCAACCTGGTGAATCACCGCAAACGACGACGAAGCTTATTATCTCCATGGAGTTAACATGTCTTGGTCCACTTCTCCGCAACGTGAGCCCACATTTTAATCATTCATTCGCATTATCACTGAATGCCTTACAGGTTCTTAACCTATATGGTATCAAAAACCTTTACATTCATGGTCAACTGTCATATCAACAACGCGCCAAGGTCGTCGCGCAGTTTCTTTTGCATCCAGACTGTCGCGTGTTGATAATATCCTCGGTTGGTTCGATTGGGCTCAACCTTACTATCGCTGCATTGTCATTTACGTCGTACGTTTCTTTGTCTTACTTGATTGCTTTCGCTGAGTATCTTGCTTCCTAGACCCAGGCATGGAGTTCCCAAGACGAATTGCAAATTCGTGGCCGCGTCCATCGCCCGCCGCAAAAAAAGGTTGTGCGCTGTTACCATATACTAGCTGACGAAACGGCGGACATTATTCTTGCGGCCCTTGCTCACGGTAAACACCATATGATGGCCGGTTTCCTCACGCAGGATCGAGGCAAAGGTTTGTTTTTCCTTGTTTCATTCGATTTATACGAAAGATACTCACGTATTCGCATATAGAAATGTTAACATTACTTTCGGGCCAGAATATTGCAGACCCACAGGACGACTATGACGAAAACGACCCGGGTTACATGCAAGAGGGGCCGTCGGTGGTCAAGGCCAAGTCCAAGAAGTCGAAAGGCAAGAAGAGCGCGGCCGTTAACGAGGAAGGCGGCCAACAACGGAAGAGGGGGAGAAACAAGAGTGCAGCGGTGGTCGTCGACTCCGATGATGATGTGCCGAAGGATACCCAGAGCGTTGAGGAGAAGAAGAAGGGAAAGAAGAAGGCTCGAGGTGAGATGGTCGTCGACGTTGACGAGCTCCCCGCACCCTTCACTCATAATCCACCAGCTGCCGCCTCTGTCTCTGCACCTGCACCCGCCGACACCAGCGCCCCCTCCATGGTTATACCCACCTCCGCCTCAGCCCCCGTACTTGCTGCAGCGATGGCACTGGACGCGCGAGATGACACGACTCTACCCGCCACGCCTGTATCACGGGCAGGAGCGCAAAATCCTTCGTTCGCAACAAGTCCGAATGAGGTACAGGATATCTTAATGAGCGATCTTTTCGGCAACCTGGACGACGACTTCAATAGCGGTTATACTGAATCAAGCAGTCGTTTAGAGGACAACGACAGTTCTTCGCCAACAAGTAAGCCGCGGTCTCGCAAACATAGTATTTTGTGCTAACATTGGCTTGTAGGTTCGCTACAGGATGCAAACAACCCTTTCAACTTGCCCATGACACCCGAGAAGGAAGAACCATCTGGACGGCGAGTAAGGGGTATGTCACCAGGTAAGCTTACGATTTCTAGTCTACCTTACTTTAAGTTAATCGAGTCTCTGCTGTGTAGACAGTCCAGAGCTCGCGCGAACAATGAAGAAGCCGCGTGCTAATCTCGCCGATCTCATGGCGTACGACTCATCACCCTTAGCGCCATTAAACGATGAGACCACGTCGGACAAGACTGCCGTTGCCGCCGCCTTCAGAGGGCCAGTATATCCTCCGAGCGAGCGACAGTCAGCGCATGATGCGTATAATGCATGTAAGTATCTCTCTCCCTTTATATCGAGCATCCTCGAATTTAGCTATTCTTTTAGCTCTGCATGCCAAACGAAGCATCGTGGATGACATCCCGCCATCGAGAACCACGCCCAGCTCGGACCTTGGGATCCCGTTTAGTATGCAGACTCCTTCGCGAGGCCCTGCTAACCCTCTTCCATCTTCAGGCCCCGTATCGGCATTCGACGGGCGTCGTCCGCAGTTACCTCGGGCCAATCCAGATACACAGCGTCCAAAGGCCCGGCAGACGTCGTTATCCACTACATTTGGCCTTTCAGCTAATATCAGTGGATCGAAAGCTCGGCCTTCGGGGTCGATGGCGCCCTCACCCGACACCTGGGAACAGTCCACGCCGTTGGAGAGTGTTTCTGTTGGGACATCATCTTCGAAGATCTCGACTAAACAGTCCATACCAAATCTGTCAGCACCTCAACCGCATCGAAGTCATTCAAGTGCAGCTGCAAAGTTGAAACGCCCCGTCTCGTTCGCTGGGAATCTGCGTGCCCCGGATCAAGGTAAGAGCGGCGCTACCACATGAACAGAAAACGCGCTAAGTATCTGTTTAGGAACCTCCTCTTTCCGTCAACCAACGCAGCTCAGCGAGCTGCCGCCATCTTCTTCGTCTCTACAACCTCCCAATGCATCAACCAGGTCGAAAAATCCGTTTTCACGAGCTCACGCAAAGCAGAAGAGGAAAGGTGTTTAGAAAACCGTAAAGTGCATCCTGCAGTAGTCGAAGATGAGGTAAAATAATTAGATGACGATAGCTTACGCCTTTGAATGAAAGAGCTTATTTTGAATCACACGGGCGCCAAATATCTTAGTCGCTATCGTTGTTCCCGTAAAAAATACATCATGAAACAGTGCGGCTTGACGAGCCTCACCAACGTAAAGAATAAACACAGAGAGAATCCCAGCTGTATACACGACAAGTACTCGAGGCAATAATGACGCGGCGACAGGGACGTCAGCCAATTCGAACGGAGGTACAACACTCGTCATCCTACTCAATACCAGAGAGAATTTGACCGAAGGAGGATTGGCGGGATAAATCAAAATATGACTGCCTAATGAGAGTGCGAGGCTCGAAGAACCTCAATTGGTATCAATGATTAAATGACGCATACAACACATATATAATAGCTCTATGTATAACACATGAAATCTAAAAGAACGTTAATCGACCAACCCTCCGAGTCGTCTCCCTATTTTAAATTTCAGCAAGGGAGTATCAGACAAGACGTACATGCCGGAGTAGAATCCCTATTGAATTTCGTAGATGAAGCGGATCGAAGAACTTCAACTGTAAGTGTATGAATAATTCCAAACCACGATGGAAGACAAGGTGGAGGTGGACAGAGAGTGCGGCTCGAGGAACCTCGTAAGACAGACTAAGTCAGCTTCAGGGAAGCACGGACGAGGATCGACGAACCTCACGTTTATTGACAGAGAAGTGCAGGCGTTAGACTCCGTTCACCCTCTTTCGTAGGAAGAAACGAGCAACATATAGTTGCAGCGTAGCGTTGACAAAACGGCGCGGCTCGAAGAGCCTCGCTCAAGAGGAAACGATCACTCCTGAAGAGAGTCGGGTGGACCATCAGTGCGGGAAATACAGATAAAATGACACAACCGCGCGGCTCGACGAACCTCACTAGTGAGATGAACACACCGATTAAAGATGAAGGTGCATGAGTTAGACTCCGTACATCCTCTCCAATGGATAGCAACGAGCGATAGGGTGCCGAGATCGTCCATATGCGCAGCTCGAAGACCTCGCCATGTAGGGAGACGCATTCAAACACACATAAAAGCGTGGAGAGATGAGGTTCCACGAGCCTGTATACACGGTGAGGCTCGAAGAACGTCATATTTGAGTAGCAACTTCCTACCTTGGTTGCAAGCCAGGGAATAAATGTGAGGCTCGTCGAGCCGCACTGTTTCGATTATGAGTTGAGTGATCTAAAAATATCTTCATCCCTAACACTGTCCCTAACCCTACGCCTTATCACCTGAGCAAAACAATTTTTATATCACATCATATGGGACAGGTACTCAATTGTGAGGCTCGTCGAGCCTCGCCTCTCCAGTCCTGCGGCCAATACTTGCTCTCTTGTGAGGCTCGTCGAGCCTCACTCCCTCGCCACCTCCGTTTGGTCCTCCTTGCTACTTTATTCAGGCGCTCGACGGTGAGGCTCTTCGAGCCACTGTCTCTGTACTAGTACTATGCATTGCGAATTAAGTATAATTATCATTATAACTAGCGGTCACACCGATTAAAGATGAAGGTGCAGGAGTTAGACTCCGTACATCCTCTCGAATGGATAACAAGACGATAAGGTACTGAGATGCTGAAACAGCGCGGCTCGAAGAACCTCGCTATTGGGGGGGCAATGGTAATGTAGGGACAATAAATCAAACAAACATAAAAGCGTGGAGAGATAAGGTTCGACGAACCTCATACTGTAAACATGCTGAATAAAACACTGCAGCTCGAAGAACCTCGCTGTGTGTGGGCAGGTAATGTTCTTGATCGTGTGGGACGGCGTCGACGAGAATCTATGCAGGAGTCAGACTCCCTACAATGAAGTACAAGGTAGGAGCCACGGCGCATGTAGGAGTCAGACTCCCTACAAACCCTGGTTGCGATAAGCAAACGACAGAGATAATCAAGAGTGATGATCACGGACGCGATGGCTTTGTTTGTTTCAGAAGCCTCAAACACATTCTCGTCACAATCATCAACTGAACCAACGACTACACCGCCTCCGGCAACACCAAGCATTGCGAGTCTGACTTGCAAATCAAGACGCTTACGCCGCCGCCTGCAGGAACATATAGGATTGCGAGTCTGACTTGCAATTCAAGAGCTGCCCAACTTCTTGAACACTGTTCACTACGCTGTCGTCTTCACCTTCTGTTCTCCATCGTTCGCCAATCCGAACTGTTGCTCAGGTTATATTAAAAACATGGCGCTTGTTAGGTGCGTTGTACTCCGTCTTCCCCTGCGTTTCCTGGTTCCCTCCTATGGTAATAAGTTCCATTGTTCTCCAACATTCAACGGCATAATAATCGTTCTTGTAGTTCGAGACCGCCTCCTTCCTCTTAGATATAATCTTGGTCATCCCATGCTGCACGCACGTTGTATCGTACGTCTTTTTTTACAAAGTATCGACATGAACACCCAACTAAGTACTTGTTTATTTCAGATTGCTGCAATCACCACACCCACGGCGTACCTCCGCACTGTGACAGTGCGTTTAGTCGAACCCACCGCCGCCAACCCCGCTTTCCTTCGTAAAGCTAACCCTAAAACCACGGATGCAGGAGCAGGACAAACGTTGGCGGAATAAATGGAGGCACGAACAAGGGTACACACAACCACCAACGCGAACCAGCCTCACCGCCGTTCACGGCTTCCATGGACTTCATGGTGAGCTATGAACGGAGGTGACAATGGAACGAATCGATCAAGTCAAGCGGGGATGCGTCGACGAAGGAATAAATCAAGAAGCCAGGTAATATGTAAAAAATTGGAGCCACGACCTTGAACGGAGGGTGACCCGACCGTATCCCCTGCACCAGATGTGAGGTTCTTGGAACCTCGTCTGCTCTGGAACAACGGAATAGAGGATGTAACTAACGAACGTGTCTCGTCTACTTCACGTCAGGCTCTTGGAACCTCGCGTTGTCCGACGCAGTAAAACCAACACCCGTAAGGTTCTTCGAACCTCGTGTTCTCTGTGTATCCTATAATATCTACAATACTTGACCTGCGCGTGTGTAGAAAAATAGGAAATTCATTACAACGATACGATTAATCTTAATCTATCAATTTCTTAGATTATCTGAGTTTCATAAATGTGTTGTGTAACGCTGTCTGGAAAGGTACACATGTCTTGTCGAAGAATGAGAATGGTCAAAGTCCTCACATTCAGAAACTGTACCATATGACGTGTACCGGTATCTTCAACAGTGGGGCTCAAAGAGCCTCACAATCGAGCGACCGTACCAATTTAATATAAATCCTTGCTCGGCTGCAGAGGGCTAGGGCTAGGGCTAGGGGCAGTGTGAGGGATCAAACGCGGCTCGAAGAACCTCACAAATCAGGGGCCAATCCTTTATCTGTCAATGACGTGGATTAAATCCTTGTACGATGTGAGAGTTATAAAAAATGAGATTTTAAACGCTTTCTGGTAAGGTGTATTACAAGTGTGATCATCTAATATAACTTATAACGAATTTCCGGGAAAATCCACAATCGAACACACGAGGCTGAGGTAAATAGAGTGTGCGGCTTGAGGAACCTCATCAGAGGGAACTTATGAGCTCTAGGGATGGAGAGACGAGGTTCGAGGAACCTCACGTTTATTGACAGAAGGGAAGTGCAGGAGTTAGACTCCTTACATCGAGCGACATATAGTCGCAGTTAGTGTGGAAAAAAGGCCGCGGGCCCAAGAGCCTCGCAAAAGAGAGAACACTGCAAATGCATTCTCTAACGTTGTCTGCAAAGGGTCTTGTTGAAGCATGAGAATTGTAACAATCCTCACATTGATAAACTGTACCATATGACGTGCATAGGTGTCTTCAGCAGTGGGGCTGGAAGAGCCTCACAATCGAGTGACCGTACCAAGCCAACATGATTGTGTGTGCGGCTCGAAGAACTGCACATTCTCTCTGCCTATTGCTTATCACCTCCCGTAGAACAGAAAGAGAGAACATGTTGCTCTTCAAGCTGCAATTTCTCTCTTCCATTTCTCCTTTGAGCCCACATTCTCCCTTCTTCTCATGTACCATCTCCCAAAAAATGGTTCGAGCTGCACACACTCTCTGTCTATCAGTTATCACCTCCCTCAGAACAGAAGAGAGAATGTGTGGCTCTTCGAGCCGCAATTAGTACTATCTATAAAGTATGGGATAGTTTTGCTGTCTTAAAATTTTCTAGTTTTGGGTATCTACATTTACTTATATATATATATATAAATACTCCATGCCAAATTTGAGCAAATTTGGCAGTCCCATTCCCAAGATATGAAAGAGGGGGAATGAGGAGGAGAGATATCTACAGGATATTCAGTTTTCACTGTGGAGCTGAGCTGGAGAGTTCCTTACACTTTAGGGTTAGGGGGTTAGAGGTTAGGGAGTTAGGGTTAGGGAGTTAGAGGTTAGGGAGTTGGTGGTAGGGAGTTGGTGGTAGGGAGTTGGTGGTAGGGAGTTAGGGTTAGGGAGTTGGTGGTAGGGATTTTAAGGTTGGATATAGGATGAGCAAGCAGTTAAAGTGGGGTGAAAGCATCTAATCTGATCACTTAACTAGCCCAACCCCACTTTAACTGCTGCTGTTTCCTTGATATCACAGCAGAGGTAACTCTAATTCACATAAACATTTCTGATCTGAATCTTCCTCATCAATATCTACAAGCTGATATAGCTATTTAGTGGGTTGATGCTGATTAGACCAATTTTGCAACTTTGTTTTCTCAATATCTC
>KN831825.1:34963-96520 GCA_000827355.1 Hebeloma cylindrosporum | reverse complement strand
AATTTTTAAATCTCCCCCAAGAAAGCTGGAAAATCTTCTTGCACAAAGTCAATCTGCCCCAACTCTTGCATTTTAAGATAACCTCTGACATCATTGTACCTCTCCACGACGTTTCCTTCATCGACATGCACTCATTTCTCAGTCGTCATACTACTACCATCAAAAATCTCGAATTGTACGGGGTAGGGAAACCCAGCGGTGTATGGGACCCTTTGACTCTCAGCACTCCGAGACTCTCTCGCCTCGAACGCATCATCGCGCATCCATGTTACACGTTATGGGTCCTCAACAATCTCATAATGGACAATGTCAACAATCTTCTATTGAACAAGGACGCATCTCCAAACCTTACTGAAATAGGGCTATTCTCGGAATCCGATTGGAATGTGGCCCCGTTCCATTATAGTCTGTTCGACGAAGCGCTAGAACGCATCGCTGCGTTCCCCAGTGAAAAAATCAAATTGACACTACGTTTCGCCTCTTTCGGCAAAAGTAATATGACCGATTGGATCAAGAAACACTTAGCCACGAACAATGCCTCGAAATCTACCATCATCTCGCGGCTGAACAACGTCACTTCCCTCGTTATCTCATCGTTTTCGAATGCCAAGTATGACTACAAGGTGATCGAGATGCTACCTGACTGGCTGGGGATGTTCACGAATGTGACGGCGATCGAGTTTACGGACCAACCGCATGAAATCGGGAAGAAATTGGAAGAGAAAGAGTTTGTGAGGAAGGTTGCGCTGGCTTGTCCGAAGGTGGGGTTGTTGGACGTGCAAACGCTGAAATTTGATTTAGATGAGGTGCGCAAGGATCTAATGAATGCAGAGGGTGGTGGCTAGATTTTTAGGACTGTATTTTTGGGACTGTATCTGTATGAACGGAGGATTTGTACTCGACCGTGTTTTGTTCTTCGTCAAACTCCTCGCTTTGCTGGGACACTATTTTATTCTATACATACATATACGCTCGTGTACGATCCTTCTTGATACCCTTTCTCTCTTAATGCGTGCTTGAAGGGTGATTAATTTTTGATGGACCGACGAGAGGCTTGGATCATTACGGGACTGGGGAGCGAGATTTATCAAGCACGAAAGATAAAGTTTTGGCCTCTCTCTCCCATTGCTCATACTCGTCACAGAGTTTAATGAACTGCAGGGAGTCGGACTGCATCGCGAGATAATATAAAGGTTAACAAGCGTAAGGACGTTCGTAAAATGGGTGTTTTGGTTTTGGTATTTGCTTTCAACAACGGCAGCCTCAGTTGGGTGATATTCAACTTTTTCGGGTTGTGCTTGCGGTGGCTGAGGAGTTCTCGATCTGGATCTCGCATTCCTTGTCTTCTGGTGCGGCGAGCGTTGCATCGTTTGCCTCTTTCGGGAGTTTCGGATTTCTCCGATGGGGACCATGGAGACCCCGATGGTATTCCCAGGAGCCAGGTCACCGAGAGATCGTGACCCAGTGCCGAATTTTGGCCGTGGGTCACAAACTCTGGTGACCTGGAAGGGGTCCCCACCCTATGTTTTTTTTTTGTAGTATTATTTTTTTAAAAAAATGAGGTGGCACGTGCGAGACACAACATATGAGGGGAGCGCGTCTCGCACCCAACTTCGCCCACTCGTCTCTCTATCTAATGCTCAACTAATATCTACCTTAAATCACCCACCCATTTTTATTTATTGGTTCTCCATCCGCTTCTCTCGTTAATTTCCCGTCCGATGGCCGAGTTCGACACCTCCGAGAACCTTCCCACCGCCGCAATTGATCCCACCCTTCTCGCCCTCTCCAACAGCGCCCAGGTCCCATCATCCTCGCTTGACCCTGCACATGCCCCGGCTGCATTGTCGGCAACAAGCGTGACCACAACGCGTTCGGAATTGGAACCAACACGCGACACGTCTGGAACAATCAACGCGACAAGTGAAGAATACGCTGAACAATTGTCAATTGTACGTATCTGCCTCGCGTCGGGAGGAATTTATTGAATCTGCGTATTTTAGGTTGTCTATCAAAAGGAAGGCCCCCCTTCAGGATCGTTGCCGGGAGCTCGGGTTGAAGTTGCCCAAATCCACCAACCTTTCTCAGCTCCGATATGCGCTTCAAACGCATTGGTATGCTCTCATTTTAATTCCAAATAACGCTTGCTGAAATGTTCAATTTTTAGGTTTCCTCCGAGCTCTGGAACCCTTCCTACTGCATCAGCAAGCTCTCCAGCTCCCACTAGTAGTGAGCGAAGGTCAGTTGAAAGCGCCCACCAAGAAAAAGGCTCTCTTCCATCGCTTCCACCATCTCCCACCGTCCCCGACAACGCGACGCCTCTACCCGTTTTCGGTCCAGACAAGCTGCTCTCTCTATCTCAGCCAACGCCCCAAAGTGTATTGGATCAAGAAGGCGCCGAAGAAACCACTCTCGTGCAACATTTCGACGTTGACAGTGCAGATGCTGAGGAAATTCTTGGCTTCGACGATGATAAAGAGGACGAGGAGGACGTTGACCAAGAAAATGGGTTTCAAGACCTGCCAAATGCGTCTCCAGAGATTTACAGTGCTTTCCAAGCCTCTGTCCGTGTCCAGGCGGCTGTTCGTGCTGAAGGAAATCATCGAAAAGATGGTTTAGTGACACAAAAAGCGATGGTTTGGGCCTGGCTGGTAGGTTTTTACCTTCTATTTAATCAATTCTACTCATGTAAGTATTTACAGGACTTCGTCGAAAGGTCTCTAAAAGCTGGCACGATTCAAGATTCGATCGTCGACGAACACTCTCTACTTCTCTTTATCAAGTTCTCAGCCGAGCGTCCGAAATGAAATCATCGTGGAGTTGACATTCCTGGAACATTCGTCAGCGCCGTAGTCGAGTTTCTCTTTCAATCTCAAGTTCACATCGCTCATTTTGGAGCAGTCCCAGTTGAAAAAGTTATTTTTTGGTGCCCTTCGAATCTGAAAAGAGCAAGACGCCGCAGATATCACCTTGGCCTCTCGTCGTCGCGCGACCACTGTTGGCATTTGGGACGCAATCAAAAATCGCATGAACGAAGCTCTTGACTGTGAGCAAAGGTACCTCTCTCTTTTTATTATTATTGAGCACTCTATCTATATTCTAACTATGGCTTTCAGCGGACTCGTACCCAATGAGGATGCACCGGATATCACAGCGAACACCTTTTTGGCCGACATAACTCCAGAGGAGATAGCCCAAATTGGTCGTGCATTTCTCAGCCATCGAGAAGGTATGAAGCCCCTTGCCAACTTTGTATGCATTGAACTAAACATAAAACCACCAGTACATCCTTGTATCAATAGACACCTCGCATGGACTCTTCAAAATGCATCAGGAAACCGAGGAGACGGCATCTGCTCTCTCCGTTTGGCAGAGCTTCAGCCTGGCAAGATGCTTCATCCAAACAATGAAACAGAAATCCCCGTAATATTTGGCCTTCAAGCAGAAGATAAAGCCGGCAAGCGAGGGATGAAAACAGTATGTTTTTCCATGTATTTCTACTCTGCTCCCACTCAACCAATAATTCCAGACCATCAATCCTTTTATGACATCTTTCATCGCCCACCGACGAGCTGAGATGTGCCCGATCGGGGCCCTTGCAATATTACACCACTATCTTTACGATGTTCGTCAACTTGCAACCGTGGAACAAATTGACTGGTCTTTGAATAAGTCATGGCGACAGGTGCATACTTACAGTGCTCAGCTTTAATTTTCTAGCTGATATTTTTGTAGATTTGGGTTCTACACAGTTCAAAATCGATGACAAGCGGCTACAGCTCCCAGAGCCTCTACAACCTCTACGTTAATGCATTTCGTCATGCCGATTTCGACTCGCCCAGGTTGAAGGTTCATTTCCCTAGGCCTACCTTTGGCTATAAGCAAGAATCCCTTGGGTATGTGGTGGTTATCTGCACCCTTTGTCTAACTCACAGTATTCCTGTGCGATAGCGTTGAATCTAGCGAGACAGGTAAGCTGGGCTGGAAGCGAGGTGCAGCATACGATGACACCTACCGCCCTGCTATTCCAAAAAAGGTATCATTGTTGTACTGCATTTCTATCCCCGATTGACTGACACATGGTTCTCAAGGCCGTCCTTGGCTGTCATGGATACAAAGAGCATGAGTACTACGACCCAGTCTGGCGACATGTGCATGTACCTGAAGTGTTTCTCCGCCTCATGTGCCTAATGGCAGAAGACATCATTGCCGGTGTCCGAGGTGGGAAGAATCTCCGAGGAACGACAAAATACTGGGAGATGGTGGTATTTATGCGGCCGTTTTTGTTCCAGGTGCGTTCTGGGGGTGTATTTTTGTAATCTATTGACATTTCTAATGTGTGTGTGTCAGTCAGCCGCTGCTATCTTCCAATTCTGCCCTAATTCAGAAATTTTCAAGCAACTCCCTGCCCTTGCTAATCGAGACATTCAAAACTGGATGGCTACGACGTACCGAAGTGAGCTCTGTGCGCTCCAAGCTCAAGAAGGCAGTGCGATCGATATTCAGCGCATGCAAGATCGAATGCTCCGAACGGCGCTGGAGGAAGTTCGTGCACTACAAGCCAAGCATACGAACGAAATTGGAAGTTTAATTCAGCTGATGAAATGCCGAACAGCCATATTTTCGCCCACGAAAGGATTCTCCACTGAATCGTATCATCGCAGTGAGTCTTTTGCCCCATATTTTATCTATTTCGTATTCAAGATCTTTTTTTAGGCTCATTATTCGACTGCCATCCCACCACCACCACCCCTCCTAGTCCTTCCCCAGGTGAACATATGCAATCTTACATGCCCGAGGCTATGATGCTCAGCGAAGATGGCGATATCGCCGCTGAGATGGACTCTACCAGAGTGTACGAAACCCTGGATGCAAGCCTTCGTGATTTTGTCACCGACTCACCCAAAATGCCAACTCAACCTTGCGTGAAGACCCAGGTTGACCTGGTACTACCCGCGCTATCTGCTTTCAATGCACCTGGCCCATGTAAGCTCCTTGACCCTTTTCATGCCGCATTTTTGCTTATTCTTGTGGCAGCTAAGCCAGTACTACTCTGGCCTCCAGTCCTTGGACAGCAAGGCGTTCATTGGACGACAATCTTCAAACTTGTCAAACAACCTGCAGAACTCTGGGGGAAATGGAAACCTGCTCGCACGTTGGACGCTTACAAAATGGTGGAAAACGTTTGGAATCTCTTCACGGAAGGCGAGGCTGAGTACGACGCAAATGGAATCAAGACGGGCATGAAGCCTCCTCTATACCTAGTAGAGCAACACTTTGCATCTGGATGGCGTACTGGACCCACCGTATGTTCTCATTCAGTTACTGTAATTTCTACTAAATTAATGATACTTCTCAGCCACGAAAAATCTGGCAGCGACTTCGAGAGATCCCCGACTGGATCGACGCATCGTCGAAGGAGCAAGGGGTTCCTCCAACGGTCGTCATCGACGAACTGGAGCGCATGAGAGGAAGTGGCAGGAATAAGAAAGGCCTAAATGCCCTCTCAAACATCGTCAAGGAGATGCGCATTAAGCACAAGATTTCGGCGCAAGCACAGCTCGTCTGTCTTTTCTGCTATATGTTTTTGCTCTCATTGATTAGGATCTATAGCCTCCTTCCACGTCATCCCCTCCTGACCAACCATCATTCCAACCATCCTCCCCAGAGCCTTCGGTACCCAAAAAGCGCCGGGCAGCACCATTAGCCCCTCGTAAAAGGGCCAAAATTCTGAAAATTTAGGTATCTTATCTCATTGCAAGCGTATCTTTTACAATATGTATATTTGTGTAGTCTACCATTACATGTCTTTTCTCGGGTAGTAATAAAATCCCCTTCATCGTCCGTCGTCGCTGTTCCTTCGCCGTTGTCGTATAGTCGCTCCTTCGTCTTCGTATCATCCTTGGTCCCCACCTTCGTCGCATCCTCGCTCGTCGTCCATCCAACCCCATCGTCATCGTATCTGTGGTCGATCAAAGTGTGAAGGAAAATGGCCCACATCCCTCAGAGGAGGGGAGGGGCGTGTCTGGGCTGGGTATCGGAGGAATGACGTGAGATGTGGGTGTTGAGAGCGAGACCTTTTAAGAATGGATAAGAAAACATTCGAAAGGAAAAAGCATCCCCTTCCTCCTCACCATCGTCTCCCCCTCCTTCTTCATCACCAGCAGCAGTCAACGACGTTGTATCCGTCATATGCCGATGCCATACGCTGACATTGTATCCTCGTCGTCCTCCTTCCTCTTCGTGTTTTCCTTCCTCTCGTGGTCCTCCTTCATCGTTGCCAACGTCTCCTCCTTCCTCTTGTCACCATCTCTTCCTTCCTCTCGTCATCATCTCCTCTTTTATCGTCGACATCCCCTATGCCTTCGTCCACATCTCGGGCTTCCCTATGCCTTCGTCGTCGTTTTTCATCGGAGCCTCCGTCGTGTCCCCTCCGTCGTTGCCGTATCCTCCCTCATCCTCCATCGTATCCTCTCCTTAGTCGTCGTCGCACCCTTAGTCATCGTCGCACCCTTTGTCATCGTCGTATTCCACCGTGGTCGTATCCGCGATCGATCAAAATGTGAAGGAAAGCGGCCCACATCCCTCAGAGGAGGGGAGGGGCCAGGCATTTGGAAGCGGGGCTTTTGGTAATGGTGGCAGTGAGGAAACCCTTGGCGATCAAACGGCGGCTGTTCGCAAATCCCAGAAAGGAGAGGCGCCACACAAGTCAACCGTGAGCAGCGTTGGAGGGGCCGACGATGGATATAAATGCGTAAGTGGTGTGATACAGTGGCGATAAACGCGAACTGTCATCGCACATGCAGTCACACATGCGTTCATTTAAAAGAAGAAAAAAAAAACCCCCCCACCCAACAGCCGCCCAGCAACTCAGCGGTTCATCGCGTCTGAATCAGATTTCTCAGGCTCTTCCCTGGGCCTAGGGCATACTCATTCACGCATTAACCCTACACTTCCTAGTGAACCAACGGTAAGATCTTTGAACTCTTGGCTTTTCTTTCCCCTGACAAAAATCCGCGCACCTTTACAGCTCAAACGTTCACGCCTACGTTGCTTTTGCCGTCATTTCACGCAGGGCCATCTGCCAGCTTGGGTTGCATCTTCGCTAAAGTTGCGCCCTGAAATACGTTCCTCAGGCTCTTCCCTGGGCCTAGGGTATACGAATTCACGTGCGGCTTGAGCTTTATCTTCGCCAACATCGCGCCCTGAAATACGTTCCTCAGGCTCTTCCCTGGGCCTAGGGTATACGAATTCATGCGCAAACCTTCCTGCACCCTGGTGGATAATCTGCGCATGCGCTTGAATACAAATTCGGCCACCCGTACACTGCAATCCGTAAGCTTTTATTAAGATCGTTCTTGAGACATATTTCTGACATATGCATTTAGATCTCCCAACCAAGCTATGGTGGACCATCGTCGATTTGAAGCCTGTCAGCTGATCAAGATCTTGGAGACGGTGAGGCTGGATGAGATGCTCCAGGAGGCATTTAATGCTGAGGACGCGGAGGTTTCTGGTGAAGAAGGTGAGCTGCTCTTGATGCTGTGTATGGACCCTTCTGAATTTTGGGCTTAGATGACAGCTACGGCGCGGATAGTGTTTAAAAGTCCGGTTAGGTCCGGTTATTGGGTACCTGGGGACTCTAACCGAGACCGATACCGGTTAGGCCTTTGTTCCAAACCTAAAATAACCTAACCGGACTGCGAATAACCGACAAAAACCGGTTAGTTGCAGTCCTAACTGGTTAAGACCGAAAGAATGAAAAACCGGTCATAACCGGTCAAAACCGCACATATCTCGCTCAATAAATATTATTGCCACGTATCATAGCTTTAAATAGAGCCCAATAACGCTAAATTCGGTGAAGAATTGACATAGTTATGATAATATTCCTGAAACTCTACTCTTTTGGCTAGCAATTTAGAGATTTGACAATATCTCAGCCAGATTTTAACCGTTTTGGATGTTTTGGGGTGCATTTTGAAGGTGTGCAATAGGGGCGGTTATAACCGGTTGTAACCGGTTTTTTACGGTTAGTTAACCGCAAAATAACCGGTTAGAAAAATCTCAAAAACCATTAACCACTAACCGCGGTCCGGTTATTTGCGGTTAAGGTCCAGTTAGGTCTCGGTTATTTTGCAGTTAACTAACCTAACTTCCAAACACTAGGCGCGGAGGCCTTGGAACGACCCGCCAAAAGGCATAAATCGGACAAAAAGCCCAGAGGAAAATGGGCCCACAAGCACGCCAAACGCAGACTGCAACGCGAGCGCCAAACACTCGAGAGCGGCTACGCACCCTCTCAGAAAACAATCAAGAAAATCAATATCGCGGACGCATCTCCCGTCCCGATGGGCCTGAAGCTAGGCGACTTCAAGCCAAAGCGCGGAGCGTACGTCGCGCCGAATACTCCAAAAGCAGAGAAAAAAAATGCCGCCAGGGTTGAGACTGTCGAGAGCCTCATTTCTGAGCATGGCTTTACGGTTATTGAATGGGATGGATGGTAAGCACTTGAACTTTGCTTTGCTCTTGCTTTGGCTTACAAGGGTCATTTTAGCACAAGCCGCCCCCTCGTCGGCAGCGATGGGCACATTTATGCAGTCCTGGCTGGACAGCCCCAAGACCCAACTTATGCTGCTGCTCTCGACCGCTCGTTTGAGCTCATGCAAAAATTTAGCGCCTCGGAACGATTCATGGCCAAAGAAGAAAACCACATACGGGGCAGCTTCCCCGCTGTCAACGTTGGGTTTACCCTCCCAAACGGGTTCTCAGAGCCCCTCAATTTGGATACGGCGCACCACGATGTTATGGTTGAGGAGCTGCGGGAGGATGATGGAATGAAGAGATCAGCTCTCTATCAAAGCGGTTCGTAGCCTTGTAAGCAAGCACAGATCTATACTGAAAAAGTCAATGCAGCCTCCTTGGCGACTTGGGCCCCAGAGATGCATGAATACTGCAGAATACGGATAAATCAGGTGTCCGAGCGCCATCCATCGTTAATAAAGAACTTCCCAAAATCCGTGTTTCCGACGGCGGCATTCAACTTCAGAAACGTTCGAACTTACAAGCACCGTGATGTTCTAAATTGCCCGTTCGGGTGGTGTGGAATTACAGCCCTCGGACGGTTTAACCCCAAGAAAGGCGGGCACCTCGTTCTCCAGGAACTCAAGCTTGTCATCGAGTTTCCGCCTTGTTCAACAATTTTAATCCCATCTGCTATGATCACGCATTGCAACACGCCCGTCGCGGAAGGCGATATTCGAAACTTGTTTACACAGTACTGCGCCGGAGGATTATTTCGATATGTCGACAATGGGTTCATGATTGATAGGGTTCTTTGTGAAAAAAACCCTGCAAAGTCCAAGGAGATGGAGGCGCTGAAAGCGACACGATGGCAGATGGGGCTTGGTCTGTTCAGTACACTGGATGACCTCAAGCGCCGATACAAGGTTGTTAATTAAATCTTCTTGTCAGTCAAGTACATTTTGTTGTATCGATAGTTTGCTGCAGGTCCAAAGCACAAGTACCTTATTTGGAAGTAATAGCTATAATTGGGCTTAACTCTACTGTCTCCAATCTGAAACAATTTGTGATACTTCCTTGAGCTTGACCCCCATCCAGCAACTCTGGTCCATTCAAGCTGCCAGCGATTCTGAACTTCTGGGCTCCGAAATGGGAATTAATGGATTATGGAAGGTGGATAATCTCAGGAGCCTGCGCCTTTCACAAGCAGCACTAACACATTATGGCTAGATAATTGCAGCAGCGGGAGAAAAAGAGTCGCTCCATTCTATTGCTGTTAGCGAAGCCGCTGAAAGAAAAAAATCGGGATCCAGGAGGTTGATCCTTGGGGTTGATATGCGGTGGGTTTGGCGCCCGTGGAATCTGCATTAAATTGCTGAATTAGAAATTCTGTTTCTTTGATAGGGGAGTTATGGTCGAATGTGTAGCTGCTCAACAAACAGCAGGGTTGAATGGAAGATTCCACGGAGGTGAACTGAAGATATTTTTCAATAAACTTGCCGCATGGCTACGTTCTCCGTTTACGCTGGTTTTTGTCTTCGATGGCAAGGAGAAACCTAGCATTAAAAGGGGTACACAGGTCATATCCAAGGACCTTTGGTGGGAGGATCTTTGTAAGGAGTTGATAGGACTATGCGGGTATCACTGCGTTCAGGTATTTCCCAGCATTCTATGCTCATTCAAATTATCTGACTATGATATACTGTAGGCAGCTGGAGAAGGGGAGGCAGAGCTTGCCGCACTCAATAAGCACAACCTCATTGATGGAGTTATTACCGCAGACAGAGACGTGTTTGTATTTGGTGCTAAACGGGTCTTTCGACCGTAAGCAATTTATTCTACCCGTAAAATACACGAATTGATGTTGCGACCTCAAGCATACCGAGAGCAAAGCAGACTTACTCTGGTGAAACACAAGTCGTTACCAGCCAACGCATCGCTGAAACGTCTGGGCTGACGGGGGGTGGGCTGCTTCTCTACGCACTTCTTGCTGGCGGGGACTACAGCCCAGGTGTCGCTGGTTGTGGGCCTGTCATTGCGCTCGGGCTTGCGCGTTGCTTCGGAGATGGACTTCTATTGGCTATCGAAGCCAAAGTGGATGGAGCATTCGCAAAATTGCGAGGGGAAATCTGCAAAGAGCTTGAGACTAATTCCAGCGGGCTCCTCGGATTCTGTCACCCAGCCGTTGTGAAGGGGTTCCCAGAGGCATTCCCCAACCGCGATATTCTCACATTGTACTATCGCCCAGCCATAAGCTGCAGCTCTCATGAACTTGTGAATTCTCCAGGGCCATCAGGCAGCCAATGGCCATTTCGAGAGCCGTCTATCACTGGAATTGCGCAGTTTGGGAGAGAGAATTTTGGATGGAAGAGCGAGGCGAAGATTAAGGAGGGGATGGGCAAGATGTGGGAGGGAATCTTGTCACAGATACTATTTTCTGTGCGATACCACCTTACACCACTGCATCATGGATCTCAGCTAATATTCATCCGAAGCCTCTCGTCATGTACAATGCACCGAAAAAATGTCTTATGACCCCAACCAGGCAGTCAACCATTTTAGACGCCCGTCTTCTGAAACAGCAAGGCTATGCGGGGAAGGGACTACCATGCCCAAGGATTTCTGCATCAACCGTAAACTTTGTGCGCCTCATTGACGCTGGATTTACTGTCGACAGCCTCCAGCCAGTAAAGCTGTGGGTTCCCGATTCTCTTCTCCCACCAGGTTTGGTCATTCAGGGCCACATTCGGCTGAAGAAACGAGCCAGGAAGGCTTCAAGAGTCGGAGGCGAGAAGCGTAGGAAAGTTACCAGTCGAGAGTCCTCCACTGAATGCCTTGAAAAACCAGAATCCAGCAGCATGGGATCGGCAGGATATCTCGATTGCAGCCAAGGCTCGGAGGGGACTTCTAAACAGGTCTTGTTCCCGGAAATGGAGGGAGGCGATGAGTGTATGGCCATTCCGTGGTTTGATAGAGAGGTTATTGACTTAACGGAAGAGGGCGAGGATGAACCGAAGACCCTGGGAGGCATGGATGTGAGAAGCGCTCGTCCACGGTTTGACGGGGAGGCTATTGACTTAACGGAGGAGGGCGAGGCTGAGCCGAAGACCTTGGGAGGCATCGACGTAAGAAGCGCAACCCCCTGGGTAGATGGTGACTACATCGATCTTACCCTCTAGGGTGACGGCGCTGGTCAGTAGCATCTCATTTGTTTCAGATGCGGCTTGCATTCCAATCCGCTTTCTTGCCAAATTTAATCACTGTATCTGTACCTATAGTAAGTTGTATCTTTGTATCTGTACCTATAGTAAGTTATATCTTTATTTAATCCGATTTAAACAGCATGCCGAGATTTACCAGGGCAAGTTCGATTCAGTGTGGGCTCGGATTTCAGCTTAGCACCGGTCAACTCAGGCGCCAAACCATTTACGGGTGCGTGGCTTCTGCTATTAGCACCAATTGTTGATGATTTATAGGTTAGAAACAATGTGCAAAAGGCCATTTGTGAGTAGGTTGTTTCGTTAATATTTAAATCTCAATTCTCTGAGGCTTACTTCCCCCAAGATCAAAGTATCCTCGGCAAACTGATTCTCAGAAACTTTCCTGCACGTTCTGCATCACAATACTTGGGTACAGGAACCACAATTTATCGCACAACAACCTCCCGAAGACCCCTTCGAAAAAGGCGCGTCCAACGCCCTTTAATCGCAAGCTCGCGACGGCTCATATGTGTAAGGGGAACTCCCCCTTACCTCTCCTTTTCTCTCTGTCTCTCCTTATCTGACTCCCTTTATACCCACTATCTTTTATTTAGATTAGATTTCGGACTCTTTGTCTATTTTAGGAGAGACTCCCATGCTCTCTAGCCACATGTAGTGTTGGCATCCTTGGTGGAATCCTTAGCTATTTCTCTAAGGATCTCCCCCAAGGTATGCCACCAGTAGCTCTAGTCTCTTGTCAATATACTAAGGATCTCCCCCAAGTTGTGTATGACACCCCATTCATAGGTTCATCTACAACAAGGAGTCTTGCCCTTACAATATGTCACCCCGACATCTGCAACGTTGGGATGTTTTCGAGGTGGTTCAGGCTGTTTCCATTGGCGAATCGAATGAAATAGCGTGTCTATTTAATGCCTTAATGTTCGTTTGTGAGTAGGTTGCTTTCCCGATGCTTAATCTCAAATTTCTGACGTTGACTTCCCGCAGGATCGCACTAGCTGAGATAACATAAGGCTCAGAGATTTTCCTGATTGTTTGGGGCCGCAATTATTGGAGATCCGAACCGGATTTGACCGCCTAATGGCGTCCCCATGACCGTTTAAAATTACGTGCATCCATCCCTGCACAAGGTCCAATTCTGCACGGCTCATCTATGTGCCCAAATGCGTCAAACCCAGGAAGTCCTTGAGGACTGTTCAGGCTTGTGTCTCTGGGGACTTTCAATGGTACGCATTTTAGGCACAGGGGCCAAAAAACCTTTTGTGAAACGGTGGATTTCCGCATTTTTAATGCTGAAATCTCTGATCTGACTTCTTGAAGCAGGGTGTCAAGACACCTTTCTTAATCCTTGAGCCATGTTTTCTCATTTATTATTGCATTATCTACATTCTCAATATACAGGGGCTAGTAAAATGATTTCTCAACTTATTTTCTGCGCAATTATTCAGTCAACGAGGGTGGGGGAGAGGAGGAAGGGAGGAGGGAGCGGCCTGAACGCGGCGAAGGCGGCTGGTCCGGCACCCGCCAAAAGATCGTGACCCAGCCCCGCCAGGAGGTCGGTGACCTGAGCGGAGCTGGGAGCGGAGCGTCAGAGACACGACGCGAGCCGAGGGGGGGAAGGAGACGCGCGACGGGGGCAGTGGCTGTGCGATGGCTGTGCGAATTCCCCGATCGGGAAGTGACCCAGGTCGCGGGTCACCGGGAGCCCGCTATAGATCCCTTGTCCCCGATTCAGATGCACTGTTTGATGAACGACGATCACATTGAGCAACAATCGCAGCAATGCTATTGTCACAGGTTATGATACTCTGCCGTACCTTGCTGTTAACCAGTAACCAGCAATTGTAGGAGCCTTGCAACGGGTTGCAAAGGTGGTGGTCGCGACAGCGCTTAATGGAATATGGCCGCATTCCCACGCACTTTTATTTGTCTGGCCAACAAAAAGTATCGAGGAGGCATTGCAGGGAAAAGCTTTTGGGATTGAATAAAAGCGGAGTGCCTATTAATTTCTGGAATACCAAACCCGGTTTGACACCACCACACAGGATGTGGAACTCCATTGTGAACTGGCGCTTGGAAAACGGTACACCTCCTGGAACGCCTCGCACCCCGCCTCTTAGGATCCCAACCGCCCAGAGTCCTATGCCTGCTTTCTTCTTTTTGGGGAGTCCGGAAACTCCCCAGCCACCTACACCTGAATCATGGCCAACCGACTGTCCATCCACCTCTCGGTATTCCGTGTCTTCCTTCAAGATCCCAGGAAGTCGTGAAGCCCCTACATTTCCTGACGAACAGAAAAACGTCAGACAGCAGACTCCGTCTGGACTGAGTCATTGGCTGTATCATAATATGCTTCGACGTGATTCCAGATCTTCCAACGACTCTTCCTATGTTGATAATCCCTTCCGTGGGCAACCTGTGCAGCCATCCTGTAAACGCGGTCCCAGATACAATCAACAGGACCGGACTCCGTCTAACTTCCATGACAATGCGTGGATTAACCCTCATATCTGGCCAACAGGGACGTCCGTAAAGGCACCTAAATATCTTACGACAACAGGAATCCGCGTGGAACCCCACCAAATTCCAAGGCTCTGGAAAATTCGGATACCTGAGAGATACGCGGATCAACCCGTTGTCGATGCACAATCCACTACCGCACACTCCAGCGATTGGGCCTCGCTTGGGAGCGCACCGCCGACCGGAGAAGTATCCTTCCAGGTTAAATTTGATGAGAATCCACCAATCCTTGGTTGGAACGCCTTGAATCACGACATCAAAACTCTGGAGCAAAATCACCACAGCCTAGCTATCACCTGGTCCCCTTCCAGTTATCGAGATGATCCAGGAGGTCGGATGGGCGGCAGGATATTCAAATCATTGTTTGACCTACTCGCCAGGCAAATTGACGTTCGTCCGACGCCGTTGGCTGCGTTCAAGCGTATCTCCATCAATGTCCCGGAAAGGCTGGAAGACGCGGACATTGTTCCAATCACTGGTCCCGAGCGCACTGCTGAAGAACAGGAGGTCATCAACGCGAACAGAATCGACCTCGACTCTGCTTCAAACCTGAAGGAATTCCTCTTTCAAGGGTCGCATCTTTTCTTGGCCGAGAAATTGTTGAACCTCCCTGGCTGGCGCTTGACATTGCTCAGCATCACCTGCTGCAAGATCTCGGTCAACGACACGCTTGAACTTCTTCAAGCATGTTCTCGTTTAAAGGATGTAACCGTTGGGAATGTCTGTGCGGAGGCCGATTGCGAATTGGGTAACCGATTTCACCTAAAACCAGGCGCTGAGTTGAGCTCCGAGTTGCGGAGCTTCATAATAACGTCCTATGTCGACGTCACCGGCATTGTAGGATTATTGACCTGGGATGGCATTCCAACCATCACTGTCAATATTCTGGATGATGGTGTGGCGGGACAGAATTGGGAAGCATGTTTCTCCCGCATCCCAATGGGCGCTCTGTTGATCATGAATGGCAATTTCCCCCAAGCGACCATGGAAAGTCTTCAAAGCAATATTCCCAATGCAGTTTTTGGTACATAAATAATCAATTCACTCTCGAGATCTCATGGTCTAAATAAAGTAGATATATACAAAGACACAAAAGAGGGAAACTATGGGAAACTAATTGATTGCACTAAAAAATTCCTTGTCGATGGGACCGAATGGCTTCCAAGCAGATACATGAGCTTTTCGAAGACACCCTAATGGCGTTGAGTGCTTGGCGTCCAGAGCTTCATGCCACCGAGAGGACAGCATGTTGGCAAGTAGGCCATCACCGATCTCGCACGAAGGAAGCCGGAGTTCTTCCAAAAATGGCGCAAACTCGTGTTCGCCGCCTGAAGCTTTTCCCGACAAAAACTCCACCATTTGTTCTGAAATGTGGTGGGTACTAAGATAGAGGGACTTTAGCGATCGGAGTGGACTGTCCGAGAGGCATCTCGTCAACTCGTCATCAGTGATGTTGACGCCTGGGTCACACAACTTCAATCTCTGGAGACAACATCCGGATCGACGCATAAAGCGAGGTAATTCTTGAAGGTCTTGATTCGATTCAGGTCGAGAAAAATGGTTGCAGTGATTGATCTCGAGGCTCTCCAGTGAGGGGCATGTAAGCCTTGCAAGGAGGGAAGTCGCCGCCACCTCGTATGAGCGAATCCTCAGAACACGGAGATCTTGCAGTAAAAGCGGCGGCGAAGCAGTAATGGGAGGATTCTTCGAGGGGAGTCGCAGTTCCTCAAACTGCAATTCTTGGATAAGGGGAATTTGAGGAAGGAACGAAAGGATGTCGCTGATGGCGACCGAGAACCGGGCGTGAACGTGAGTCAGTTGAGAAGGTGCATGTCTCGGGAAGTTGGTCAGTTCGCGACTGTGCCAAACCACTTGTCGCAAGGTTGGGAGGCTGTGGAAATACTTCCATATTGCGTCGATGTCTACTTCGGCAAGAAAGTCGTGAAAGTGAACATCAACACATTCTAAAAGCAGAGGTCTGTGAGGGGAGTCGACCATCCCAAAAAGTGGCTTTAAAAGTTCCATGGACACGTTGAGATGAAATTTCTTCCAGCGTCCCAAATGAGCGATAAAGGATTCGAGGATTTGCGCGGCTGCTCCAATGTCATAGGTGCGTTTCCCCGAATCATAGCTGATTTCTAAATTGAGGGGGGTATTCTCCGACCTCTCGAGCCAGACATTGGTGAGATGGACCTGGGAAAGCTTGGGGTTGTAAATGAGGATATTTGACCATAGTTTCGGTAGTTTGATGGCCACCGCCCGCCAGCGCGAGCAGATCTGCCCCAGCTTTGTCGGGTCCGAGCGACAGGTGTGAGAGACAAGAGGGATTGGAGTATCGTCGCGAATAGGGTGCAGCAAGTCGTCTTCCATAAATTTCTCGAAGATCTCGCAAATGATTTCCACAGGGAGCTGGGTGACATCGAAACCCACTGTGGCCTTGTGAGCGAGATTAAGCTGGGTGGATTTGATAGCTTCGCCTAGAACTGGATTTCCGTTCGGCTCGGGAGACCGAACCTCTCTCCCAGGAAAATGTGGTACATTGCGCTCGGTGCGGTATATTCTGTTGATTGGGATTGTGGAAGAGGACTCCAGGGAAGGAAGCTTTGAAGGAGGCGAGAGAAACAAAGATGCAATCCCTGCTACTAAGATTTTGTTCACCCTCCCTGATCATGATCCGTCGTCAGCATCTGAAGAAGTATGTAATGAATGGATATACCAGAAGATGAATACGATGGCGCTGGTGAATTTGCACTGGCGTGCATGACTATATGTGTTGCTTGTCGAGAGGAAATATCAAGGTCGACGACCACTTGGACAAAGCAGAGAGAGGGATTTGAAGCACAGATTTTAGAGAAAACATTGTTAAATTGACCCAGTACAAAGTAACCACCGAGAACAAGACGATTGTTCCATTTATGTATGTTTGGGTGTCGTGGCATTTGCCGTTGTGGCCAACTTAGGTAATATCCCTCTCAAATGTCCACCAACTCTCGACTCGAGTTCGAGTACTAGTCTGGTGTTTAAGTGGCCATGCTTGGTGAGGACGGTAACCGGTTCACATTTCGGACCAACCTCTGGACTCGGAGTTCCTGGATGGGGTGCGCCCCGGGCCCCCTACCTTCGCTGAGTCCCGTTTGGGATATCGATGACTGCCCAGTCAAACAGTTTAGGCGCACTGAATTAAGCCCACAAACCCGTCGTTAAGGTTTCGGTGAAAGATATTGAGGACTCGATCGGGATATCTTGTCTCGAAAAGCTCAATAGTTTGTTAATAGGCGTCAGATTTCATTCCTTACCCTTCAATTACCCTTACGGAAAGTGCCAGCGTCTGGTTATTTCAATTTTGGTTCGATCCTTCCCTATCATCGAAGAGGAAACTGTCGTCTAAGTAGTGAGTTCATCTTCCCTTACTGAATCTTTATTTTGGTGATTGATGGTTCCACTTCGAGGAACTCAAGTCAGCGCCTCTTAGGCTTTCCTTTCCAATCCTTTTCTCGACTGGCTTCCCCGGAGGATCTTGTTTGGGAGGATCTTGCTTTTTCTCTAAATTCCTGCTCCCAAAGGGTTCCCGTTCGGCTCCGCTTAGAGGAAGGCTCGAAATCTCTGGTGACAACCGGACGACTCGTGATTACTTACCTGCTCGCAGCTTGGTTATCATCGTCGACAGTGACGTTGTTAGCTCGTCCTTCTACTATCCAGTCGTATCGACTCTCCTGTGTCGAATCAACTTCAGTGTCTGTGTGAATGCCATTGGCGAGTGACCGAAGCACTGAAACCAAGTTGTAAATTCACCGTTACTTCCCTCGTTGATGTCTTTTACATTTTGGGGTGGAAATACAATCCAACTCATCAACATCAGATGATGCTGTGGTGCGGGGTAGGATTGAGACCCATTTTTCGATAGCATCCCCAGTGTGCGATGTGCATTCCAGAGCTCACTCCCGATGCAGTTTTTGGGAGATGAAATTAGAGGTAAGTAAATAAGGAGCCATACAGTGCCATATAGATACTGAAATAGGGAATCAATAAAGAATATTCGAACTAAAAAAAACCTCGTCAACGGGCCCAAAGCGGTTACGAGCCTCAATACGAGCCTTTCGAAGGTGTCCCAAGGGCGTTGAATGGTTTTCATCAAGGATTTCATACCAACGAGACGAGACCATACTGGCCAATAGGCCGTCACTTACTTCACACCCAGAAAGACAGAGGTTTTCCAGAAATGGCGCAAACTCATGTAACCCAGCTGAAGACTTCCTTGACAATAACGCCACGATCCGATCATAAATATGCCTAGAACCAAGGTGGAAGGACTTCAAGGACTGGAGTGGACTGGCTGAGAGACATCTCTCCAAGGCACTATCAGTATCATTGTCGTGCAAGTCAAGTCTCTGTAGGCGGCATCCAGATCTCTGGAGAAAGCGAGGTATTTCTTGCAGGTCCTGGTCCGAATAACCCATAAAGATGATGTGAATGATTTCGAGACTCTCGAGTGAAGGGCATGTAAGACCTGCAATGCATGAAATCGCCGGAATACGGCGCGAGCAAATTCTAAGCGACCGAAGATGCTGGAGTAAAAGCGGGGGTGCAGTAGCAATGGGAGGGTTCCGAATCGAAAGATCCTCTATCTGCAATTCTTGGATAAAGGGGACCTGAGGAAGGAATGTCAGGATGTCGTCGATGGAGACCGGGAAGTGGGAGTGAACGCAGGTTAATTGAGATGGGGCATGTTTCGGGAAGCTGCTAACTTCGTTCCCGTGCCAAACAACGCGGCGCAAGGTTGGGCATCCGTGGAAGTACTTCCAGATCGCATCGAGAGCGTTGATTTGTACATGATTATTGCGAGATACGTGGAAATCCAGATCAACAGATTCTAGAATCTGAGGTTTGTGAGGGGAGTTGACGATGGCATAAAGCGGCCCCAGAAGTTGGATGGACATCTTGAGATGGAATTTCTTCCAGCGTCCCAAATGAGCTATAAATGACTGCAGGATTTGGGCAGCTGATCTAAGGTCATATCTGTGGTTCTCTCCGTCATAGTTGATTTCTAGGCTGAGAGGGTTGTTTCCGGATCTCTTGAGCCAGACATCGGTGAGATAGACCTGGGAAAGCTTGGGGTTGTAAATGAGGATATTTGACCACAGTTTTGGTAGATTGATAGCCACCACGCGCCAGCGCGAGCAAATCTGTCCCAGCTTTGTCGGATCCGACCAACAAGTGTGCGAGACAAGAGGCAGTGAAGGATCACCGCGAATAGGCTGTAGCAAGTCGTCGTCCACGAATTTCTCAAAGATCTCGCAAATGATTTCGACAGGAAGCTGGGTGACGTCAAAACCTCTGTAAACGAACTTGAAGTTAAAGTCGGTGGATTTGGCAGCGCTGAATCTTAGCGATGGAATGCCGTTCGATCCTCGAGACCAACCATCTACCCAAGGAAACTGTGGTGCATTGCTCTCGGCGCGACATAATTTGTCGATTGGGATACTACAAGTAGAAGAGGAATTCAAGGAGGGAGGCTGCATTGGGGGAGGCAAAGGGGCTGCTGAGACTTCGTTCGCTCTCCCTGATCTGCTGTCAGCGTCTGAAGATGTATTTAATGAGCGCACACATACCAGAAGATGAATACAATGGCGTTGGTGAATTGGCGATTGCATGCATGTCGATATACCTAGACTGGAGGATTGACCAGGGCTTGAAGAAGGAAAGGCGTCACGAAGTATAACTAGATAGAGTCAGACCACGGCTTGACGAGAAGTTTTAAGTGCAGAGTCCCTCAGAAACATCGTTATACTAATGGCCAGGTACAAAGTAACCACCGAGAATAAGGTAAGCTCAACCAAATCCCCTTTAGTGAGTGGATGAGTCACGATTGGAACGAGCTCTAGAGTAAAGTAGAGAAGAAGGAATTATAAAGGACTCGGAAAACGATTCTTCCATTTATGGACGTTGACTTCACTTTTCTCACACTTACATAAATACTCAATGATACTGCTCGCCAGAAACGAACTTCGACGAAACATCACATCATCAGATCTTTGAATAATTCCATTTCGTCTCCAGTGGAACATCCAACACCTATTACACATCCTAATGCATAGCCCTAATAATGATAGCAATAAACAACCGGATAACTGGTATACTTAGTCTAGCTGATCGAAGGCGTATTCGCGGCTATGAGAAATAGAAATTAGTTCGAGATGCTCTTTAAAGGGAGGAAATAAAACATACGCGAACAGGTCGTCTTCCTCAAGGTTGCGTGCCTCCTTGTGGTGTTTGAAGATCCTCCTGAACTTACCTGCGCGCGTGCAGGCAGGTTGAGCAGCAGTGGTCGTAACACGGACGGTGACGGTTCCATGTTTCCCAGTGACGGTAGTGCGAGAAATGTTTTCATGAGCCACGGCTTTGGCCTTGGGTGCGGGGGTGATGTGGGCGGCAGCTACGTGGTGGGCTCCAGGTGCAACATGGGTGGGGTGGACTGGACTCGAGGAAGTCGCGGAAGAGGAAGTGGAGGTGGACGTAGACGTGTGGGTGACAGATGTGGAAGAAGAGGTCGTGGTGGTCGAGTGCTTTCCCTTCTTCGCGTTCTTAGCCCGTTTCTTCGCGTCCTCCTTT
Source organism: Hebeloma cylindrosporum (assembly GCA_000827355.1). Lineage (NCBI taxonomy): Eukaryota > Fungi > Basidiomycota > Agaricomycetes > Agaricales > Hymenogastraceae > Hebeloma > Hebeloma cylindrosporum. Next base: position 75,647 of record KN831825.1, on the reverse strand, counting down.
GCCTTCTTCTCCAGGAGCTTCTTGGCACGTCGGGCGGCGGCCTTGGCCTTTTTCGCTTGCTTCGCTTTTTCATGGGCAAGTTTCTTCGCGAGCTTCTTAGCCCTGAGCTCGCTCTGAGTGCAGGCGGTGGCCTTGGGGACAAAGGTCTTGGTCTTTGTGATCGTCTTCAAGGCCGGGGACGCGGTGGAGGTGGCTGATGCGGTGATGCTTGCAGACACGCTGCTGGAGACAGCACGGAGGTAGTTGTAGACCTCCTCGTATTCCCGGGCATCGATCTCGTCGTAATCACGGGCATCGAGCTCAGAGAGCTGTTGGAACAGGTCGCGGGCCTCGATTTCGGCAAATTCACGGGCATCAAACTCCTCGTATTCACGAGCATCGAGGTCATCGTAAAAGTCACGGGCGTCGACATCAAAATCGGTAAACTCTCGCTCCATGAGGTCGTTGGAATTGCTGGAGAAAGAGGAGTTAAGTCAATGGTAGAAGATGGAAGACTATTAAACGTACTCGTAAGTTGGGTTTGCCATGGTGGAAGCTACGTTGAGGGCGGCAACGGCAAAAGCAACAGCAGAGGCAGCGTGAACCATTTTGAATGAGTATAAGAGGTGAGGGAGTTTGCAAAGAAGGATGTATCGAGGAACGATGGGAGGATTGGGGAGTTCTTTGGAGAGACTAAGTGACCAGCACAAAGTTCGAAAAGGGTGTATGAGCACAGCTGGGGAATCTCGACGATTTGGCCGTGCTTTTATACAGCCAGCGCTCAATTGAAACTCCCGGTTGCCAAGCGAAGTAGCATCAGGATCAATCATCATTCAAAATTTAAATCCACCAACACATCCGAATTGCGATAAAGAACATGCCGTTTGCTCAGGGGGGCGGCTGCAGTACTCCGGGCACTTGGCTCAGAAATACAAGGACGTTCTTTAGAGTATTTCGCTCAAAATCTGTGATACTCGGAGAGGTTAGAAATGAGGGAGCTGCTGCTTAAGATGATAAGACCTATGAATCTCCCCCTGACAGGAGTTATCTGCACAGGTTTGCGCCTAAAAATAGTTCCAGGAAGCCTGATGAAACCATCAAAAAAAAATATCACCCACATGTAGACAGCGACCAAGATATATTATATGACCACCTGCCCAGCTGAGTAGACCTGAGCAAGACCAGTTGGTTAGAGAGACCCCAGTATCTCTCTAGCAGCCACATAACGAGATGACTGTGGCTTCCTGAGAAGGAGCAACACGCAGAATATTAATGCCGCCACGAAACCCGAGGGAAGTTGAAATCTTTGAGTAATTCTCGAACGTGATATGTTTTCTGCGAAAGCGACGGATACAACGCATAGTCATCGCCCGAAGGCACCTGCTGGCACCTGGCCGGTCGAAGGGAGAGGGAAATGTTGTTTGGTGCTGTTGCATTCACGGGTTACAGCCCCCTCGGTAACACCTTCATTGACCTTGTCGTTAACACCAACCTGACAGTCCAAGTGCACGCACTAATGCTCTGAGGGATCTTGGGAGGAACTAGGCAGAATGCCTCCCTTCACTACACCGAAAATTGTTCTTGCTGGCCTCAAGGAAAAGTTTGACTCGTTAGCGGTTCAAGGCAAGAATGGACTGTGTACGAATTGTGGCCTTGGACTAATCGTTATTATCATAGCGGACAGATTGTATCTAGGAAGCTCAACTGGAACCTTGAACGTGTATAGCCTGAGTTAGAAACCAGGTCCCACTTTCCATAAGTCGTGGCTGATGTCATTCGTTAGACGGTGGCTCTGACGCCCCAATCGAGTTGGTGGAAGTGAAGAAGAACCTGGTAAAGAGATCAATAGAGCAACTGGGTTTTATCAAGGACGTGAATTCTCTTGTTGTGCTGTCAGGTGTGAAGGCCCTTCCTCCGTTCATTTCACACAAGTCTGACATTGGGTGATAGAGGCGACAGTTACCTTATTTCCATTGCCATCCTTCGCACCCCCAACACCACTGGCGAAGGCGAAAGCCGCCTTTTCATTTTCAATCTATTCCTCAATGCATAATGTCCATCTGCCAGCAAACCCTCAGTCAATAAGCGAACCCGAATTTAAACGAACTCAGCCGATCCCAACCCTTATCACACAACTTCTTGTAGGATGCCGCCGAAAAGTTGTAATATACTCCTGGAAGGATGGTGAACCGCAGGATGTCAAGGTAAGCCTCCCTAGCTCTCGCCCATTCACTATGCTGAATTTTTACCCAGGAAGCTCCTTTGCCGCATTCGGCACGGTCAATCGTATTTCTGGACAAAGATACGGCATGTTTCGCATATTCGCCTACCGAATATGCCATATTTTCTATCCCAACCATGACAGCGGTAGATATCGTAACGCCTCTCCCAGTAACCAGCTCGGGAACTGCGATGAACGCTCTTACCGGCCTTACCGGCTATATGACTTTGGGTCTTGGTGCTAAAGCCAAACCTGGCGTAATTCGAGTCACGGACTCCGAGCTCCTAATCGCGAAGGATGGTAAGCTTTGTGCCCGTGCCCGTGCTCATGATGGATGATGCTCAAGGTCGTAGGCCAGGGTTTCTTTATCGGTTCAGATGGCAAACCAACGCGGCCAGCGACCATTGAATTCCCTGTACATCCAGAAGAAATAAGTATGTCAAGCCCATTTATCTGCTTTCTCCTCATTGACCTCATATGGAATCTCAGCGTTTGTCAAACCTTACATCTTCTCCGTGTTTCCCGCTGGAACTGTCCCATCACCATCACCAGTAACTGAATCACCCCCAAGTGTCACTGGACAGGCGCAGTCTTCGTTCAACTCTACGGCAGTGATTCAGATACGATCCTCGCTATCTCTGCAAGTAGCTCAAACGTTACCATTCCCATTCGACGCGTCCGAAGGGAACGCGACACAGAATGCACTTGTTCGACTCATGACCCCATCAGCCTGCGCCAAGGCGCCTCTTTTCGTTATGACCACTCCGATCGACAAGGTGGCTGCTGCGAATGAAGGCAGCTCCATATGGCAGTTTAGTATCAGGCCCTGGTCGGAACAGATTGATGAACTCGTTCTTGCTGGGCAATATTCTGATGCTCTCGCCTTGCTGGATGCTGTGGAAGAATCACAACTTTCAGACAAGGTCAGCGAAGTTTGACAGCTCATCATGTTTTTCTGCCTACTTACCAGGTCCCAGGAACAACGCAGAATTCGGATCCGGGCTCTGAATGCCGTTTCGCAATTCCGGGCCTCAAAATTCGATGCAGCCATCGATACATTCATCGAGCTCGACTTCAACCCAGCCAAAGTAGTCGCTTTGTACCCTGAGGCGGTCTCTGGGCGACTTTTCGTCCCCCAGGAGAAATGGATACCGCTGTATGGTGGCCCTGTCCCTGTGGACGCTGACCAAACCTCCTCCGAATCATCTCATGAACGGACAGCGACTGATATATTCGATGCTCTTGTTTCGGGTAGTTCGGGCTCGGTTGGTGGCAGGTTGCGAAGGACAGGACTGGGCATGTTTTTACCTAGCGGACCTCAAGAAGACGACACGGCGTCAATCAGTTCCAAGAAAAAGCCCACATTACATGGTACGAACGCAATTCGCGCTGCTTCATTTCCTGTCTCCTGATACGTCGCCCTCAGATGACCTCCATCGATCAGTGGAAACTTTGGTTCGCTACCTGGCAGACCGTCGACCCAAATTGCACGCTGCATTGGTTACTGTAAATATTACCCCAAAAAGCCAATCGCATGTCGCTTCTCCCCTTTCCGAGGCTTCGATTGAGGAGCTTTTCGCCCTGCCGAATGCGCCTCTTTCTGCGCTTACACCCGAGCAACTGTTGCGTTTCGCCCAGATCGTGGACACTGCGCTGTACAAGTCGTACTTGATAATCAGGCCCGCTCTTCTTGGATCTTTGTGTCGGGTCGCCAACTGGTGTGAGGTCTCCGAGGTGGAGGAAGATCTGAGAGCCCGCAAGGTATGATTTTTTTCCCCCTTTTTTTTGAAAGGACGGTTGAACTGACGACTCATTTTCATTCCTATATAGAAATATGCGGAATTACGAGATCTTTACAACGGCAAGAAGATGCATTCAAAGGCGTTGGATCTTTTGAAGCAGTATGTTCTTGTTATTGCATTCAAGGCGACGCGACGATTCTGAGAATTTGTCAGGCTGAGCGAGCACGAGATGGACATGGAAGACAAACTCGACCCCTCCATACAGTATCTCAGGAAACTCGGACCCGAGTACATTGATCAAGTTTTCAATTACGCACGTTGGATATTCGAGGCGAACAGCGACATGGCGTTTGAGGTGCGGTGGCTACACTCTTGTTCCTTCGGCCTATCTTAACCGCGAACGCCCGAAAACGTAGATTTTCACCTCTGAGGATGTCGAACTTCCGAGGAAAGCAGTCGCAGATTATCTCGAAAACCTCGATCCAAATTTGTGCATGCGATATCTCGAATACCTTATCTCGGAACGGCATGAAGACACGCCAGCGTTCCATGACCGATTAGCGGAGCTATACCTGAATATGACATTAGCCGCGAAGAAGCGGAGTGATGATAGTACGTTTGATAATATCATTCTTGCTTTTTCATTGGTTGATCAGACGATTGAAAAAAAAAATTAGAAGCTCGCGAAGAACTTTATGCCAAGTTGCTGCAGTTCATTAAGACTAATGATAAATTTGGCGTGGATCGCCTTTACGGTTTGGTTTCTTCGACTGGTCGGTGTCTTTCTCGTCATCCTGGCTCTGTCCAAATTCTCATCGATCTATTACCAGACCTTCATGAAGCACGAGCTGTTCTTCTCGGCCGATTGGGGCGCCACGACCAAGCACTAGAAACATATGTTTACCGCCTCCAGGATTTCAAGAAGGCAGAAGAGTAAGTCCTTCTAATTGGCCCTTATCACGGGTCTCTGGAATTATGTTGATTGACCTCTTCGTCTCATCAGGTACTGCAAACGTATCTACAAAGCAGGCACGGAGACCGGGGGTGTATTCCTCACGTTACTCCGTATCTACCTCCGCCCAACTGTCCAAACGACAGCAGACCTACTCCAGCCAGCACTCGAGCTCATCAGCCGTCACAGCCCTCGACTAGATGCTGTCGAAACACTCCAATTACTGCCCCCACTCGTCACCACTGACGACATCAGAGGGTTCCTAATCGAAGCTCTGCGCGCCCCTGTATTCGATACCCAAGTTATTCGTCAGATCAGCAAATCACGGAATGATCAATTAGCCAGGAGATTGATGAGCCAACAGTCTAGAAGAGTGAAGGTGACTGACAGTCGAATGTATGTCGTTTTTAAACCCTGGATTACGATATGGGAGGCTGATCGCGGACTTTTTTTTTTCCTACAAGATGTCCTCAATGTCATAAACGACTAGGAAATAGTGTTATCGCGGTTCACGCTCCTCGGTAAGTCTGGCTTCCTTTCAGAAAGAAACGAACGAAGTGGCTAAGCCTTGTTTGTAGTGGTGAAGTCACGCATTATCAGTGCCGCGAGCTCTTCTCCCGACGGCTGCAAGAACTTCGACGGTAGGACCATAATGTCGCCGATTCATTCTCATAGTAGATAGACAGCTGTAATCCATCTAATCTCATAATTAGAAACATTTGTTTGATTGAATTCATGGGCCAAGGCAGCCATGGCTTGCCTTCGGACATGAGGGTCCGGGACAGACGGTGGTTGAAAAAAGTTGGTCAGGTCGGAATATGTTTCGAAAGGCCGCCCGGATCGTCTAACAGTATCATCAATCGGACCTACGTTAATGCTCTCCTTTTACTTTTCGCCGTTCCACCTTACCCACATATAAAGCCCTTGCGGTATCTATTGTCTTCACTGACATTTCGTAATGCGTATGATCTCATTTCCTTTTTCGGAAATTCATTGAGCGCTTGTTTATAGCCATGTCATACTTATATCAATTGTCGATAAGCCATCACCGCCATGCATTGGTAAGTTGGTAAGGTGAGTAATTGGGGTTCGTATTTCTGGGGTGCTGGGTGCGGCCCTGGAGTCGGTAGAAAGGATAGGGATAGCTCCGTTTCTTTGGATACCATGACCATGAAGCGGATGAGCGAGTGGTACAAATCGAGCTCTGTTGGTGTGCTCATAATAAAATTCCGACAGCGTCTACACAGAAGTTATAATTGAGCAGATTAATGCTTGGTTAAACCCAAGAAAGTGATGCCATCATACGGTAGAGCCACCGTTCCTGCTCGAAATACCATCCGCAGACGAAGGGGATAATAGCTTCCCAGTGTGAATATTGCTTATTACACCGCGCCTGTATTCGCATCGCCGCAAACTCAAACCAGGGTGGGTAAAATCCAGCATAAAGCCAGTCCACGAGCCAAAGTCGGCCGTCTTCGCCCACGATGAAGCTGTCAGGATTGAGATTTTGTGTGCAGAATACAAGTGCTTGCGAATCGTCGAAAGTAGTGAGATCCTCCAAGGAAATCGAGCCTTTGACTTTGGACCCGGACAAGGTCAGAGCCTGGCGGTCCTTCCTCATCCGTGTTATCATCAATATCCGAGGGCTGTGGGCTGGCTCAGTGCCTTAACAAATGGTTTGAAAGCATGAAAGGTGCGTACAGAGTGTCTGGGTGCAGAGGTTGGAAACAAGTATTCTATAACCTGGGCAACTGTGTCGCTACAGAGCCACACCACCCAGTTGAACGTGCTAGGACGATGCAAATTCATGATCTCAAAGGCAGTCACAGAAGGGTCGTGAATGAATTAATGAAGACGTACCTTTCTACAACGGGGGGCATTTTTGCATTGAAGAATTCCTTGAGAGATGGCGCTTTGACCCTTGAGACGCGTTGAGATCCGTGAGAAAATGGACATACCTGGAACTCGCGCTTGCCCCCTCGTGTAGCATTATAATGGTTTTCTGGTACGACCTGGGCTTCGAACTCCTCTTGCTCAACAAGTGGACTTTGTTTTCTCTTCGTGACAAGCAACACGTATAGCCATGCACGCGATCGCCAATTCACCACCTCCATCGAGTTCATCTTCTGGTGCGGCCATTCATCAAATCGATCGTAGTCTGACGCGACGCAGAGGAGGAGGAGGCTGCCGAGGAAGGAGGTGCTGTGCACGTCAACGCATCTCCATCGGCCACCAAGAAGAAAAAGCGAATGATTGGTGATGGAGAGAAGAATGACAAGTCCAAAAAATCAAGTGTTAAGAAGAAGGTTGTATTGTCCGACTTTCGTATAGGGTCGTTGACGACGGCGAAGAGCAGACAACAAAGAAAACTCCGAAGAAGGTTCCGAAGAAATCATTGGCGACGACGAGGACGAGGAAGGACCAGGTGGTGGCGAAGCTAAGCAACCTAGTGCAGAGGAATCGCGCGACTCAATCAGGTTATGACCACTTCGATTATTTTTTTCTCCAGTTCAAAGCTTATTTATGTAATATAATACAACAGGAGATCGCAATGACGCCCAAACCTCACAGCAGCGTCTCCAAACCCACATTCGCACCCACACCCAACGTCAACGTCAATAGTATTAGCACTGGTTCCGACATCAAACCACCGCGGTACGAAATCGCACCTCGCAGGAGCACCATCCCCATGTCCGAGCTCATCCGTCGCGCCAACTCCATGCCCGGATCCCCCTTCCCCACCCCTCACCCATCATCATCAATCACACTCGCCGGAGTTGGGTGGGATGAGTGGGTGGTGGGTCAGTGAGTGAGTGAGTGAGTTTGCGGTATGGGGAAGTGGGCTTTTTTTTTTAAAAAAAAAATCGGTTAGCGAGGTTGCTTATTCCGTGTAATAGGGTCCTGATGTATTCCAACGCCCGCCTAGTGAGTGGCTTTGTGGTGATGGGGAAGTGGTTTTGTATTATTATTTTGATATTCGGTTGGCGACGGGCTCATTCCTTGTAATAGTTTCCTGATGTTATTCAAGTATGAGAACTTCTCCGATGTGAATGATGCCATATACTTATATTTCCTGATTGGGCCGCGAGAAAAGGAACTGTCCATAACTTTGAAAAAGCCTTTCAACAAGAAACAAGCACTTGCCTCTTCCTTGTTTCTTGAGTGGTTACTTTTGTAATCTTTCATTATAACAATAGGTTTCTGGTATAATCTGGGCTTCGAATTTTCTATCGCTCGAGCTTTGCCCAAGTGGACCTTGGTGTTTCTGAAAAGAAACACGCGTATAGCCATGCATGCGACTACCGATTCACCTCCATCGGATTCATCATCTGGTATGTGCATTATTAAAATATATCCCCACCAATGCTAACGACAGCGCAGGAACTACGAACGAAACCTTAGCAGCATTGACTGCATCTCTGTTCCTCTCGCGTCCATCCGCCAATTCCTCTTCGAGCATCGCAATCGACCGCATCGAACGCAGCGCGCCCCATTTCCCCAGAAGAAGATCAGATTTTGTTGTCGCCCAGCTCCCCGTCGAAATTATCTGCGAGACCTTTGAAAGATTCATGGAAGACGACTCGGTACACTCTGCTTTCGACGATACTCCTCTCCCCCTTGTGTCCTACACCTGTCGGTCAGATCCGACAAAACTGGGACAGATATGCTCGCGCTGGCGCGAAGTGGCGCTTAGTCTACCAAAACTGTGGTCAAATATTCTCATATACAACCCCAAACCTTCCCAGATCTACTCACGGACGTCTGGCTCGAGAGGTCTGGAAATAACGCCCTCAATCTGGAAATCAACCACAATACGGGGAAACGGAAGCATGGTGTTAGATCGGCAGCCCAAATCCTCCGCTCGTTTATAGCCCATTTGGGACGCTGGAAGAAAATTCATCTTCACGTATCCACTGGACTTGTGGAGCCGCTTTTTGCGTTGGTCCACTCTTGCCGCAAACCTCTGATTTTAGAATCTGTTGATCTTCACTTTCATGACTTATCTCGCTATCCCCACGGTAATGTACTATACGTCGACGCAATCTGGATGTACTTTCACAGCTGTCCAAATTTGCGTCGAGTAGTTTGGCGCAGCCGCACACTGAACAAATTCCCAGAACATGCACCATTTCAATTGACCCACATTCATGCCCGGTTCTCAGTCATACTTTCATTTCTTCCCCGCGTTCCCTTTCTCCGAGAACTGCAGATTGAGCAGCTGCGACATCCCAATCCTTTCGCTACTACTTCACCGCCGGCGCTTTTACTGAAGCATCTCCGTCTTCTTAGAATTCATTCATACGAGGTGCTGACGACTTCCTTGCTTCCAAAGCTTACATGCCCGTCACTTGAGAGTCTCGAGATCGACCAATGCGTTTTTCAAGCTGAATCGAATCAATACCTTCAAGAAATACCTCGCTTCCTCCGCCGATCTGGATGTCGTCTCCAGAGACTTAGCATATGTGACACGGGCGTGAGTATCATTGATTCCGAATTGACGAGATGCCTCTCGGACAGTCCACTGCGGTCCCTAAAGTCCCTCTATCTTGGTACACGCCACGTTTCTGAACAGATGGTGGAGCTTTTGTCGAGCAAGTCTCCAGGTGGAGAACATGAGTTTGCGCCATTTCTGGAAGAACTCCGGCTTCCTTTTTGCGAGGTTGATGATGCTCAACTTGCTAGTATGGTGTCTTCTCGGTGGCATGAAGCTCTGGTTGACAATCACTCAACGCCATTAGGACACCTTCGAAAGGCTCGTATACATCCTAGGCAGCATTTTGGTCCCCTGTATGAGGGTTTTTTTCGTCATTTTTGTTGATTTCCTTTTCCAGAAATAATAATTACATTTGCGAAACCACTTTATGATTTACATGATGTGAAATGTCTCCGAGTCGTTAACTGCATGCTCATGTGGATAAATCCAAAGGTGGACTAATTGGACAATTTTGGAGCAGACAGGCCCAGCCTCGTTTCTCTTATAAATAACAACCCCCATCTCGGGGTCAGCGTGTCGGAATTATTTTGTGTGAGATTTTCTGGCAGCTTTATTTAAATAATTCACTAGAACACTACGTAATGCAGTAATTACTTCCTGATTTGACCCGTGAGAAAACGGGGGTTCGACATCCATAACTGGAACAATCGCGTGCCTCTTCCTTGTTCTCGTGTGGTTACTTTGTACTGGGTCATTATAACAAATGTTTTTTCTGCGACCGAATCCCTCTCTGAAACTTGGCCCCAAGTAGCCCTTGCAATCTCTTCGTGACAAGCAACACGTATAGTTATGCACGCTATCGCCAAACCACCAGCATCGGATTCATCTTCTGGTATGTGCATTAGTAACATCTATCCCCGCCGATGCTGACGACAGCTCAGGAACGACGAACGAAATCTTAGCAGAATTGATTGCATCTCTGTTTCTCTCGCGTCCATCCTTGAATTCCATCGACCGCGCCGAGCGCAGTGTGCCATATCCTTCGAGAGGAAAATTAGGTTTTGATGTTTCCCAGCTCCCTGTCGAAATTATCTGCGAGATCTTCGAAAGGTTCATGGAAGACGACTCAGTCCACCCTGTCTTCGACGATACTCCTCGCCCCCTTGTGTCCTACACTTGTCGTTCGGATCCGACAAAGCTGGGACAGATATGCTCGCGCTGGCGCGCAGTGGCAGTCGGTCTACCAAAGCTATGGTCAAATATCTTCATATACAACCCCAAACCTTCCCAAATCTATCTCACCAACGTCTGGCTCGAGAGGTCAGGCAAGAACCCCCTCAACATAGAAATGGACTACGACTCAGGAAAACGTCAATATGATGTTAGATCAGAAGCCCAAATCCTCCGATCCTTTATACGTCATTTGACACGCTGGAAGAAATTTCGTTTCAACGTGTCGGTCAAGGTTTTAGGGTTGTTTTACGCGCTCATCGATTCTCCTCACAAACCTCTGATTTTAGAATCTGTCGATCTTGACTTCCACGACTTGCTTCCCCACCGTCGAGCCGAAGAAGGCGTTGACGCAATCTTGAAGTACTTCCACAGCTGTCCCACATTGCGTCAAGTGGTTTGGCGTACCCGCGAGCTCGACCGCTTCCCGAAATATGCTCCTTTTCAATTAACCCATGTTCACGCCCGATTCCAGGTCTCTATCGAGGACATCATCTCATTCCTCCCTCAAGTTCCCCTCCTTCAAGAGTTGCAGATAGAGTCATTGCGACTTCCCTCGAAGAATAATCCCGTTACTGTCCCACCGCCACGTCTTCTCCAGCATCTTCGGCTGCTCAGAATCCGCTCGCATGAGGTTCCAGCGACTTCCTTCATTGCAAGCCTTACATGCCCTTCACTCGAGAGTCTCGCAATAATTCACAGCAACTATCTTAGAGAATCCAACCAAGACCTCCAAGAATTACCTCGCTTTCTCCGCCGATCCGGATGTCATCTACTAAAACTGGACTTCCGTGATACAGGCATGGACACTGATGAAGAGTTCAGGAGATTCCTCTCGGACAGTCCACTCCAGTCCCTGAAGTCCCTCTACCTTAGTATACACCACGTTTCTGAACAAATGGTGGAGCTTTTGTCAAGCAAGTCTCCAGGAGGACAACACGAGTTTGCGCCATTTCTGGAAGACCTCCGCCTTCCTTCGTGCGAAATCGCCGATGGTCTGCTTGCCAGTATGGTCTCCTCTCGATGGCATGAAGCTCTGGATGGCAATCACTCAACTCCATTAGGGCACCTGCGAAAAGCTCGTATATCTGCTTGGAAGCCCTTCGGTCCGATTGACAAGCGTTTTTTCAGTGCAATCAATTGATTTGCAGGTTTCGTATCATTGTTTATTTACATCATAAAAGTCAAGTATGTATGTGCCGAAACCATATTGGGAAAATTGGTTCGAAGTGTTTCCATGGTGGCTTGAGGGAAATTACCATTCATAGTAACTCGAGTCCCCATTGGAACGCAGGCAAAGCATGCTTCCCAGTTCTGCCCCGCCACAGCATCATCCAGGATGTTGACGGCGATGGTTGGAATGCCTTTCCACTCCAATGAATTCATAACGTGGGTGACATCAACGGAGGAGGTGATGGTCAACTTCAGCAAGTCAGATGGCAACTTTCCATCTAGTTTTAAATTGAATCGGCTACCCAATTCACATTCGACCTCTGCACAGACAGTCGCAAAGGTGGCCTCCTTCAAGAAAGGACATGCTTGAAGTGTAAACAGAGCGTCGTTGACCGAGATCTTGGAGCAAGTGATACTGAGCGAAGTTAAGAACGCGCGAGGGAGATTCAACAATTTCTCAGCGAGAAAAAGATGGGACCCTTGAAAGCAGAATTCCTCGAGGTACAACGCAGAGCTGAGATCGACTCTGCCTCCGTTGATGACTATCTTTTCTTCAAGGGTACGGTCTAGACCAGTAATTGGAAGAAGGTCCAACTCTTCAAGTCGTTCCGAAACATTGATTGTGATACGCTTGAAAGCAGCCAACGGCGCCTGCCCTGACCCAGAGCAAATGTGTCGCTCCAAGCCAGACCACCCAGTTGAACGTGCTACGGCGACAAATTCATGATCTCGAAGGCAGTCACAGAAGGGTCGTCAAAGAAGACGTACCTTTCTACAACGGGGGGTATTTTTGCATTGAAGAATTCCTTGAGAGATGGCGGTTTGACCCTGAGACGCGTTGTGATCCGTGAGAAAATGAGCATACCTGGAACAAGCGCTTGCCCCGTCCTTGTTCTCGTATAGTTACTTTGTACTTAGTCATTATAATGGTTTTCTGGTACGACATGGCCTTCGGATTCCTCTTGCTCAAGCCTTGGGACTTTGTTTGCTCTTCGTGACGAGCAACACGTATGGCCATGCACGCGATCGCCAATTCACCACCTCCATCGGGTTCATCTTCTGGTGCGCCCATTCATCATATCCGTCCAAACAAACGCTGACGACAGCTCAGAAGCGACGAACGAAATCTTAGCAGAATTGATTGCATCTCTGTTTCTCTCGCGTCCATCCTTGAATTCCTCTTCGAGCATCGCAATCGACCGCGTCGAACGCAGTGTGCCATATCCTTCAAGAGCAAGATCAGGTTTTGATATTTCACAGCTCCCTGCCGAAATTATCTGCGAGATCTTCGAAAGGTTCATGGAAGACGACTCAGTCCATCCTGTTTTCGACGATACTCCTCGCCCCCTTGTGTCCTACACCTGTCGCTCGGATCCGACAAAACTGGGACAGATATGCTCGCGCTGGCGCGCAGTGGCAGTCAATCTACCAAAACTGTGGTCAAATATTCTCATATACAACCCCAAACCTTCCCAAGTCTATCTCACCAATGTCTGGCTGGAGAGGTCAGGCAAGAACCCCCTCAACCTAGAAGTGGACTACAACTCAGGAAAACGCCAATACGATGTTAGATCAGAAGCCCAAATCCTCCGATCCTTTATACGTCATTTGACACGCTGGAAGAAATTTCGTTTCAACGTGTCGGTCAAGGTTTTAGGGTTGTTTTACGCGCTCACCGATTCTCCTCACAAACCTCTGATTTTAGAATCTGTCGATCTTGACTTCCACGACTTACTTCCCCATCGTCGAGCCGAAGAAGGCGTTGACGGAATCTTGAAGTACTTCCACAGCTGCCCAACATTGCGTCAAGTGGTTTGGCACACCCGCGAACTCGACCGCTTCCCGCAACACGCTCCATCTCAATTAACCCATGTTCACGCCCGATTTTCGGTCTCCATCGACGACATCATGACATTCCTTCCTCAAATTCCCCTCATCCAAGAGTTGCAGATAGAGTCACTCCGACGTCCCTCGAAGGATACTGCCGGTACTGTTTCACTTCCGCTGTTACTCCAGCATCTCCGTCTTCTCAGGATTCTCTCGCATGAGGTTCGGGGGACTTCCTTCATTGCGAGGCTTACATGCCCTTCACTCGAGAGTCTCGAGATCAATCACAGCAATGACTTTCCTGAATCGAACCAAGACCTCCAAGAAATACCTCGCTTTCTCCATCGATCTGGATGCCGCTTACAGAAACTTGACTTACGCGACGCAGGCCGTAATATCACCGGTGCAGAGTTGGAGAAATGCCTCTCGGATAGTCCACTCCAGTCCTTGACGTATCTCCACATTTGGATTAGCCATATTTCCGACCAAATGGTGGGGTTATTGTCAAGGAAATCTCCAACCGGGTTACACCAATTTGCTCCCTTTCTGGAAACACTTGACCTTCCTTCTTGTGAGACGAGTGATGGCCTACTGGCCAATATGGTCTCCTCTCGTTGGTATGAAGCTCTTGATGACAACCTTTCGACGCCAGTAGGGCACCTCCGAAAAGCGGTTATATTCCCTGGAAAATACTTCGGTCCCATTGACGAGGCTTTTTTCAGTACAAAGGTCCTTTATTGATTCCTTCTATTTATGTACCTCTCCTTTTACCAACATCAGAAATGCTTAGTTTAATAATCATCTACCAAAAACTACCCCAGGATATTTATTTCGAATGTTCGCCCTGGTCGCTTGCGGGAAATTACCATTCATGGTGAACTGAGTGCTCATTGGGATTTTGATGAAACATGAATCCCAACTCCACTCCGCCACAGCATCATCGAGAACGTTGATGGTGATGATGGGACTGTTTCTCCAGGTCAATCGTCTCAGAATGAGGGAGACATCAACGCGGGCGGTGATGGTAAGTTTCTCCAAGTCAGGTCTGAACTCTGCACCTGGTTTTAGGGTGTATCGGTTACCCAATTCGCAATCGACTTCTGCACAGACAGTCGCAAAGGTGACCTCCTTCAAGAAAGGACATGCTTGGAGTGTAAAAAGCGTGTCGTTGACCGAGATCTTGGAGCAAGTGATACTGAGCAAAGTTAAGAACGCGCAAGGGATATTCAACAATTTCTCAGCGAGAAAAAGGTGGGACCCTTGAAAGCGGAATTCCTCGAGGTACAACGCAGAGCTGAGATCGACTCTGTCTCCATTGATGACTATCTTTTCTTCAAGGGTACGGTCTAGACCAGTAATTGGGAGAAGGTCCAACTCTTCAAGTCGTTCCGAAACATTGATTGTGATACGCTTGAAAGCAGCCAACGGCGCCTGTCCTGGCCCAGATTGCCGAGTGAGTCGATTGAACAATGACGTGAATGTTCTGTTTCCTCTCCACCCTCTTGGATCATCTTCGGGGCTCGAAGGGAACCAGGTTACAGTCAGGCTTTCGTGAGGTCGTTTGAGGAGTTCTTCGACCGGGACGCTCAGGGTATTCCAACCAACTGGAAGGCGTTTTAAATCCCCACCGAAGTTCACCTTGAGGTGGTCATCGTCACTACTGGTGGGACGTGGTAATGGCAAGGGGAGTGGGGAAATGTCATCGTTGGTTGCGCCGGAAGAGTGGGAAGGCCAGGGAGCTGATTCGAGATCGTCGACAAGTGATTGATTTGACCACCACGAATCATCAATGACATATGATGATCCCTATTGACCGGCTGTAGCGCCTTGCGTAATCGACACGCTGGGGTACTCCATAAACGAGTGGGCGTGGAACCTCTGGCCCCGCGGGGGGTGATCGAATGCGAGAGACGCGTGATCCTCAAATTGAGCCAAATGATCAAGTCCAAATGGATATTCGTGCTCAAAATCGGGATGTCTGCTTATTTAAAGGGAGTGATCAATTGTCCTCTGGTAACAACGCAGGACGTCGACGGTCGGAAGGGTTACACTTCTCGCTCTTTGACAAAAGAATTGACGTTGCCCACTGGAAAAACAACACTTGCAGGTTGCGACTTTAAACTTTTATAAAGGACACTTCGTTCTCCATGTTCGAAAACATCAATTTCCGATTTCTCTATACGCCTATCACAGCACAATTATGTTGAACAGCTTTCGCTCGTTCATGGCGCATTTCACACCGCAAATGCCAATTCTAAGGTTTCCGACTGCTGAGAGTCCTATGCCTGCCTTCTTCCTTTTGGAAAGCCCCGGATCTTCCCAGTCAACCTTGCCTGCACCTGAATCCCCACGCCAGCGAACCCAATGCCTCCCCATTTCCCAGCGTCCCCTGACTACCTTGGGCCCTCTGGTCAGGCCTGATATGCAGGGAATCTTCAGCAGACATACCGATTTCGAACGGGATTATTCCTTTGGACACTTTTCTCCAGGAAGTCCTGAATCTCTTGAGTCAACCGAGTCCGCACCTGAAACCCCCGAAACCCGACGCTTTCGACCCCCACTTCTCTCTCCCCCAGCTCACTTGCCTACGTTTAGCCTTCTGGAAAGGCCCGAGAATCTAGGAATTTTTAGGCCTGCCGCAAGCCTTCCACAATTGTTGATGGTGCTATGACGCGGCATGCAGAGTGAGCGTTCTGTGTTGCCAACACAACAAAGTTGTGTATTGAACTAGTGAGTTGCTAACCTGCCAGTGGAAACTTAACGTCAAGTCAATTGTCAGTCATAACAATTATCGATTAAAATCCTGGAGCCCATTGAAGGTCGATATGGATATGATTCTGGGGGGAAAAGCGGTATCGCAAGGTGATCACAAGTAACAAGCGCCTTAGCGCAACTGTTTTGTTTGGTCGGGCCGACTCGGAGATGATCATCTTTGATCAACTTGCCCTCCACTCACTGACTCTCCTATTTCGTTGGCTTGCATATCCTGCCATGGACCACTCACATAATCTAGTAACACTGATATTTCCCCAAGCTTCTCAAAGCAGTCACTCATCGGATCCTCCTTCGCATTAATGGTGCGTCGATCTCCCCAGCTCCCGTGGAGAATTGCATGCTTTGATAGCCTGGAGTTCATCCGGTCCCGGATCCTTATTCTTTGCTACATAGAAGAACGTAAGTACGACCCATCCTTCTGCGCAGATCGAGACGACGATCAAGCATCCGAAATATATCCTTTTACCGCCTTCAAGCTTTCTTGATCATGAAGGCTAAAACCACCCGGCAACTGCAATTCTCATACTTGACGCTTGTTCCTCGCTACTAGCGCTGCATGCCCCTACATTTGATTCCGAAGTTATCCGCCAGGGCAAGTTGCACCCTGCCAGGAAGAGCTGATCCCTGCCACGAGGATTGATGATGAACCTAGAAGTTGAAGGTGAGGTATGTAGTGTCGAACGCCGTAAGTGTTCTGATACACTTGATTACTCTAAATGTCGACAAAATTTTCCTGAACGACCCGGGAAAATGTAATCGCGGTCTGGCCACGCTGCCTTCTTCGCCCTTACTTTTTTTCAAGAAAGACAAAAACAGAGAAAAAGGCGTGGTGGGCGCAAGGTGAACACGCATTCATCAAAGTCGCATCGTAAGTGCTTCTCGCCATCTGCGTGAATCTGCATCGTGAAGCGCGACGAACGGCGATAAGTAAAGTAAAATATCATCTCACACTGTTTAGAGACGTCAATTTTGACTGCAAATTTATATACATGTCATTGAAGTATGTGGTATGCAACGAGACAAAATGCAAAAAGCAAAACCGAGACGAGTACAACCGAAATGCGAAAAGAAAGAAAACTGCGAAAGAAAAAAAAAAGGAAAAAAGCAAAGGAAAAAAAGAAGTATATGTAATGCCAATGAAAACCTTTTTGCGTTGTGAAGAGAGCTGGGGTGGATGAATGGATGATATGGATGGATGGATGGATGGATGAGTGAATGAGGTATGGAGGTATCGTGTCGTACCTACTGCGTACATAACTGAGTGAGTTCTACGTAAATGACAAGTAACAAATAACAAATGCACAGAGAGAGCGAGAGAGAGAGACAACACAAAACATAGATACAATAAATTTTACAGCGTTCAAATCAATCAATGCCTTCCAACGAACAAAGTTCGCCGGTTTTTTTCTTTTTCTTCTTGTTCTTTGTTTCTTTGTTACAAATGCTTGCTTTTCTTTTCTTCCGGCCGTTGGGCGGCGGCGGCGTAATTGGCGTGTGTTTTTACAGGTAAGCCCTGCGCTTGACGCTCCTAACCGCCTCCTTGACGATTTGAATCCATCCAGTGACTTTATCCACTTCGTCCCATGCACCCGAGGTCTGCGCCTCGATCTTGCGCAGCAATAAACGACGAAGGATACGGATGTCTTCGTCG
This sequence comes from Hebeloma cylindrosporum, assembly GCA_000827355.1. Lineage (NCBI taxonomy): Eukaryota > Fungi > Basidiomycota > Agaricomycetes > Agaricales > Hymenogastraceae > Hebeloma > Hebeloma cylindrosporum. Next base: position 57,662 of record KN831825.1, on the reverse strand, counting down.
TCGTTCTCGGTAAGTGTCGCTGCAACCGAAGCGATGGAGGAGGCAGTGGAATAGATGGTGGAGATCGAGGCAAGGCTGGGCCGGGAAGACATGGCGTTGGAATATCCGAGTAGGCAAGGGGAGAGGTCGGATTCGTCGATGGTGGGGAGAGGTTTAGAGGACGCGGCGGCTTTTTGCTCGAGTTCGGTGAGCATGGCTTCTCGTTTCTGGAAGAAAAAAAAAATCGGTTAACGTCGTGCCAATTCCCCAAACGGTGGACAATTACCTTGATTGCTCTTTTCACTACCCGCTGGGTCCTAGATATGGAGTGGTTTGCTAGATCGATGAACTGCTCGGCCTGTTGAAATAGATATGTAAGAACAATGAATTTCTCGAGAAATGATAATTAGGAATACTGACCGCAGAAAGACACTCCTTAATATTCATCAAATCGCGGTGGGCCGCCTCTAGCACAACCTTCGACGTACGCAGAGCACGATCAATTGAACGATCGATAGCATCACCACAATTCGTCGTGGAAGGGGTTTTAACCACCGAACGCTTAAGCTCGCGCCCGACGTTACCGCTTTCCGCACTCTCCAAGTCAAGGACCAACTCCAGCTTCGGCGGAGAAGAATGCAATTGCTGATGAGGCACAACCATCCGTTTGATCCACGCCTTGAACCTCGAAGTCGTCCCCCTCTTCTCCAAATGCATATGGTCAAATTCCAAATCCTGAATCTTTTCCTCTAGCCGCTTCTTCTTCCTCAGGACTTGTTTGAGTTTCATCGCCACTTTCGTTGGAGATGCACTCGCCGACCGCGGTGGTGGTGGTGTCATCGCCTGGCGCTCCAGTTGCGTCAATTCACATTCGACGTCCCACAAGTTGGCCAAATGCGCCCGACACACGGGCGAATCCGGGGATTGTATAAATCGTTCCATCCACACCGCGTCCGTCCGCGAGAGCGTGTTATGCGCGACATAAAAATCCAGCAAAGCCGTCTGCGTCCCAACGGAACAGTATTGGTCCCCGTCGATATTGCTGGAAGAACAACTATCCACCCGAGTGCTCGCAGAGGACAAGAATAATGCACGATCGCTGGCATCGTCGTCCGACACCGCGAATGTCATCTGAGAGTCCTCCGAATCGCGGTGGCGTCTCTTCGACTGCAGCGGCGCGATCCCTCGGACCGTCAGCTTGCTCTGGGTCGCCAACGCCACGACATTCTGCACCGAGTCGATGCGGTCTGCGTTCTTCTGGAGATCGGTGATCACGCGTGTGGCTTCCTCAATGCGAGAGCGGAAATGCACGATAATAGAGTCGGCATGCAGGGATATATCTTCGATACTGTGTTCGAGATATTGGATGTGTGCGAGTTTGTGAGTGTGGTATCCCGAAGGCGATGTTGCGCGCAGGATGGAGAGGAGCTGTTGAACCGCGCCATCGACATCAAAGTCGGATGCGGAGAAGATGGATAGGGCGTCGCTGGATGTACCGCGGTAGAATGAATGAAGGTCCGAGAGTGACGAAAGAGAGGTGAAAGAATCCGTGGGTCGCATAGTATAATTCGAGAGCGCCGAATTCGATCGCGTTTCGATTCCAAAAGCAGGAAGAAATTCAGTTTTCGCCACTTCCAGGGCCGTCAAACTAGAAACAAAAAAAGAAAATTAGGGTGAAAAACGTAAATATATGCGGCGAATTGTAAAAGGAAAAAATAGGGAAACGTACCCTCTGGAATTTTTCATGGCCCTGATGGTGCCACTAGTGTCGCAATGAAGGAAAAGCATGAGCAAATCAATAGAATGTCCGTGTTCGGCCGCAATATGAATACAGGTTTCTTCGTCCTTGTCTCTCGCAGACAACGGCGCCCGAAGGTCTTGAATAAGGTGCAAAACAAAATCATGCAAAGAATGTGTTGAATCCGGTTGTTGGCTACGCGCCAGAAAATGAAGGGGTGTTTGTTGTTCGTGAGTCGTAAAGAGTGACACCTCGGCGCCTGCACAATACAGGGCATCGAGAATTTCGATAGAAGGTTGAGGAGCGGAGACGCAATGATGTACAAGACTCCAGCCGTTGGAATCGAGAAGATTTATGAGAACAGGGACGGACATCGGGTACAAGGCGGCTGGAGAGGAAGGTTGAACGGAAGGTGAAAAGAGCAATGAATGTAGGAATGCCACATCGGAATTGCGGATGGAAGAAATGAGAGTGTTAGTTAACCTTGAGAGCGCTTCTTGCGTAAAGATGGATGTAGGTGGAGGTTCGAGGTCATCGGAGAAAGGCATTGAAGAACAGGCGAGTTCGACCAAGTACTCATTCTCTGGCGAAAGTCTCGTACGGTCCGCGGACTAGATACAAAAGGATGTGTCAACGGTGTGAAAAGAAAGTGAAATAAATTCGAATGGAATAGACGTACCCGACTTTCCCGTAACCTATGACGCCGTAGGATGGTTTCGCATAACCAAAGAATCTGAGAATGGGCAAGCGCGAATTGTATTGACGTTCGGTGATTACGGTCTCTAAAATCAGGTCGGGCGCCGTGAGATAGCTAAGAATGAAACGTTCAGGCAAGAGAACATCAATGACAGCAAGCTCGTATGCTCACTAATGCTTGAACGACTTCCAAGCTCCCGTCACGAGCGGCATCTGATGAATAGTTCGCGTAAGACAAAGATCCAATCGAGAATAGAGCTACGACTTACACATCAACGCCGTGGCTCCATGGGAGTCCATTCCGTCAACAAAAACCGAATCGGCACTATCGTCCAGCAAAGTGCGCACCGCCTGAGGCTGGTTTAACCACGCAGCCATGCCCAGGGGAATGACACCATTCATAGACGATTGTGGGGCGTTAAGGGTAAGCAAGGAAATATCAGGGTGACCAAGTAGTGTTTTGAGGGCATTTAAGCGCGTTGGCGTCATAAACGACGCGTCGCAGCCATCGACACTCTGCCAGCTGAGAATGTCCTCGTTCAGCAATGATACTCGAGACGATATAAGAGAAGAAAGAACGCGTACTTTTCGCCAGCGACTGCACACATCACAGCCGTGCGACCAGCGGTGTCGAGAGCATTGACATCAGCGCCCTCGCGCAGAGAACGACGGACACCCTCGTCGTCCCCAACGATAGCATAATGGTGAAGCCCCAAGTTGTCTATAGAAGTTGTTGATGAATCCATCATGAAAGAAAGAGAGTCGTTATGAATTGCGGGGCGAAAAAGAGAGTTGAAATGCGAGAAGGATATCGATATTCGAAACGCGCGGAGAAGTAAGTGTAGAAGATTAGCGCGTTAGTCGTGATCGCGAGAGGAGACGGTGAAGACAGGGAGGGAACTGGGAACCCCGGATTGAAGAACATAAATAAGAAAAAAAAAATTACATAGCGGGGGGATTGCCCACCGGCCCAAATACCCGCAAAGAACCCATCCGTCCCTGAATGAAAACACCGCCCGCGCCGCGATCGCTCCGACCGCCTCGAGGCCCCCCAAATAATACCCGCTTCGACACGTTTAATGATATCGCCGCAGCTCACTGTCCCATATCTCATTTTACTCGTATTTAACGCCGGAAATTGTCCTTTCAATTTGGCTCCCAAATTTCCCCGGCTCTGAAGAAGTGGGGTATCATAATCTGTAACACCAAAAAAGGCAACTTGAAGGTACATCCCTCTTGTGTTTTAAAGTTTTAACAAGGCATTTGACATTCTTGAGAAAGGCCCCACCGTCAAAAACTAACAAGCCATAGATGCCATAAAGTGTCTGAAATAATTAAGCTTCAAGTCTAAACCATTCACACCTCGTGTGCAGCCAATTTCCTGGCTTGAATTATTCATCACGAATGCACGGAGGAAGCACCGATCGGCGGCATTGCAAATTCGGCGCTAATATGCATTCTCAAATTCGAGCACCAAAAAGAAAAAAAAAAGGAATCCATCAACACTCCGTGGCCCTGCAAAACTCGCCCAGCACAGCAACAGCGCCCGCCGCCGTCCGTGGAACTTGCCGTACATGGAGTGTAAATAACGCCGGTGGACCTTCCCTCCCGGACCTCCCTAACCACATGTTCGGATTTCCCATCCAAAGGGAGTTGAGAACATTGAACGACATGTGAAGCCCTACCAGGCCCTACCCCCTTCATCATCCGAACGACCCCGAACGAACGTCAACATTGAATACATACAAGACGTCAAAGATCACGACCAATAATGACATTAATTGAAATCCAATCCATCTCTCATTCTCACTCGTCACGAGCTTCCACGCAGAAAGTCGATAACACTGGCACGCGACAGGATGGATTGATGGATGATACTGTATATAGTTGCGATGAGTTGAGATTGTAATATAATGTATGTAATATGTGCTACGTATGTGGGTGTAAAAGTACATGCATGGTTCATTCAGAATGAGATCAGAAGGCGCTGGCTTGAGGGAACGGGGGGTTGGATCGGCGACTGCAGGGATACGGGAAAGAATAAAGAGAGGCCGGAAAGGAAAGGGGAAAATGCCGATAGAAAACAGATATCTGATATATGATATTCCCACCGAGAGGGCGCGCAGAAGAAAGGATCATCTCAAAATCGAATAGTGGGTCCTTCACCGACGACGATCATCCATTGGCCATCATTCGTGAACACCGTGGGTAAATCGCGAAGAGACGTTCTCGAAACGCCAAACTGGACGAACAGAACATCGTGTCTAGAGAAACGCGGCCCTAGCCAGTGTGTCCTAAAGCGCCAAATCGGTATATTAGGTTTCGCCACAAGAATGAAAAGACATATCAACACACCTTGACTTGATAAAAATTAGCCATAGCCCTATCGAAATCCCAGTCGTTACTCGACAAGCAATCCACCGCGAACTTGGCGTTTAACTTGGTTTGTGATGAAATTTTAAGGACCAAGTTACGTTGTTCCTCGGGCTTCATAAACAAATAATGAAAAATGAATGAATCAATACGTTGAAAGGATTTTCCAGAAAGAACCCAAAGACATACGAGGCTAGCGAGGGCTGCTCGCTGATCCGGAGGAAATATTGAAAACGCCTGCTCTCCGGGTGGACCAGGTGGAGCTTGCACCAATAATGGACTCGGTTTCCAAGCTTCGTGACTAGAATAGTTCCGCACGGTCCACTGGTCTGACAGAATCACGATATCCCATCCGTCCCGTTTGGCCCTAGAACAAAGCAGGCAAATTCATTTAACTAAAGATTTAGAGTTGGGAAGAGAATAGAATACGCACTGTGAATCTTCCGGAGCGGCCACTAGCATAAACGTTCTATCAAACGACCTTATTCCACCAGTAGCAGCTGAAGCATTAAGAAGAACCAAGCAATTAGATAAATTACAACGCCCCCATCAGAAAACCACGACAAGAGACTCACTCTCCGTAAACTGCCCATGTATCATTAACAAAAGCCCCATGCCCTGGCCATGTGGGACAGGAAACGAGTCCAACGAAAACTTCTCGGGGGGGCCAGTGATATCATGCGTCGTCAGCGGCAGCTTCGACAGCACTTTGACGATCGCCTCGCCCCCAATATGTAGATTGGTGAGCAACTTCTGCGGGTCGCTTCCGATTCGGTTGAGATTGCGCGAACCGCTGTCTACCCACACTTTCCAGTCAAGCTTTCGTTGATTAGGCATGGCTCGTGAAGAATGGAAGCCGGCCACGCGGGCACGAGCTGGAATGGTGGTGTTGGCAGAGAATGAGAACGTGGCCGAGGGGTGATAGGCGTTGACGAGCGCAATGCGCTGGGAGTCAAACACGTTAAAATAGCTTGAGTGGCAAAATGAGGAAGGCAATTAAGAAAAGTGACGAGTATTATGAGGGCATACCGAGCCAGAAACCCGCTCAAGAAACCAGGATCGACACCCGTAATAAACGAAGGTCCCATGTCGAAAGGAAAGGTGGTGGCGCTGGGTTTTTCAACCGGAATATTGGAGATCGAAGGTTGAGGACCGTCAAACGAGATTTTTGCAATAGCTTCTTGGTCCAGAACCTCCAGTGATGCGAAACGACGTGCCATATCACTAGAGATAACCGTTAGCAATAAAGTTAAGGACACATAATAAAAAAACGCACGCCCTGTACGTGGCGCCAGCTCCGTTGTTGAACGCCTGCTCCATAATAGGATTCCCCGTCAAGATAAGTTCTCGCAGATGTATCATCTTGTCTTTCTTCGGGACGATCATGGTAATTTCTTTCTTATCGCGAATCCTATTGTTTTGACGGGAAAGATTGATGATCCTTGGAAGGTATTTGCTCAATTGGGTGAGAAGGGCCCCCGTCAGGCTGTTGTTCGCCAGAGACAGTGTCTGTACCTAACGAACTGGTGGTCAGGCGAGGACTTTTACGAAGGGCGAGATATTTGTACTTCTGGTTTGAGTTGACTTGCGAGCTTGAATATGACCGCGGCATCACGAGCTGAGCCACCACCAGTGCCTGGTGGGTTAAGATTGTATTTCTTGACAATCTCATCGTCAATCATTGACTATGAAGTGAATGTAAGTACATCGAGAACGTAAAGAACAATTGGTAGGTCTGCTCTATCAGAGGGCCAAAATCCAACCAGATGAAAACTTACGTCGAGATTGAGGTAACGCGCCTCTGGATTCCACCGCTTCTGCACGAACTCTCGCCATGCCTCCACTGGTCTGGGCGCCGGGATTCGAACTGGTATTGAGGAAGCTGAGACGGCGTTTCTTCGTAAGCGCCCAGCAACGATTGATCGTGAGGCACCGCGGCCGGCGAGTGGATCCGACGACCTAGCTGGATCAGCAGAAAGTCGGATTGGGCGCTGCGTACAATGTTCGAGGATTCGGTAAGCTGCTGGTCATTCTCTCGAAGTGGAAAAAAGGTGGGAGGAGGGGGAGGAGGCGACAGGACCGAGCAAAGTGGGTGCAAGCGTGCCCTTCCTATCCAATGGAAACGAAAATGAGTAGCATAATTACCGAGCGTGAGCCAATTGGCCCGTCTATTTCCATTATTCTTGTCGTTTTTCCTGAGCGAAGCTTGCGCTTTCTTCCGCCTGGTGTGTCGTCGCGCATCTGAGCATCTCGGTCGATTAAGCCTGCCTTACGCAGAGCACTGGTCGCGATAGCCTTTGAGCCCGACGCCGGTGCTGAGGCAGACATTGTAGACATGGGCGGGATGAGTTGTGGTAAGAGGTCAAGCTGTGCAGTGACCAACCAGTCACAACCCGAGTCAAAGGCACGCTCCCGAACATTCCCACGCCCCGTTGCCATTGTTTCTTCCGTGACACATTCCTTTTCGATAAGCCAACAGAACTGGATGATTGCAACCGCGACTATTTACTCCTCCTCGGAATCGCCAAAATCATCAAATAGCGTGGGCCCAACAAACATTCCGTCGACCTCCCGTAGACTGGGAACATAAAAATTCCGCCCATTATCGCAATCGATGCCTGTACCAGTTTCAGACCGGCCACGAATATGGTCTTCCACCAACTCGTCACGGTCTTGCTGATGGTCCGGTGCTTTGAAACACTGAGGAACATATTTCGGAGATGTCCAAGACATAGGCGAATCGTCACCATCATCCGACCTTGCGAATAAAAGTTCGACGGGATGTCTTTCAAAAATTTCGAGGGGCTTCAGTAGCAGCTCTGGGATATCATCGTCGGCCAGTTCTTCACGTCCGCCCACGGCAATAGCCTCGACGAGAGCAGGTGCAGGCAAATCTGGGTTCGTCAGTTCTCTGGCCGAAAACGTCGGAATTGTGTCTTCAACGACATCCATTTCCATCAGTTGTCGCATCGGCGAGGACATTTTCCCGGAGCCATCGAACAAGGAATTAAACTCCTCGTCGTAATCCTCCCGCAGTTCATCTATTCTGGGTTCTGTTGCTTCTGTTGTTTCGAAGTCGCTTTTTTCGGGCTGGGAGTTGCACAACGAGTTGGAGCGCGAATGATTTTCGGAAGCCATAATTTCGGGCAACCCAAGAATGAACCCCACTGTACTCCAAGGGTCGAGTTGCTCGAAAAGACTTCCATAGACCGTACGTGCTTCGTCTTCGTCATTTGCTGCATTTCTGACTGAAATATTTTCCCCAGGGCCAAGTTTGATAAAAGACGGCAAGTTGCCTCCATGGAGATTCTGAGGTGCGGTAACCTGGATATCTGTTGGAGAACCATTGCACAGTGCTTCAAATCGACATTTATTGGGTGAATTCGTGTCCATTAAGGATTCCCAATCTGCCTTCCCGACGCTACCGTCGTAGTCGCTGCACGGAGAGGAAGCCTGACGCTGCTGTGTTGACCATGGACTGGAATGGGACGGGGCTCCCGTTTCTACACTGTGCGATTCCCAAAAGCCACTATCGCGAACGCTCGCATCGTCCGCGCTGCAGCTAATTCCATCATCCGAAAGATCGCGGAATGAAGGTGATTTATCGATCCTACTGGCCTTCTTTGACTTGTATCCATTACCTGCTATTCTCTTCCTCGGAGGGGTGAACGGAACCTCCTTCGTATTTGAATATCTATTCAAAAAAGGGCTTTTCCTTAACGGAATCTTAGCGCGAGGGTCCTGATCTTCATCATCGGAATCTGTCTTGAAGTTTGTTAGCGCTCCAGTAACAGAACGAACGCATTGTTTACTATTACTGCCCGCAATTGATATCCTCCCCAATCGCGGCTCTGTGAGCTCCCTAGGCATGCGAGATCAGGCGTAGCCAGAATCCTATCCAGTGTTTTTCGCAAAGACGACGCTTTTCCAGCAAGTTCTTATCAACGACGGACGCATATATTCTGGAATGGAATGCACTAACGTTCTAAAGTATCCAGCGCCTCGAGCGCCTTTGAATGTCCGCCAGAGCTCGATGTATGCGCCTCCCTTCTCGTCCTTTTATGCGATCGCGGAGTACTCGGTGACACGCGTATAGGACTTGGGATATAACTCCTGGAAGTGATATCGTCCACAGGTATCTTCTGCCGGGCATGTGCGAGGTCGATATTCTCCGGTCCTTTCGTCGAAAGGAATGTCGTGAATCTGGGTATTTCAGTTGCGTTCGACGCACAGAGGCCTTTCGATAGCATATCCAATCGTTGTCGACCGAAGAACCCCTTTTGTTGCCTGCCCACTGTGTCCTTCGATCGGATCTTCATCGTGTTCCTGTGTGTGTACAGGATATCAATTCCTTTCATCAGTCATTGATCGGGTTTGACTCGCCTCTTGCCCCCCATGTAATTAGCGCCCGGCATCGACAATAATATGAGGTCTTCTCAACTATAGTGATGTTGGATTGGCAGGAGTTACACCGTATGTGAGGCCCACCGACAGCCTTCTCGCCGTCAAACAAGGATCAATAACGCGTCGCGTTATTGCACCGCGTGGTCACACTCATATTTTCAATTCTCCATTGTCGATGATTTCGGCGTTGACCTTGGAAGGTATCCTTGAAGAATTCATGAATCGGTTTTTATTCTATCTTTCTTTCGCCGGAAAAATGACAGAAACCAGACCATGTCTTCGAGAAATGATGACCAGAAAATAGCGAAACAGGGATCACCGGGAGATGAAAATATAGTAGGAGGCGTACATCCCATTTTTTGAGGCAAATGTCCTTATTTTAACTTCAGGGAGTTCGATTGTTGCCGATCAATATCGTCGAAGACTTGTATTACTTATTTCTTTGACTCAACAACCCGCTGAACCCTTGCTTTGAAAGTCGGTATAACATCTGGGTCCGTACATATATTCGATCTTATCTGATTGTCCCCTTACCTGCCATCCGCAACAGTGGTGTCACTGACCCAGGTCATGACCGGTCAGGCCGGGGTCCATCAAAAATGGGGTCAAGGCGGCCGATTTTGGCCTGACCCGGTCAAAAGGGTCATGAGAATCCGGTCTTACAGGTAACCGAAGGCCGAAGCATCACCATCATCGTAGCCAAACTGTCGCAGTTTCATCGTTAATGTTCTGCGTCAATATTACTGAGCTATTAAAATCTGTCTTGTGTACAAATAGAAAGATATTTTACTAAGGTACCTAGATTAGTGCATTAAAAAATAAGCAAGCAGGGAAAGGGGAGGAACTCGAGGTCTATGTGGAGGAGTCAGATAGCTCATCAGCCAAAACACGTTCATGTGCCAATAAATCTGCCTCGAGATTCTTTTTACCTCCAGGCCAATGGAATTCCAAACCCTCCTCTGCACTAAGGGTGTAGTCAAATAGGTTTGCAAGCGAAATTTGGGTTTTTCTTGATGATGATGAGGAAGGGGCATTAGGCTGGATAGGTGGTGAATTCTGATTGTCGTCGTCATTTGATTCTTCCACCTGTTGAAGAAGACTTTCAGCGTATTGAAGAAAATCCACTTGTGGTGAATCCACGGGATCGGTCACGGTAGAGTCGGATGGTGGAAGATTACTCGGATCGGCCCCAGTCATGGTCTCGCCAAATTTTCGTTTCTTGCGACTACGAGCCAGGCCGGCCTCCCGATCAGCGCACTGCTGCTCCATTCGAATTGTAGCAGCTTTGTGAACTTTCTGTGCATTGAGCTTATTGCGAAGTTTCGTATGTGTGATTCCGAAGTTGCTGAAGGCACGTTCGCATCCAGCAGAATTTGCAACGACGGCGAAAATGTGGATTGCTAATTTGGCCAACCCATTTTGTCCATCGTCGCAAGGCTTGGTGCCCTTGTCAATGCGTGACCAGATGCGCTGGAGGTCGAGTGGGAGATTCTGGAGATTCACTGTCAGGAGCGAAGGAAAAAAAAGATAAGTGACGCACCGCTTCTGTGAACCTCCGTTTCATCAATTGAAGGGACATACTACCATCCAAAAACTCTCCTCGCGACCGCTTATAATCCTCATATGCGTCCATGAACCCAAAGTCTGCCTTGCAACGCATAACACGTTCGTAGACCCGTTCCACCATACTGTAGAGCTGCGCATCCATCAGAAATTCCCGCCTGAACAATTTCCCTCTGATATACGGATTGAGGAAGACTGCGACTATAAAGACATCTTGGTCAGCTTTTTTCCATCGCTTCTCAAGGCTCTTGATAGCACCGAGTCGTAGGTCTTCATCGAACATGGTGGTTTCTGTACATGAATACTGACGGAACAAATTTCCCAATGTAAGAAGAATATGGTCCAAACGCGTGTGGGAAGCCTGAGATACATTTGCGGCAATGGCGAGGGGCTCGAGTACACATTGAATCCTTACAGAACATTAATTTTCCGAAGAAAAACAGAAAAGAGTTAGAATTTACCTTGCAAGTCGATACCAGAATGAGTGATCATTTACTATCCTTTGAATCTCGCGTGCCTTCTCCTTCAGCTCCTCCTTTGTCCCAGCACAGGTGATAAGCCGATCCTCATTCCGTGTCCAACAAAGTTGAAGAGGTTGTTTTAGCTTTAAGACGCGTGTGACAGCAAGATAATAGGCGGTCCATCTAGTGATAATGGGGAGGACAAGTGCCCAAAAGCTTCCGGCAAAGGTGAGGATTTGTTCTTGACGAAGGAGCGCAAGTGCGGCACCATGGTTATTGAACCACTTTATCACCTCCACCGCATTACTAATGTCCTCCGTCACACTTCCACGTACACTGAGCACATCACCGACTACGAGGTTGATTTGGTGCGCCCAGCACAACAAAGTGATCAGCCATGGAAATTGCGCCTGCAATAATCGACGCATCTTCTTTCCATCAGGTCCATCGTCAGTGCACCATGCAATAACCTCGACACCATATTCTTTTTCCATAAGCTCGATGTCTTGAAGAACAAGCTTGAACAAATGGTCACCGGTTTTGGGATCACGGGTAACATCGTGAGTTTGGATGAGATATGGCTAAACGTATGTTAACACTCGTCGTAACTTTAAGGCAATCCTTTACTCACCATATTTTCGACAGTCATCACAGAAGATACAATTGATGACTTCGCGACATTCTTCCATCCGTCACATTGCCCCGTGGCCAATTTTCCTTCCACCTTTTGACGAACACCATACTTCACTTTTTGGACTTCTTTATCCAATACCCGGCCAGATAGAATCCGTCGGTCCTGTACTGCAACCTCTGGTCCAACCCACTTCTGAATGAATCTATGCAGACCAGGTTTGTCTGCTGCCACCCATGCCGTGTTCAATTCAATGAGGAGTCGGCACAGGTCCGCTGAAAATTCATCTTGAAGATCCGATGGCGCAAGAACTTTTGCAAGTGATTTTGCACCACTTCCTGCCAACGCAGCGTCATTCAAGGATTGCGATCACCTGATCGAGCTCCCGTGTTTGTTCCCTCTGTTACGAGGAAGGTCTACCTGGGCACAATCCGAGGTCGCAGGAGATGACAACTCGGGCAAAGATGGACGGGAAATGGGCGTGTCGCGTAACAGTCGCGTTGCGAGATTTGGCGCTGGCGGGCGAGGTGCGGGTTTTGATGCTGTTAGCAGCAGAGCGAGAGTACGTTCATCATGCGACATGTTTTTGCATTGCTTGATGTGGGCTTTCATACGCTCGGCTTTTCCACAAATAGGATCCATGCAAGCGAGGACTAGTAAGGTGAAGTTAAAACAATTGTATTGCCCAAAGGCAATGTCAAACTCACCAGCTTTTTCTAGCTCTTCATCACCTCGAACCGCGGCAATTATGCCTCCCCGGACTTTTGACGCGTCTAACTCCATCATGACGCGTTTTCGGGTCAAGAGACAACCCTTGCACCACGCATTTTTGTGTGTTTTGTCAGATTTATAGTATGTCTTGTTTTGATAGAAATATTTCCATAGCGGAGAGGGAACCATCTGCTGTAGAGGGAGGAGAGGAGACTCAGGAGTTCATACATCATATGTGCAATACACTAGTATATTTTCTTTCTCTTCGCAATATTACAGTATATAAGTTTTTCTACACTAGTCCCTTCCACGTGAGCTTGACCACATTGACCCTGGGCCTGACCCAGACGAATCGGCCTGACCCCGGCCTGACCGTAATTTGGGTCAGGCCTGTTCCGTCGGGTCAAAGGGGTCAAGACATCACTGATCCGCAATGCTGGCTTTCCTGGATTTAAGAGGTAAGCTAGTCTCGTGACCAGACGTTCTATAAAAGGGAACAACCGCGCGAAGTCCAACTGATGTGAAAAAATGATGGCGCAAGTCGTTCCCAGAACGTCTGGTGCAGTTCGTCAGGACAACCCCCCCTTGAGTCACACCATGGCGGGCCGACCTTAGGCCGACCTTCACGTGAGGCCTTCTTTCGACGCGTCTCAGCGCGTTTCGCGTTTGTTTACCTCGTTTTCATTTTTTCACGTACTCAAAATGGACTCGTCTGAACGCATCAAGAAATTCATCGAGTCGGAGGGGTATAGAGTCCAAGAATTGTATAGCCTTTCTGACCCTCGCACGTATGGAAGCCGTAGATTGACTGTGGGTTTCTCGTCCATGCGGACCTTCTGAGCCTGGTTCTGTGTCGCAATCTTCCAGATCGGATATTTCTCCATCATCCATTTGTTCATCGCTTGCAAACTCTTCATCGCCATCTGAGTCCGATGAATTATTGATTTCTATATCTGAGTTGGTCTCGATTTCGGTTTCCGAATTGATATAGGGAGGATCGGACTCATTGCCCTCAATATCTCGAGAATTGAAGAGGTCCTGGAGGTCCATTGGAAAAGAAAGTTATCCTTCTTCGTCCTAAAAATTACTGCAATGTCTTTCACATTTCTTGCAATTTCGAACACTCAGGCATGGTTCACTTCCGCAATTGAGGTGCATCCAATGTGACTCCTTAAGAGAATTCTGCCTTTATTTGAATTACACATTCTCTGTTGATAGAGACACAAATACGTAGCCAAAACGTACTTCTCATTGTTGACCAACACCTCCGAGACTTTGACCACTCTGCGACGCGATGCGACCACTTTTGCGATGGGCGCGTTGCCCGTGACATCGATCACGGGACGTGACATCTGTCCAGTGGGGGGTATCCTTGACGAAATGCACCAGACGTTCTAGGGAACACCTTGTCCATCAAATTTGCCATCAAACACGAAATTCCCATAGGTGTTCCCTTTTATAGAACGTCTGGTCACGAGACTAGAGGTAAGCAGTCTTCTCTTCTCGCGTTTTTCATTTCTCCGATCGCAGACAGAGAATAGACATGCTTTTTGATGAATTCCAGATCCTTGAATTGGGTCAATCTGCCTCCAATCATCATTGTGCATGGAACATTGGAAAGACTAACGCATTAACTCGGTCGTTGTTGCTACCAACTCGAATGAACCTTGAGATGGCCTGCAGCTCCCAGCTGCCATAGCTCGGGCTCGCCCTTCTCGAAACAGAGAATGGTTGAGAGGAAGGAATTAATTTTTCAAGTAACTTCATGACCGTCCAAAGCTGTCCAAAGCCGTCCAATGATTTTCATCTTATCAGTTGATTGATTCCGTGATACCGTCTGATGTAGACGTACAATTAGTAGGTCCGAACCGGACCCTGAATGATTCTTCCTGCTGACCGAGCTTTTTCGTACCCAAATTTATCGCCAAAGGCTGAAAGAAATTTCCACCATGAGTCACTCCGGATAAAGATCCATCCAATTTTCCATGAGATTCCCGGGCCTTGGCGGTACTGTCTTTCATTTAAAGATCCATACTATGCTCCCAAAGTTTTTCTGATTCCATCTTTCCTTCCTCTCGCCGCCCCTGTAGACCGTGAAAATGGCAGAGTCAGAAAGCATTCAAACCGAATGTGACACTGTACTCCAAAACAACGATGATGTCCAGGAAAAACCGACACCTCTGCCGATGCTTCAATTGTTCAGCGTTTTCCTGATTCAAGTTGCGGAGCCCGTTACGGCGACGGTTATCTACCCTTTCATCAACCAGTTCGTTAGAGAAACAGGAATCACAGGAGGAGACGAAAAGAAAACAGGATATTACGCCGGGCTTATCGTGCGTATACTCGCTTTGCATGACAGAAAATTTTGCTTAGACTCGTTGTTTATTAGGAATCCGCATTCTTCTTTGCAGAGAGCTTGACTGTTGTATTTTGGGGTCATCTATCAGACCAATATGGTCGGCGACCAGTGTTACTCCTTGGGCCTCTAGGCTTGACCTTCTCGATGTTCTGGTTCGGGATGTCAACAACCTTCTGGCCTCTCATGATTTCTCGATGTTTTCAGGGGGTGTTCAACGGTAATATTGGCACGTATTCCCCAGTTATTCAATACGATCTTGCCTTATCGATTTTTTACAGGTGTCTCGAAAAGTATTATCGCTGAGGTATGTTGATTTATACAGTCTTCAACTCTTTCCGACAAGTTGCCTGATGTTCGCCTCAAAGTTGACTGATTCGACCAACAGAGGTGACGCGTATGCTTACATGCCAATGTTATGGAGTTTCGGTACCACTTCCGGGTCGGTATTGGATCTTATTCGTCCTGTTGCGTTATTGATACTGTTTGACACTGCAGACCCATTATTGGCGGCCTCCTTTCAAATGCTGCTCAACGCTGGCCAAATACCTTGGGTCGCATACCTTACTTGCAAGCCCATCCGTATTTTCTCCCATGTGCAGTTGCGGGCCTGCTGGCTTTCGTTACCTTCGCGATAGCGTTTTTAGGCCTGAAGGAGGTGAGCGCCTTCCCACTTGATTCCCCCGCTCTTTTTCACTTTCTCCGGTCGCAGACTTTGCCTTCAATCGTCGCTCGGGAGAAGCTCGAAAAACGTATCAGAACCTCATCTGATGAAATCACTGAAGAATCACGACTCCTACAACCTGAGGAATATCCCTGCTATACAGTCGCATCGTCGGAATCACCTACGTTAATTGGGAATGACTCACGCGACTCTGGTTATCGCGCCATCCTAACTCGCCCACTTCTAATGACACTGACGAACCACATGTTCCTGACATTCCTGGACATGTGTCACGCGGTTCTTTTGCCGCTGATGTATTCTACGTCGATTCCTCTCGGAGGACTGGGGTTGGATCCTTTCCACATAGGCGCGACGTTAGGCGCTTATGGATGCATCAATTCCTTCGTTCAGATGAACTTCCTCGGCCGTCTTATTCGGAAATTTGGCGCGAGGCGGATGTATATTTTCGCGTCTCCGGCGATTGCTGGTTGCTTCGCAATGTATCCTATCATGAGTTTCTTTGCACGGCGTGCGGGCGGTGTGGATGCCATCGTGATCGCCTGCATAGTTGTCCAACTTACATGTCACATGGGGATTTACATGGCTTATGGTATGTTTTTTCGGTCACTTTGGTACGAGTAGTACGCCGACTCACTTCTCATTTTTTGTGATACAGGTTCGCTGCAGGTGGTCTTAGTCGAAAATGTCCCTGAAAACGGACCTATGGGAACCGTCAATGGCGTCGCGCAGATGCTAGGATCTGGGATGCGATCTATCGCTCCGACTTTTGCTTCCTCTCTTTTCTCGATATCTCTTCAACGGGGCTTCGCGGGTGGGAATATGGTGTACTACATTCTCCTCGCGATGACCTTTGTCGCGAGCCGTTTGTCTATCTTGCTCCCAAAACAGAACAACGCCAAGCGAAGGTCGACGTGAATGGTCGCCTACGGTCTCAACTGCCTAGAGGGAAGCTTCTATTTATTTTTCACGATGTATTGACGACCCCACCACGATACAAAACGGTTCAACACCGAGAGGACGACATTCTTTATGATATTTGCTTTGATGCTACGACTTTGGGAAACTTATAGCATACCCATGACCAACGGTGCGAAGGCACAACCTTAGGTCTTTCTTGTTGACATGGAAATATCATCTGCCGATTCGGAAAGTCTTCATTTCACGCAAGAACGAGCTTGTGATCCTCATTCGAACGCCAGTTCACCCCTCCTCCTCGTTGTCCTCAGTAACGCAGAAGAGAGAAAAGATGTGAACGGGCTACGTGTGGTTCTGGAAGGATCACTCGGAGCATTCAGCGCAGTCTCAAGAGAATTTTGCACGAGCTCATGGACATCACGCGTAGAGGACGTTGGATACTTATCATACAGTCGGAACTGAACCTCGTTTAGGTCTGCACCGCCTTCCATTGTCAGAATCCATCGAGAGTTGTGTAAGTATGAGAATTGCCGTTGTCGGGTGGTTTAGCCTTCATGGTAAAGCAACCTTGAAGGGGGTAAAAGGATGCACTTATTTCCAATGTTTGATCGTCGTCCCGATCTGCGGAGAAGGCTGGGTGGGTCGTACTTACTTACGTGCTTCTATGTAGCAGATAATATGAATTTGGGACCAGATGAACTCCAGGCTATCAAAGCATAGAATTCCCAATGGGCGGGAGCTGGGGACATTGACACACAACTGTGAAGGAGGATCCGATGAGTAACAGCGTTGAGGAGCCTGGGGAAATACCCGGCCAGTACTATTAGATTGTGTGAAAAGGTACTAGTACTTAGACCACCGACAGGATATGCAAGCCAGCGAAATAGAGGTCAAGTTGATCAAGCTACCTCATCTCGGCCCGGCCAAACAAAACAGTTGCAATCTCCAAGCGATCTCAAATGCTTGTTACTTGTGAACACCTCGCGATGCCGCTTTTGCCCCGAAGAATCATACCCATCACGACCTTCAAAGGAGTTCAAAGGGCTCCAGGATTTTAATCGATAATTGTTATGACTGACAATTGTCTTGACGTTAGGTTTCCAGGTTAGCAACTCCCAAGTTACACGACTTTGTTGTGGTGGTAACACAGAGCGCTCACTCTGCATGCCGCGTCATACCAAGCCTTCGAGGGAGTGATCATTTTCATTGTCCTCTGCTAACAACGCAGGACATCGACGTCGCACCGTCGACGGTCGGAAGGGGTTACGCTTCTCGCTGTTTGACAAAAGAATTGACGTTGACGTTGCCCACTGGAAAAACAACACTTACAGGCTCTGTTGCGGCTCTGAACTTTTATAAAGGATACCTCGTTCTCCATGTTCGAAAACATCAATTTCCGAATTCTCTGTACGCCTACTATCACACCACAATTATGTTGAACAACCTTCGCTCGTTCGTGGCGCGTTTCACGCCACAAATGCCAATTCTAAGGTTTCCGACCGCTGACAGTCCTATGCCTGCCTTCTTCTTTTTGGAAAGCCCTGGATCTTCCCAGTCAACCTTGCCTGCACCTGAATCCCCACGCCAGCGAACCCAATGGCAACCCATTTCCCAGCCTCCCCTGCCTACCTTGGGCCCTCTGGTCAGGCCTGATACGCAGGGAATCTTCAGCAGAAATACCGATTTCGAACAGGATTATTCATTTGGACACTTTTCTCCAGGAAGTCCTGAATCTCTTGAGTCAACCGAGTCCGCACCTGAAACCCCCGAAACCCGACGCTTTCGACCCCCACTTCTCTCTCCCCCAGCTCACTTGCCTACGTTTAGCCTTCTGGAAAGGCCCGAGAATCTAGGAATTTTTAGCAGGCATCCCAATTTTGAGCACGAATATCCATTTGGACTTGATCAATTGGCTCAATTTGAGGATTACGCGTCTCTCGCATTCGATCACCCCCCGAGCCAGAGGTTCCACGCCCACTCGTTTATGGAGTACCCCAGCGTGTCGATTATGCAAGACGCTACAGCCAGTCAAGCAGAGGGGTCATCATCTGTCATTGACAATTCGTGGCCCTCAAATCAATCACTTGTCGACGATCTCGAATCAGCTCCCTGGCCTTCCCACTCTTCCGGCGCAACCAACGATGAGCTTTCCCCACTGCCCTTGCCATTGCCAGGTCCCACCAGTAGTGACGATGGCCACCTCAAGGTGAACTTCGGTGGGGATTTGAAACACCTTCAAGTTGGTTGGAATACCCTGAGCGTCCCGGTCGAAAAACTCCTCAAGCGACCTCACGAAAGCCTGACTGTAACCTGGTTCCCTTCCAGCCCCGAAGATGATCCAAGAGGGTGGAGAGGAAACAGAACATTCACGTCATTGTTCAATCGACTCACTCGGCAATCTGGGTCAGGGCAGGCGCCGTTGGCTGCTTTCAAGCGTATCACAATCAATGTTTCGGAACGACTTGAAGAATTGGACCTTCTTCCAATTACTGGTCTAGATCGTACCGTTGAAGAAAAGATAGTCATCAACGGAGACAGGGTCGATCTCAGCTCTACGTTGTACCTCGAGGAATTCCGCTTTCAAGGGTCCCACCTTTTTCTCGCTGAGAAATTGTTGAACCTCCCGCGTTTCTTAACTTTGCTCAGTATCACTTGCTCCAAGATCTCGGTCAACGACACTCTGTTTACACTTCAAGCATGTCCTTATTTGACAGAGGCCACCTTTGCGACTGTCTGTGCAGAGGTCGATTGTGAATTGGGTAACAGATTCGACCTCAAACTAGTTGGAAAGTTGCCATCTATGTTGCTGAAGCTTACCATCACCACCTCCGTCGATGTGACCCCCTTCATGAGATCGTTGGACTGGAAATATGTTCCAATCATCACCATCAATGTACTGGATGATAATGTGGCGGAACAGAATTGGGGGCCGTGTTTTGCCTGTATCCCATCGAGTGCTCAATTGAAGATGAACGGCAATTTCTCCGATAGGGCCATGGCGAGCATTGAAGGCAACAATGTGGTTTTTGGTCAGTGAATAAGTAAACGGTTCACATGTTGTAAATAAAGTAGTTTTATCGATATTACTCCTGGAAAAGGGCATCAACGAAGAAGACTAAAAAAAGCCTCGTCTATGGGACCAAAATGATTCTTAGGAAATATACCAGCTTTTCGAAGGTGCCCTAACGGCGTTGAGTGATTGTCGTCAAGAGCTTCATGCCACCGAGAGGACACCATCCTGGCGAGTAGGCCATCACCGATCTCCCACAAAAATAGACTGAGGTCCTCTAAACACGGAGCAAACTCGTGTTCCTCGGCTGCGGACTTGCTTGACAAAAATTCCACCGTCTGTTCAGAAATATGGTCCATGTCAATGTACAGGGACTTAAGGCTCCGGAGTGGACTATCCGAGAGGCATCTCGTCAACGCGTCATCAGTGATATTAATGGCCGGGTCGCATAGCTTGAGTTTGAGGAGATGGCATCCAGATCGGCGGAGAAAGCGAGGTAATTCTTGAAGGTCTTGATTCGCTTCAGGTCGAGAAATGTCGTTGCAGTGAATGATCTCGAGGCAATCGAGTGACGGGCATGTAAGCCTTTCAAGCAAGGAACTAGCAGCAACATTGTACGAGCGAATTTTAAGAACACGGAGATGTTCCGCTAAAAGATCTGATGCAGTAGTGGGAGGATTCTTCGTGGGCAGTCGCAGTTCCCCAAACTGCAATTCTTCGATTAGGGGAATTTGAGGCAGGAATGAAAGAATGTCGTCAATGGAGACTGAGAAATGGGCTTGAATGTGGGTTAATTGAGATGGGGCATGTTTCGGGAATCTGTTGACTTGGTTATGCCAAAACACTCGACGTAGCGTTGGGCAGCCGTCGAAATACTTCCAAATTGCGTCGGCTTCATTGATGCGTACTTCGGGGTGGTTAGAATGGAATATGTCGTGGAAATAAAGATTGACAGATTCTAAGATGAGAGGCTTGTGGGGAGAGTGGGGGATCGCAGAAAGCAGCTTCAGAAGTTTTGTGGACATGTTAAGTTGAAATTTCTTCCAGCGTCCCAAATGAGCCATAAAGGATCGGAGGATCTGCGCAGCTGATCTAAGATCATATCCTGTGTCGTAGTTGTAGTCGATTTCTAGGCTGAGGGGTTTGTTTCCGGACCTCTTGAGCCAGACCTCGGTGAGGTAAACCTGGGAAGGTTTGGGATTGTATATGAGGATATTTGACCACATTTTTGGTAGACTGATTGCCACTGCGCGCCAGCGCGAGCATATCTGTCCCAGTTTTGTCGGATCCGAGCGACAGGTGTAGGAGACAAGGGGCCGAGGAGTATCGTCGAAAACAGGATGGACTGAGTCGTCTTCCATGAACCTTTCGAAGATCTCGCAGATAATTTCGACAGGGAGCTGGGAAACATCAAAACCTAATTTTCCTCTCGAAGGATATGGCACACTGCGTTCGGCGCGGTCGATGGAATTCAAGGATGGACGCGAGAGAAACAGAGATGCAATCAATTCTGCTAAGATTTCGTTTGTCGCTTCTGAGCTATCGTCAGCGTTTGTTTGGACGGATGTGATGAATGGGCGCACCAGAAGATGAACTCGATGGAGGTGGTGAATTGGCGATCGCGTGCATGGCTATACGTGTTGCTCGTCACGAAGAGAAAACAAAGTCCACTTGGGCAAGGCTTGAGCAAGAGGAATCCGAAGGCCAGGTCGTACCAGAAAACCATTATAATGACTAAGTACAAAGTAACTATACGAGAACAAGGACGGGGCAAGCGCTTGTTCCAGGTATGCTCATTTTCTCACGGATCTCAGGGCGTCTCAGAGTCAAACCTCCATCTCTCAAGGAATTCTTCAATGCAAAAAATGGCCCCCGTTGTAGAAAGATACGTCTTCATTCAGGAACTTTTGTGACTGTTTTTGGGATATGAATTTGCGTCGTTGTAGCACGTTCAACTGGGTGGTCTGGCTCTGTAGCGACACACTTGCCCAGGTTATAGAATACTTCTTCAACCCGCCTTCTGCACCCAGACACTCCGTACGCACCTTTCATCTTGCAAGCCATTTGTTAAGACACTGAGCGAGCCCACAGCCGTCAGGTAACACGGATGAGGAAATACTGGCCATATTTCGGCATACCAAATACAAGGATTTCTCATCCCCAAACCGACCACGTTATATTACCGTGCGGATCACAAAAGATACTGTCCTAAAACCTTTTCAAGATGTGCCAGTGGAGGAAGAACCGGAGTGTCCATCTGAGGTTCTGGCCCAGCGACTCGTATCCGAGCAAACTACGATTCCGGTCCCACAAGTACGCCGGGTAATCAAATCGATATACACGACCTATATCGCCGTGGAATATATCCCTGGACGACGGCTCTCCGTTGTATGGCCTACTTTATCATGGCTTGGGCGTATTCGCGTTGCGTTTACCATTCGACCTTACGTCCAACAGCTCCGCAGGATCAAGCATCCACGTTCCTCTGTCCCAGGTCCGCTTGCTGGTCCAAGTGAAGGTGGAATGATGTGTCAATCACCGCTTTTTGGCCCAGTCGTCGATTCTCGAGGGCCATTCGACACATATGCCGACCTGGCAAAATTCTTCAATGACCGCCAGGCTCTGACCTTGCCCAGGTCCAAAGTGAAACGCTCGATTTCCTTGGAGGATCTCACCACTTTCGACGATTCGCAGGCACTTGTATTCTGCATCCAAAATCTCAATCCTGACAGCTTTATCGTGGGCGAACATGGCCGGCTTTGGCTTGTAGACTGGGTTTATGCTGGCTTTTACCCACCCTAGTTGAATTTGCAGCGCTGCGGATACAGGCGCGGTATGACAAGCAATACCCGCACTGGGATTCTATTATCCCCTTCGTCTGCGGATGGCATTTCAAGCAGGAAAGGTGGCTCTACCGTATGATGCCATCTCTCTCTTGGGCTTAATCAAGCTTTACCCTGTTTCACCACTTTACTTCGCGTCAAGAACCAATTAACCCCCTCCCTGCGCTTCATGCAGGCTGTATACTTCGTCGAAGTATTACTTGGCAGTTATGGACGCTGGAATGATTCTGCGGGATGACGCCTGCATGCCTCCGACCTAGAGCATAGTAAAATTGGAGAAATGTCCCAGCGTCGTCAGGGACCCAGAACCCAGGTGTTCCTCGAGCGTCTTCTA